>JASVER010000082.1:120621-579810 GCA_030449065.1 Oceanodroma leucorhoa
CCGCTGCGCGCGCAAACCACGCCCCTTCCCCGCCCGCCCTCCGGGGAAGTGTGGCTCCTGGCCCCGCCCCCTCGCTGCGTGCCCCGCCCCCTTCCCTCCTGGCGGCCGCCGTGTCTCTCTCCCCTGCTCCCCTCACCGAACGGGCGGTGTGTGTGGTGGTGGTGGTGCCGGTTCGGTGCCTAAGATGGCGTCTATCATGGAGGGCCCGCTGAGCAAATGGACCAATGTCATGAAGGGCTGGCAGTACCGCTGGTTCGTGCTGGACTATAACGCCGGGCTCCTCTCCTACTACACGGTGAGGGGCAGCGGCGGGCCGGGCGGGTGAGGAGCCGGGAGACCGGTTGAGGCGCAGGGTGGGGGTGGGGAGGGGACTCGGGGCGGTGTGAGTGCTCGCGTGGCCAATGGGGAAGGAGGAGGCGGCGGGARCAACCAATAGGGTGGCCCTGCGGGGAGATTTATCGGTGGGGGCGAGCAGCGTTGTTGTTGGCGGCCGGCGAAGAGGGGGGGGGGGCGGCTCCGGGGCGGGGTCGTTGGGTGGGAGCGGCCGTTGTCCCCCCGCGGGGAGTTCTCTGGCGGCCGGTAGCTCCGCAGCCGGCGTCGCCGGTAGGGTCTCGGAAGCCGTAGGTGGCTGCCGCCGCCCCCTGGGCCCTCACACCCACCCCCCGGCGGGTGGGGACAGCTCAGCCCCGGGGGAGCGGGGCCGGCCCGGCCCGGCCCGGGTGGTCCGGAGCCTTGCCCGGTGATGGCCTCGGACTCCTGGGTCCCGCTGTCTCAGCGCTCCCCTCTCTGTCCAGCGGGAACTTGCTCTCGCCCTGATCTGGCCGCTCTGCCCGAGCGACGGGCCCGTRAGGGTGTCGCTTTCCCGGGCGGCTCGCCTCAGAAACGTCTGCGCGGAGCAGCGGTCTGCTCTGGCGCTTCTTGCCCGCGGGTCACGGGCACGTTATCGCTGGGCATGCTGAGTTCACTGCCCCRACGGCAGGTTGCTTCCCAGTTTGAGACTGACTTTACTGTTTCCGTTGAGGACTTCCTACTTTCAAGCACGAACTTTTAAAGTTCAGTGTATTAAGAAACGGTGTTTTCCTTGACTTTTTTTTTTCTGCGTTACCACTGACAGATCCTGACTTGCTAGCTTGTTCAGCTTCTTATATAAAAATGTGAATTAAGCTACAAATATTTTAACAGTACAAATTCATTTTTTCAAGGATATGCCCTTAAATGAGGAGGCTAACTGTCTGAACTTGCATGCATGCACAGATAAGTTTTCTTGGCATGGAGCAATTACTGTTAGTGTGTCAGTCTGGATAAAACGCATACAAATTTAACCTGTAGTAAATTGTAATAGATTTACAGCAAATAACTTGGAGTATCATGCTGTCTGTGAAGGTATACTCATACAGAAGCATTGCATATAAAACTTTTTTCCCTAAATCTGGATTTCTAACCCTACTAGGAGAGAGCTTGTCTCTCCAGACCAAGGAGTTTAAAAATCTCTAAGCATAAAACAGTTACAAACTCTCAAACAATTTTGGTTCATGTAGGTTCAAAATCCCTTACCTGGAGTATGGATGGAGAAATGAAAGTGCTTTTACAGTTGCTTTTTAATGGCTGTTCAAATGTCAACTGTTTGACTGAGATGAATTAGTGAGTGTAGTCTAAGTAAAGGTCCAAGGTGCAAAGTCATTTAATGCTCAGCTACAGAAATAGAAACATTTGCTGATGAGTAGTGTGTATAATAATTCTGGTTATTGCACTGACTTTCATTCTATGGTCTTCACCTGTTTAATAAAAATCAGTTCTTATATTTCATTATTTCCTATGATTAGGTATCCCTACATATGAATTACACTTTTATTTTGTATAATTCATTATGTTCTCTGTTGTTATAATGACTTTTAGTTCACTGATTTAAAAAGCCTTTTTTTTAACTACCTGTCCTAAAAAATTCAAGTTGGGTTCAAGAAATCAAATCACGTTCTCTGCTTTGTGTGCCTTTACCACTAAGAAATGCCCGCAGTTAACGTTTACTTTAGAATACTTTCCTTATCCATGTGCCATCTTTTCTGCACATATGTCTGTAAAGTACTTGTTATGCCATTCTCTAGACATCTGAATTCATTCTTGTACCTAAGGGTGTGTATCGTGTTGAAAGACTGGCTGCCAAAGGAACTGGTCCTTCAGCACACACGCTTCTTCATGTGTGCTGGCATGATTACTCATAGGGCTGTAGGGTCAGCTGGAGCATGGGTTTTGAAAGATAATTCAGATCAAGTCCCAGTTGACCGCATGCCTCACAAGTACTAATATTAGCATTGAGAAGGTAGTGGGATACTGTTTCTTTCAGCTCTACCTTTAGTTTTGGAGTAATAACTCCTGAATGGTAGTTGATAAGGCTGTGGTACAGAAGCAACATTAATTTGGAATGTTAGCAGGTTTGGGGGCTTTATTTGTGTGGGGAAATGGCCTGTTGTGATTCTGTATGTGTAGACTTGTATTTTGAATTAAAGGCTTACTGATGTGATCAGGTACATAGGGTTGTGTACTCCATTGCCTCTGAGCCAGTTTCAGTTTCTGCTTATGTAAGTGTAACAATGATTTTTGAGCCTGAAACTGGCCCTTCCCTATGAGTATGGGTGGGGTAAACTGAGATTGTTTCAACCTGGCTGTATAGATACGCAATCTGGAAACAGTTKTGCTGATAGGAGAGATTACAGTTAACTGATCAGTTTTTACCTGCTCATCACYTCTCGCAGACTTCTTAGCCCATTTCAATCCAGCAAGTTGCGCATGCAGGAAACACTTTCTCCTGTAGATCCAATAGCCAATTAACCTTTGGCAGAGGAGCTGTGGAAAACTGCAGGGTAATAACTTCTGATGCAGCTGAACTTGCCATTAGAGCTAGATCCAGAAACATAYGCCTCTTCATAGGTGTGTCCTTGCACTGTTGTATTTAGTCTTCTTTGGTAGTAACTTAAAATAGAGTTAGTGTGCAATAGTATTGCACTTGTGGGGGAAAAAAAAAAGCAGCACCTAAATTAGTACGCTTTGTGTTTGGTGAAATGAGTAGATGTTAACCTAAATATGTTTTGGATGCATACATCAGAAGCAAGTGAATTCAGTTAAATTTACATTTCTGACATGATTAGAACTTTCAAGGAGCAAGGCAAAAGATTTTATATCAAGTCTGAGTCAGAAAAAAGGTGAGAATTTAATGTTCACACTTATTTCTGTTTTCATTTGTGTATTCCTTCCTCTCTACTTAGTTGTACTGCAGTGAACACTAGTAGTACTGCTTGCAAGTGTAAATGCAAATGTTTCTCACATGCATTTCCAAGTTGTTGTACAAAGGTTTTTTACAATGCCAAATTGTTTGCTTTTTTCCCCACTTCTTCTGTAGTTTGTGTTTTTTTTCTCTTTGAGAATAGAAATGTACATCCTCAAATTTGCTTATAATTACATCTGTTTATTTATGAATTATATATTTCAGAGAGTATGATTGGGACTTGTCATCYAAATATTGTCTTTACATGGTTTTGCTTGAATAAATGATTGTCAGATATCAGTAAAAGGTTACTGGTTTTCTTTTTTTTGAAGAGCAAAATATGAAATAAATAACTGTGTGCCATTTTGGATCAGTTTGACCAATGGTTTGACCAATTACTTCTTTTTTCCTCTCAATATTCTTTGATTTGTGAATCCACCAATGTTTTCTCTTGAAGGTATAGCAAATATAAGTCTACTGAAGCATTGTGGCTTTTTCAGTGTGTAGTTGGCTGCACTGACAATATTTAAACAGAAGAGTCTCGAAGTGGCTCCTTTCTGCCTTCTGCTGGCACAGGAGCTGTGAAGTTGTTCCGTGAGCTGGATTCCAGCTGAAAAATAACTTTCTGCTGATTTATTTTTTCAGCTGAATTTGTTCTGTCATTTGTTTTCTGCATGTCAGTATAAAAATGTGTGTTGGCATTATACTGGAAGATAGCATGAAGGCAAAGAAAAGGCTAGGGAGGAAGAGGGAGTTGAACGCAATTTGCTTTTTGTTTGTGTTTTCTGGTAGAARTGCTGTCTTAAATACACATCAGCTATAGCCTTGATTACCCTTGGGAATCCTGTAGAAAAAATCCAGAGAACCCCTCAAGGTTGAAAACCTGGTTTAAATTCTTGTTTTAAGTGTACTCTTTAAATAAACATTTTAATTGTATAATAAATTGAAAGCAGAACTGGCATAGCTGTGCAAACAATGCTAAAATCAGGGCCAGTAGATAGGAAGGTCAGTTCCTTAAAATATTTTAAAACTTTGAGGGTATTTGACATATGGTGGTATTGAAAGGAGAACTGTTCAAAATGTTGTAGACTTAAACATCTGCCTTGTATAGCGAATGAGGGTTGCAAGAAAAAATTGTTGGGTATGACAACTCCATAGTRTGTATTCTTGAAACAAAACTGGTAGCCTCCCATCATCTTAATGGTTCTTGCACCAATAAATGCCTGAAGAACAGATTTAAATGCTTAGATATTCTGTTGTAGTTTTGTTAATCATTCCATCAAACTACTTTTAAAAACATATGCTGGTTGAATGCTTTCAGGAGCAAAATCTGTGTGAAAACARTCGTTAGGAGGAAGTAGTGATGGTGGTGTAAAAATATTTTTCCCCTCATGCTTTTTAAAGATTGCTGTAGTTAGCAACTTTAATACTGGTTGTACTGTATTGAAGAACTGCTTGTGGATTGTACAATCCAGATATTGAGGAGGGAGATTCAAATTTTGCAGCACTTTTCATGAACCTTTGATGGTGAACCRAAAACAAATCTTATTAACTTGATTTCAAATAATGCCTCTGAAGCTGAGTCATGGCTCAGTGCCCCTATGGTAGAGACTTTCAGTTGAATGTGTTTTCCTGCTTTTTCCAAATACAGTTTTTCAATCAACAGCTGTGTGCAAAAATCCCAATAAAACAGGAGAAAAACCACCTGCATTTGCACAAACATTCCCTTTGAGGTCTCTGCTTTCCATTCTCAGCTGAGGTGACTCTTCTTCCTGTAATAACTTGATCTGTCACATGCACTGCAAACAGCTCAGTGAGTCTAATAAAACCAGACAAAACTATAAGCAAACTAGGTATAATATGAAAACGAATTCTGCATTTACAGATACAGGATAAAAAATATTGGTGGCTATTATGCAACACTGAATTGAATTTCGTACATAGTTTTAACTTTGTTTCACAGGTTTTGATGCACTGAATAGATTGTTATAGGATTATAATTTAAGTAGTTGACTCCTCTTTAGTAGTTAGGCTATGGGCCTGGTTTTAGGTCTCCTAATACTTGATCATCACTTTGCAGTGCATGTCATTGGCATTTCTCAKCCAATATAAACATACTGTGCCTGTTCAGGTTTGTTAAAAAATATTTGATGGGTTAATTTTGTACTGGCACTCTGAACTGCATGTTGTCTGTCCTCTCTAAGCCAGCCATGTTGTCTGCTCCATTAATTTGATGAAGTGTAGTTGGGTGCTCATGTAGGATCTGGATCAAGATGGGTACAGTTTGGCAAATCAGAAGAGTACAGATCATGTGCTAACTGGATCCAAAGAAAACCAGTTCAGTACTAAATCTGTTCACTTACCTGCAAAATCTTATCTATTGCATGTTTTTTGTATTTTCTTTATTAGGGGTGCAAAATAAAACCARTAGCAATCTAGAGGATCAACTTTTGTTGTTATTGTTAGATTACAACTTAGTTTAAGGTTTCTAGCTATTTAGAAGTCTTTCCTCAATGCAGGTTGGGAATGGAGCAGTTAAGCTGAGTCTAATGAGCTAATGAATTGTCAGGTGAGAGACATAATTTAATGAATAAGCTTTATTTAAAAATAACTTCGAATTATACAGTRTGAACTTTTAATAGCAATTACAGTATTTAGAAATTTGAAAAGATCAACATGGTGATCAGATACCCAGTCCTGTTGTAGATACAGGGTGTTCAGTCTGTAGCTGTGCTTCTTGGGAAGGAGGCTAAAGGGAGGGTCCTGTGATTGTGCTCTTATCTTTTACACCTTGATCCAGTTAAGGCCTCTTGTGTATTAAGTTCTTGTAGGATTCTATAAGCAGTATAATGCTTTTCTATGTCAGGAACCATAAATTGTTGCCTTATCTTTTTCAGATATACGTGGCATCTGTTGGGGTTAAATGAGCCCCAGTGGCACCCTCAGTTATTGCTGTAGTGTTTTGGTTCCTGCTTTATGGCTGCATCCACAAAAGTCAAAGCTTTAGCTGCAGAAATAACATGGCTGTTAGATGCTCAAGGAGGTCCTCTTCTGAGACTGGAGTGTGCCTTGCAAGGGAGCTAGAGGAATGGTGGGCTGGGAACAGTATGTTAAGTTTTTGAATTGTTGGGTTTTATTTCTGCTTGAAAAATGAGGGTTGCCTTAGCCTTTCATGAGAACAATGACTATTATGGAAAGTGGTCCAAATGAAAGCTTCTCCTGTAGATGTAGTTAAACTGCAAAAATCGCTGTTTATAAATAGAACTTGTTCCAGGTTTTTCATCCCTAACAGGAAATAAATGTCGTAAGTGCTTTTGGTCATCTGTGTACTTACGTTAGAGATTTCCTTGACATCACTGTGTGAGTCAAAAATGTACCTTTTCAAGTTCTGTGCACTTCTGCACAAGCAAAACTTGTGCCTGATAAGTTTTGGAGGCAGACAGCCGCTGGGTTTTACATTGAAATCTTAAAATTTCTGTGCAACAGCTAAAACTCAAATGAAATAGTAATAGTTGTAAAGATGAAGGAGGGCTGGGGGCCTTTGGTTTAGGGGGGATTAGGATTTAAATTTGGTTTTGTTTTGTTTTTTTAAATAGACCCAGGCGTTATTTTCATTTCTCTAAGAAGTTGTAGGTTACCTGAAATGCCTTCTGTTAGATCAGTTCTGTATTTGGTCAACTTCACTGTGTGGATGTAAAAAAGAAACCAATAAAGGCTGTATTTTTTGGGGAGATACCTACATTCCCCCTGCAGTAATACTGTATAGCTTTGTTCATTTTTACAAATTTTTGAGTTTCAGCTGAAATTTATCTCATGTTGCTGTCTGCTTGTAACCTATTCAAGTCCATTATAATCAAAATCAGTACACTGTCTATTGTAAGTTTATTGCAAATGTCATTTTGTCTGGTTATAAAACATCACTGAAAAAAGATAGCTGCATATTAAAACTTTAAATATAAAAAGAAAGTAAAATGTGACTTTTTTATTAGCCATTCAGAGACATCTTTCTGCTGTATGAGATTTTGTTCAGTGAAGTAGAACCATTCCTCAAAACAGTTACGGGATGTCTTTATTTATCCAAGAATACTTGACCAAGTATAGGACATATTGGATACCCATGCCTAATTTCAACCAAAGGGTAAAACATAATGCTCTAAGGGAAAGCTGAAGCTGTCTGAATTGTACTTTTAATAAAAATCTTACTGGGGGGGGGAGAGGGGGGGATCTAAAATGTCAGCTGAGTTATGTTTTAAAGTACTCTGCTGCAGCAATCAGTAAAAGATTTGCTGTATTCCGATGAGAGAATACAGCACTATGTGCGAGGATAGCTGCATGCTTTAGTGCACAGAGCGTTCAGATACTGGAATGATAGGTGCTTTATACCATTTCTGTAGAATGAATTAGTTTTACCGCTTCATTATAACTGGTATTAACCAATTAAAGCTCTGTCTGAAGATGGTGAAATTGTAAGTATATAGGACCACACTCTGAACCTGTGATTTATCTTGTGAATCTTTTTGCAGAATAAGAGCATTATAATGTTTAAACTTAATTTCCATTCCATTAAGATGTGTGTACAAGAAAAAGGAAGGCTTTTACAGTATCTTTTGCAGTTAAGTTGATAGTCAGTCTGCACAGTGGAAATCAGGGTTCTTGGGATTCTGCCCTCCCTGGCACTAGGACTAGCTCTCATCTTCCCTGCACTTAGCTGGTTGAGGGATCTAAACCAAACCAAAACAAATGTCTTTTCTGCTACCTTTGTTTTTTGTCGGATTTGGTTCCCTGCCTGTGCTCAGTACAGCGAGCCGGGAGTGCTCTGCCTGGCACGCCGGCGGGCCTGGAGGGTGTGATCCCGACAGTCAGACCCGAGAGGTTGGTTTCAGCTGCTGCAGAGCTGCACCCTCAGTCAGGTATTTTCTTTCCTGCTAAGGCAATGCCAACATTTCTTCCTGAAACCACCAGAGGGAGTAGTAAGCTCTCAGTAGTGTCCTCCCATTTTAGGAGAACACTCAAGGCCGTGAATATAAAAAAATAAGTGTACTMTAGTGAGGTGTGTCCCAAGTATATACAATTTCTCATCGAAAATTATTGGAGTAACTTTGTTTCTAGATACTTTCCTGGTTTTGAGCTTTAAAAAAAAAAAAAACTTCAAAAAAATCTTCCCTATGTAGAAGTTTTCATTCAGGAAATCTACAAAGAAATTGTATATCTGTGGAATACATTATGGATGCACTGCTGGTCTTTACATCCATTTCATTTTGACCAGCTAACATGTATTGATGTGAAAACAAATAGATGAATACTGATMATTTCTAACATTCAGAAGTCAACTCTGACAAATTAGAGACTGAATTGAGTRGGAGATCAGCAAAAACATAACCTTATTTGAAGCTCTGACTGCTATATTTTTAAATTATCTTTAGTGAACATGACTTGCTGTGACTGCTTTGTGCTTTCCTTGTAGCTATATCTCAAATATGTACAGATGAAAAATAATTCGTTGCTGTTAAGACTGATAGTTCTGGTTCCTGTTTTTTTTCTCACTGATATCAATAAGATTTCATCGTCTAATGGCTTCAGGGAAAATAGGGCTGCTCTTAATCACATCAGTATATTGCCAGGATGGGATTGTTAAGATACTGTTGGAAAGAAGTGGATATTTCAGAAGATGACAGCAAGAGAACCTGTTCATGAGRCACCAGTGACAGCTGTTTCCATGACTGAAAGAATGTAGTTTGAATATTTGGATGGTAAGAGAGAAGGGGTTGTATTAGACAAGACTACCTTTGCAGATAAGGCTACAATGGCATGTAATTTATCATTTAAAAAACAGAAAGTGTGTGTGTGGAGGTAGTTACAAACCAGATGTTTTGCATCTATCAGAAAACTGAGTATTTAGGATGTCCAAAATGTTTTCTTTTTTTTCTTTATCTTAAAGAGTTTATATGTGTCGTACTTGGGCTTGCAAATATTGCCCAGTAACACGACATTGGCAGGTAGTTACTGACACCTCGAACTTTCAGCTATTCCCAGCAGTGACTCAGGTAGATGTATCTCAATTTCAAGCTAGAAGTGAGTTGGCTGTTTAGAATTGCCTGTTGGGGGGTTTGAGGTTTTTTTTCCCTGGAATTCCCTTGTCAGTGCTTCAAACAGATACTAAAGAAGAGATTGAGTAATTTAGCTGCAAGATGGGCTAGTTTACAGGTTTGAACACTGGTTATGGACATAGGAATCCTGTTTTCTGATCTGGGCTCGTACCRCTTAAATGGCTATAAACTTAACTTTTCTAACTGTTGTAATGAAAGCAGGCTGTACTGTCTAGGAAGTAGACATAGAAACCTGTCTAAACATGAAATTTGTATCTGTATGAAAAGGGGTATGAATCTGGAAACTTTCTGGCAGAGATATAATCTCATTTGTAGAATWCTGCCTGCACAGTTGGATTTTGTTATATGGATACTTTTCTGAGAGTAGGAGAGAAAGGAGGAAGATGTAAATCAGTGTACTGCCACTTTTTAATATTCCTTAATTCCTTTTTTCTTCACTTCTTACCTTCTGTAAATTTGTGGACTGCATCTTCGAAGTATTTCTTCACGGTATCTACATGGGATATTGTATTCTTATTTTTTGAAGGATTACTTTTTTGCTACCATGGTGGTGTACTTTCTTTTGTGTGAGAACTAACCTATTTTGTAACAGAAGTTGCATCTCRTTTAATCAGTCAATAAAACATTATACAAAAATGCTTTATTCTTTTCTCAGTTGCTTTGAATAACTTTCTCCTTGCAATTCTTACTGTATTTGTTAATCCACTGATCTGTKTTTTTCTGTTTCAGTCAAAAGACAAAATGATGAGAGGATCACGCCGAGGGTGTGTTAGACTCAGGGTAAGTGTTGTTTTATTCAGTACTTAATGACTTACTGTGTATAATATGGCCTAATGGAGAGAACTGCAAGGAGACTTTTGAGGTTTGGGCTCTATTCCTGACTCAGCAAAATACTGAAATAGTGGAAGTATTTAAAGAAAGAAAACATTAGAGGTCAAGTGGCATGTATATTACATTACATAGAATGTAATATAATTACATTCTATAATTTTATATATTGTATAGAAATATTATATATTCTATACATTGTATAAAAACATTATATGACAGAGTAAGATGGGTTAGTACTAGCACGCTATGAAAAAGTTGCTGTTTGCAGTTCTCATTTCTTTGTGTGTGGAGATATATAGGTATATACGTATATGTTCTGTACCTACAGACGTCCTTGCAAAACTGTTTCCTTCTGTCCTTCTGATTTGCCTTTATTCTCTTACTGTGTCCTCCATTCTGCCAGTTCGGACACTCTTTAGGCCTGCTACTTGACTGTGCTTGAGCTAAGTAAAACAAAGGAGGACTGGAAAGGGAAGGAAGAACACAGCAGGCAAAGTTTTTGAAATATCAGCTGAGGGGGGATACAAATTGGGGAAACAGAGGTAAGAAGATGCAGGAGGGATACAAATTGGGGAAACAGAGGTAAGAAGATGCAGGGTGGGAAAGCCGAGTGTTACCTGTTTGAGGTACTCTGGCTTGGGACATTTAACCTTGAATGCTGGTGTTGCAGCTTGAAGTGACAGTACTGAAGTGAGCTGGGAATGCTGTGATGTCTTTGCACATACCCGGTTTCTACCTTGTGGTCATGCACTTACCAAAAATATTTCTTGCACAAGTCCTTTTTCTGTATTTTTTCCCATTCCTCATAGAATCTCTGGTTCCAGTATGCAGTGGTCTTGTGAAAAGCCGATGTAAATTGGGGGAATGAGTTAGGAGGATAATGGGTGTGCATGGGAGCATTTTGAGTTTTGAAGYAAGAGAAGTATAGGGAAGGTGATCTGTGGTCTGACACACGATGTTATGAGTGTTGCAGCAGAACTCTGCTTCTTCCAGTTATTCCTTCCTTCTGTTGTTACTCCTTTCTRGTCTTTCTGTGGGCCTAATAAAGAAGTACCAATAACCTTTTGAGATTCATACAGAGAATCTCCATTCATCTGGATTCCAGATGAATTTTTTGCACTTTGCCTTGTTTAATGTATTGGTATCTTAATTTAGAATTTCTTTAAGGGTAATGTAAACTCAAACCACTGTCTRGAACATTACATTCCCAAAGATTCGTGAGGACGTTTTTTGCATTGTGTAGAAAAATTTAGAAGAACCATGCCTGCTTTAATAGTGTTACGAGCCTGTTAATGTGGAGGTTGGTCTCAGCCTATTTAGGAAATATTAAAAGTGAAAAATCTGTTCAGTAACATGATCCATTTTTCTATGTATTTAACTTAAAACAATCCCTTTGTCTTCCCCCATCTGCCACCTCAAATTACTCTTTGGAGTTTTCTGAAGATTTGCTGACTCCTCCACACTTTCTCTGAATGTGTGGGGTGGTTTTTTTTTTTTTGAGGGAGGAAGGAATCTTTCTTTTTTCTGCTTTTGTAAAGCAGCTCTTCTGGCAGATGACAGTGATACTGATAGCTGAACAGATGGGCTTCTGCAGTCTGAAATTTTATCAAAGAGGTCTTCTGTTTAGAGTAATTGTTGATTTGTAACTGTAGGTGTGAACATAAACAAACATGTAATTTAAGCAATTTGGCTAAAATACTTCCTTTTTTCTTGAACTGATTTCTAAAAGCTTGTTCCTCACCTATTTGCTCTTGATACACATGTTCCACAGGCCTGAAGTTTCATCTTCAAATTCTTTTGTTGACTGTCATAGTGTATTTAGGAAGATGTGTTCATAGAGGAATCTGTCATCTATACTATGCTTAGGTCCTGCTTAAGTTTTCTGGAATATATACTTAAACTTTCACACTTCAGTTTTTCTTTTACTTGTCCATGTGTATTATCTACATGACAACAGAAGCATCTTCTATGCTTATGCTCAGAACCTTTGCCTCAGCATTGCAATTAGAGTGTGTGCACTTTACGCAGCTTTGTGCTGAGATCACAGGCAGTGGTATGCTCTTCCTCCTCCTCAGTTTTCTCCCACCACTGGGGATGGAGGCAGGATTTAGCTGTCCTAGTCTGACCTTTTTAGCCTTTCATTAGTTTTACCTATACTCTTTGGGGAGAATATCTTAGTCGTTCTTGGTGTCTGACTTACAGATTTTTGGTGTAGCTGGTGAGAAGTATGATACTGTACAACTTGCAGTGATCTTCTGATTTATTGCATAGCAAAACATGTACTTAAAGTGCCAGACATTTTTTATCTATTGGTCTATTTAAAAAAAAAATAATCATTCTGGCAAAATGAATCTGGCCCATCATGTCATGTCACTGGCACACTGCATGATTACCAGATAGTCTCCAAATGTAATGACTAGTCATCTGGTTGTTGTTATGTCCTGGCAGTAAAAGTATTCAGAATTATATTGGCTTGGGTACACTTTTTAGGTGTCTCTTTTATAGTGATCACAGAGCTGTCCTTGAAAAGCCTGTATGGAAGGTACTCCTTTGGAGAAGTTAAAAGGTACATTTTTTGCAGTGGAGGGGAAGAAAACAGTTTGAGCTATCCTTTCCTGCTATATAGTCTTGAATTACATATGGTTGGTGTTATTCTTAAATAGGGCCTGTTCCTTCCACTCAGCCTTGTGGTGCCTGTGATAGTCCCAGCCATACATGAGCTGGTACCGTTGGCCAGAAACCTCATATAGGGGCTATGAAGAATGTGCGTGAGTAAGATTGATTCAGATGCCGCTGCCCCTGAGACTGTACCAAAACAATTCTTATGTTGTGGCCAGCCTGGTATTTACCTAACCCCCTACTCTGCAGTTGCTGTATGATACTTGGCTGAATGAAATGAAGCAGTTGTTGGAATTGTCTCACAGGTGCTGGTACTACTGTTGCTTGCTGTTTACCTGGACAGTAAGGGCAGAATTTACCCTTTAAATATGTGCACCTTCCAGTGATGTTTGTCGTTTTGTGGGAGGGGGAAGGATAAAACAGATCCTGATGCTTTGTCTCCTGGAGAAGGAGAAGAGAAACTGAGTAAATCCGTTGGTGATTTTTGAAGTATTTTGAAGTAAGTGGTATAATTTCTTGGAGCTGGTAGAGGCCTGGAGTGGTGCTTTTTCAGTGTCATCTTCTCCTGGGTGAAAAACTGTGTTATTTATTAAGTATCTAGGGGGGACAGGAATGAAGAAGATGTGGATAGATTTGTAAATAGCTGAGCACAGATGGCCTTTAACTCTATAATTTATTTGCGTTTCCCTCTAATAATTCATGAGGAATTAGAAGACAGAGCTAGCTGCTTTTGATAGGTCCTGTTGATTTACTGATAATATTTACTTAGGGAATGAAAATTAGATCATGCAGTGTAGCAGTGACATGACATGATAGGCCAAATTAATTTTGCTGGAATGTTTTGGGTTTTTTTATAGACTAGTAGATAAAATCAGGTCAAGAGCTTCTTTTTGTAGAGTATCTATGAATTAGTATTTTTATACATGGAAAGTACTTACAAAGTATTGCTCTCCATTCTTCTTTAAAATATAAGTTGGAATGTAGTAGAAAACTGATTACTATAATGATGCTGTAGTGTAAAGCCACCTCCATTACAAAAATAAAAGATGCATATTATTATCCAGAAAATCACAGTTTTACAAATAATTACTCATTTTTTCTGCAACTAAAAATTTATTATTTTAAAGAACTGACTTGCATCCTGTGACTAAACAGAGAATCTTTCTGCTCCTTACTGTATTCAGTTTGCTTCTAATTTGTCAACGCTTTTGAAATTCCAGTGGTGTAGTGATAGAGAGTATGCTGCTGATGTCACTGCTTGCCTTATCAGGATTTTGTTCTTTGTTTCACAGGGAGCTGTGATTGGTATAGACGATGAGGACGACAGCACCTTCACAATAACTGTTGATCAGAAAACCTTCCATTTTCAGGGTGAGCTGAAAGAAGAGATTGTTTTTTCTTATAATAGATTCTACTTTTATTTGATGGATGATTTTAAATGTTTGGCAACAGAACAGCATGAATGAGCACACTGAGAACATTCTGGATCCAGGGGTGCTGCAGATTAGGCAGGGATTTACATCTGCAGTGGATACATATGTGATAGAAAGAGACTGTAGCTCTGGCAGGATTTGGAGATTAAAAATGTAAAAAATAAATCACTCAAGGGGAGAAAGTAATGGGCTTCTGATCATGGGTTTCGCTTACAAAACGTTTCTGATCTTCGTTATCAAGATACAATTATGCATTTCTGTATGAAGAGAATCAAGACTGGTCTGAAGGTTGCAATTTGTATCGAAATAGAACTTAATGCTCAATTATGAAGAGAGTAGAGGCAACATTTGGCTTAAAGGTGGAGCTTTGCTTCAAGATTTACCAGCTTGCATTCATTTCATCTACATTTCTGTGTCTTGTCTGCCAGTCACCATTTCTCTGCTATTATCCTTTTATTCACATTTACTAACACCAATGCCATCTGCCACTGCTATGTTTCGTCATTGCATGCTATGGTTCACCGGTAGAAAGGGTAAGGTACTATATAATTGTTATGTACTCCTTAAATTATTTTATCTGCAGCAGTAGGACAAAATACTGTGATAATATTGACTAGAGAACTTCTCTTTTCTGACTGTTAAAATCCTAGGGAAGTGTGATGAAAATATTTTTTCAACTAACATTTGTTAGTCTTTTTGCTTTTCCTCTAAAATGTAATGACTAAATCATTTAATTGCTTTGCATAGAGCTGGAAACTGTAAATATCCAAGAGGCACATTTGCATGTAAGCAGTCATATTAATTTATATAAACTGGAATAATTCTATCACCTATATTGTACTGTATGTATTTTTAAATCAGTGATTTGGAAGTGGGAGTTATCATTAATACTGCTGTGTTTGTGAGAATATTTCTAATGATAAATATTAATTGTACACCATATTGTCACTGGTATCTGTATTCCTTGTGCTACAGTTGTTCCTAAAGGCTGCTGCTGTACTCTGGCTTTTCACTGCATTAAGCCTCATAAACATACCTTCATAATGCTGAGCTCACAGTAATACTTAAATCTACTGTTCCCAAGGATAACTGATAAAGTGCAAGTTAATTGCTAATGCAGTAGTGGAATGCTGTACTGTGGCAGTCTTTCAGTACTATGAAGCTGAATACTGCTGAATATTTGAGAACTCGATACAGGTAAATCTAGAAATCTCTCCTCTCTGGTTACTAAGATATACCTTTTTTTAACATGTCTCATTTGCACTGATTTCTCATATGCTATATTCTCTTTTGGGTAGTCAGATGTCTTAAAAGAAGACTGATAGTATTTGATACAAGTAATGTTCTGCTCTAAGTAATATTGATGATTTTTGAACACCAGTTTTGTCACATAACATCTCATGCTTTATAATCTCAATTTATGTGCATTTCATATCAGGTCAGAGTTTATGTATGGTCCTTTAGTGTAGAATAAGATCTTGTACACTATTTTCTGTATTATGCTTTTTCTATTAGCATATTATGAAGATAACATCCCTGATATACAGCAAATTGTAATGATACAAGCACAGTATTAGTATATGTAGCTGTAAAGCGAAAGTGTAAAAAGACAGGTAAGATATTAGTGCTGGGATAATTCAGTATGAAACAGCTCTGTGGAACTATTTCTGTAGTTCTTACGGTCACTGTAAATGTATTCTCACCTCATACAACCCTGTATCATATATATATAAAATGTTTGTTCATTATATTGAATTAATTTAGTATTACACAGGCTTTAATTTATGTGCAATATAGGTCACTATCAGTCATGAATGGTGAATGGGTAATAATGTAAATACTACAATATGTATTCTGAGACTACATAGGATATGTAGAACAGATTCTGGGAATAATCCAAGAAAACATACAGTATTTCTATTTCTTTCTAAGATTTTTTTATACACGATCCAGATAGAGCTTTTGTTCGGTGAGATAGTCATAGCTATAGATATATTCACCCTTTATAAAAGAAGTCTTGTAGAGAAGACGACTGCTTCAGAAAAGGCAACTTTTTTAAAAATACAATCTTTTCCTTCCTTCTTACTGCCTTCCTTTATTCTCAAAGACAGCCAGGGGTCCAAACAACCTGGAGCCTAGCTGGGAAAATGACAGGACTTTAAAAATACCAAGATTTCAAAGATCTGCTGACCTGTGTGTAAGTTAGGGTCCCATCTGCAGTGGAACGGTTTCTCTTTCAGGCTTCAGAAGAAAAATGTTTTCTTGTACTCAGACTTTAAGTACTGATTGGTGAAGACTTGAATCTTCTTTGGCCTCAGTGAAATTTTGCTGACGGGCAGTGATAGAATTTGAATTTGGGAAAAGAAGGAAAAACTTCATAATGGATTCATTAATTATTTCTTAGTGTCAGTTGCTCAAAATTGCACATCTGTCTAACACTCTGGAGATGTAAGTAATGAGATGAAGGGCAAATAAGTCATTTAAAGATGTCTGAGCAACTTCTCACAGGGATGTTGTTTCCATATGTGTTTCCACGTGTGTATGTGTGTAACTGAATTTCTGAAGCGCTAAACCTCCAGCATCTTCCACTAAGATTTGCCTCTCACTGAATCTTGGGAAATTCTGAGTCTTTCCAGTGTGTAGTTCATATTTTGTTGCTGCCTGTGACAATCTCCTCCCATTCTGTTTGCAACTGTGCTTCCTAGTGGCCATCTCCGTATTGAACATTAGTAAAAGTTAAAAAGTTTTTATTACAAAGAAAATGTAGGCTTTGAATGATGACTGTGTAAATATCAAATACTTAGTACCTGGGTATAAAGGAAAGAAGTGAATTGAATAAATATGGGCAATAAAACAAGCAGCATGTTTTGGTTTTACTATCAGCTTAACTTCAGCTCTGCCAGAGTGCCCAGCAGATTTTTTCCCTTTATTTTATTGTTACATACAATTATATTGATACCTGTTCACACTGGAGGGGGAAGGGAGGGGTAGAGTGTCCACAGAAATTTTAAAATACATTTAGAAGTAATGTATTTCATCTCCTGATTGGTCCTTGTTTGGTCATACTGTATATCCAGTTTCATGGCTTGATTCTAAGGCTTCTGAATTAGGTAGATCTCAAAGCACTCCCTCATGGGTTTGTTCAGATTAGATGCAAAAATCCATTCAAGTTGCTGCAAGACATTTGGGATAATACTCTTAGTCTAATGTACCTTCCTGTCAGGAAGCTTTTTCTTGATAATATATTTTTTCTTGCTGTAATATGTGTCCCTGTTCTAAATGTTCCATAACCTTCAAACATTGTGGGGTTTTTCTTTTCTTTTTTCTTTTAACATCTTCATATCATCACCTAGCTATAAGCTCTTTCCATTTGGAAAGTCAGTTCTTCTATCCTTCATATCATTTATATGCTGCTTCTGCTCACTAGGATGCTCGTGGCTTAAATTCAAGAGTGGGAACATGATGTTCAGATAGTCCATCAAGGGTATTGTTGCCTTCTTGATATTTGAATTGCTGTCTGACCTGAAGCAATAATGGCTTTTATTTGGACTGAAATACTTCACTAAACACACATTGTATGCAGAAGCAAGAATTCAGGTTTTTAAACTCCTACCTGAAAACCCAGCTCTTACTTTTACAGCCTGCAGCASAGTTCCTTGGAAGGCACATCAGTCTTGCCTCCACTGTTTTGTGTAATAAAGGATTGAAAGATTGGAAGCAGTCCAGTGCATTGATCTGAGATGATTTTGCTTTAGCTTTTGTCTTTCCTTTCCTTTTCCTGCCACAAAAGTATCTGAGAAATGAAGCATGAATGTTGCTGYGCAACTTATTCTCCTATTACATGAAAGCTGTCAGCTGGTAAAGGTAGATTTCTCCTTCTTCCCCATCCTGCCCCAGTTTCTAGCTTGATTTGTGACTGCCTACCATCCCAGCTGAGAAAAGAGGGAGATATGCACAGCAAGAGGTTGCCTTAATGYTATAAAAGCAGGGAATTGTTAATGTGGAACACAGCTATTTTAAGGATATACTGGGGTCTATAAAGGCCTTAGCTGCTGAGCAGTATCAGAATTTGAGATTTTAAGTATTTGTATTAAGTATCAAAATTAAGTATAATGGCTTTAGACCTGCATTTCACCACTCCTTGGGGAAATAGTATTTATAGTCTTCTATAAAACCTTAGCATTGTCCACCAAACAGATGACAGGAAGCTGATTGCCCTTGTGGTATAAAGAGGCACTTTAGTCTATCAGAGTACCCAGTTTAAATAACGATTCATAAATTGCAGCCTTTTTCCCCAAAAGTTTTGAGAGCTTTTTAAATTTGATATTGAAAAATGCCTAGAAAGAGATTTTTGTGTGAAATCTTGGTCTGTGCTGATTTCCTCAGTGATGTTTATAACTGCTGTGACCACATCGTTTGCCCTAAGCTAACATTTTTTAGGGCCTTTTGGGGTTCTGGTAATGCTGAAACAGTGAATTCCTCTATGCTACGCTCAATGGTGTTTTTATATTGCAGAGGAGGATGAGCAGCTATGTAAAACTTCCAGCCTTGTCTCTTCATACATTTCCATCAGAGCTGTGCTACCTGTCCTCCTCCCTTTTCATAATACAAATGTAACTTCTGCAAAGCAGATCTGTGCTGCACAAAGTTCTGGGCTGCATCTCGTCCTCTCCCGATTGGCAAAACTGCAAAAATTCCTCTGCGAACCGGAACTAGGTTTAGCTTTTGCAGTATGATTTTTCTGTCGTCTTCTCTTTTCTGTCTACCTGCTTTTTGCTACTAATGTATTATACTAATACTTGAGCAGTTGGAACTTGTGACCAGAGCGCAGAGAATGGTGCGTGGTTGTGCTTTTATGGTTTCATGCAGTCCCTTCTTGCATCTGCAGCATCSTGTATTGTGTCTATTTTCTAATCATACCATGAGTATGCCATTTTTAATGGGGCTATCTGCACTCAATTTTTATGGTCATATATAAACACCTCTTGGTTTTCCTTTTCTTGAGGTTTAAGTAGCAAATTTCGAACTGCATGTTAAACTTGAGATTAGCAAAGAAAATAATACCTTGAAACAGTATCTGTGTGATGTGTCCAGTTGTTTTCTTTTTTCCTTCCTCTGGATGAAGCAGCATATTTATTGCTTGTTACTTTTGGCATCAATATGAATCTACTATCTCAACTGTATATATGATACATGGCAACTATTTTGGAAAGATGAGCTTTGTCAGTGTGAGAAAAAAAGCATACTGAAAGGGGAGAAATGGTCAKAAAAGGTCTCACTATAAAGGGAAAGATACTGAGAAGTTCAACACTCTTTTCCTTCTGTTTTAACAATGAATTCCAAGTAGCAATAAACCTGAGTTTGACCTGTTAAATTGAGAACTATATTAYTGGCTAAGGAAAACGGTTATATTTTATCTTCTGTTTTTATTTTTTTTAGTTCAAGCTAAAATATGGTTCCTACCTTAAACTACTAGCTTCCAAGCTAGTTCAGTGTGATCTGCAAAGGCTTTTAGATGCAAACATACCTTGAAAGCCATTTCCACAGAATATACTATATAAAGTATTATTTAGTGTTAATACTATTATTAGTATTTAAATATTGACATTCTGTAGTGAAAACCCAGATACTTGCAGATTGTCCCACATTCAAAAATGTTTAATTACTAAATTACACGTTGTGTATGAATTCCCAGAGAGAACTAATAGCATCTTGTAGATGTATTTCCTTTGTCACACGAGTTTCCACCTGAAGGTATGTTTATGGGCTGATTATAAAGCTTGCTAAAAAAGCTTTTGAGCTTAGCTAACAGTGAAACAGCGATTTACTTGGTTTCTCAAGATCACAGATTAATCTTACTAATACATTGTACACAGGAGACCATTTGATGCTTTTTCTTTGGACCAGATTAGACTTTCTCTCTTGTGACTGCACTGGAGTTTTCAGTAGGTACAGGGAGAGCAGAGCAGTCAAACACCTGCAGAACAAAATGAAGGTTGATTTATATGTGTGGGTGGAGTACGACATCAGGAGGAAGATTAGTAGAAGGGAGGATAATGATTGTGACAACTCCAAAATTATGGTAGAGGAAATAAGGTACTGAAACTGTTCAACCTACTGACAGATGTGAGAGCTGCATGTGGTAGAAGGGTATTTGTAAGCAATKGAACTATAGTATTTTCATAGGCTTGTGTGAAACCCTGTTTCATCTTGCATGTTTTTCTATGGTTTGAAAGGCCTTCAATGACTTTAAAAAGGCATTTATTTAGCCACGGAACAGCCCATTGATGTGTGACTTTTCCACCCTGTTGGGCACTACTGATAAAATCTCTCTCCATTGAGATTGGTGGCAAAAATCCGGTCGATCTCAATATAGTCAGAATTTCACCAGTATCATCTGGTTATTTGTGTGTAAAGATACTACATTAGTTCTGCACTTGACTGAGAAAATACAGGAATTTTGCATAAAAATCAGTGGAAGTTTTGTCAGAATGAAAGCTGCATAATTGACTCTATTGACTCTGTGGGTGTAATAGACTTTTTTTACTGAATTCTGCCTGTAAGTAGGTCACAGTGAATGAAAATAAAATATGCATTTCACTTTGTGACAGTATGGTGTATTTATAAGTAATGTAGTGATTTTTTTTAACTAATTCTTGAGGTTTTTCTTTCATCCTGATGCCCATGTAGATGCACACAGGAGAAAAAAAAAAGCACCACTATGCTAATTCTGAGGTGATATGTTTTGTATATTCTGTCTTCCAAGTACTGCTGTGCATGACCTAGAAATGCTAGTGGTAAATGCTGTATCCTGGAGCAGAGTTGTTAAACTTGTTTACATCTAATCTCTAGATGCTATGAAGCCTAGGCTAGAAAAAGTAATCTGTTTTATGCTGTACTTTAACATTTGGTATACGTTATATAAACACATATAATCTCCTCACGACAAAGTAAATATTACAGAAACTCTAAATTACAAAATTTATTCTCTATTTGGGAAATTAATAGAGGCTGACAGCATTTAATGAATGTAGTTGCATTTCATTTGCCTTCTTATCCTCATAGAATGCAAGTTTTTAAAATCCCTGCCATATCTGACTTAGCAGTTTGGGAAATTCAGAGATAAGGGACTATTTTAGGAATTGTAAAGCATCGTTTTTCTGAATTACAGAAATTCCTCAGTAGAAGCAATGATTCTTGTCTTTAGTACTYTTTTTCATTCCATAATTTTCTCCTTGGTAAAATAATTGCTTTTCTTTCTTTGTACCTCCTCTAGGAAAGAGTTCAGAATTTTTTTTAGTAAAAAATGGATGTTAAAATATCTTATGAATAAGCGCAACCAGACAGATCGCARAAAATGCACATCTTTAAAAATATTATCATATTAAATCTCACTGTAATGCAATTACATACTTTTCAAGTGCGCTTCTCTGAACTAGTCATAAATAGGACTGTGATTGTGTTAAGTACCCCGTTGTTGTCTCATACATGCCTGAGATGTCACAATAAATTATACAGGTACCTTTCGAAGGATGCGCTATAGACACAGAGGAGTGAAAGGTTAAGCGTATGGGAACAAATTGTAATCTAGCTCATAAATACTAGTTCTACTGGAAAAATGTAACAGTAGCTTAACTGATATAATCATGGTAAATTTGCAGTGTTTCAGCCATTAATGATTCCAACCTCTTGCATACAGCAGTGAATATATAGCTCTATGTGGATTTAGCTGGTTCCATGTGCAAATGTTCACTGGTAAATTGCAGTAAAAACTGAGTTAATGGTTCTGGCACTTAAAATAGGGAAAAGACCAGAGACTGTTCTTTCAGCTGCAGATAGTATTCATATTTTTGTGGATAGTTGATGTCTTAGTACAGTTTGAATTTCATCTGACAAGGTGACTATCACATTAATGCATCAGACTAAGGACCACAGTGAATATTCATGTAGTGTAGTGGGCTCCTCTATTTAATTTCTTTTTCTAGGTAGTGTAAAAATACTTGAATCACTTATAACCAGCTGAAGTAACAACTTCTGTGTTTTTTAAATGCCAGATGTTTCTCATGTAGATGTCTCAGTGTTTCTTATTTGTCTTTTGTAATACTGTTATTCTAGAGTCAGCCTAGGAAAATATAACTTTTTTCTTTCTCTTGCCCCCTACCCTTCTTCTCTTTCTAGAAGTTTTGTGTCAGGAGCGACCAGATACCATTCCTCCATTTTTATATAAGCACAGATACTAGTGAAATTCCTTGGACTAGATAATAATTGCCTTATCCCAAATATGTGGGCAGAAAGAAATTCTGGAGTAGCTTTCCCATAGGAATTGGGGGAATGGGGGTGGAATTAACTTTAAAATGGAGCATGATCAAATCATGAAAARGGTTGGAGTGATTTCAGGGTACTTGAGACAGGAACACAGGACTAATGAGCAAGGCATTCTTGTCCCCTATCTGCTGAAGAAAGGCTCCAGCACTTGCTGATGCAGAGTGGATATTATGTAGTGTGCATCACAAACTTTTTAGCTGAAAAGATATTAGAGCTTTTTCTTTGGCCAAAGTTGCSCTTTTTAAATGAAAAACAGCTTGGATATCTAGCTTTCTGTACAGATGGATGGATAATGATCTCTGACCATTGTGTGTGGATTTTTCCCATAAATTGTTTCTGAGTGTGTTGGCTAATCTCTTTTTTGAATGTTCCCATTGATTTTTTTTCATCAGTGATCTTTTGGCAGCTGTTCAGTTCTAAATTGCTTTTACCATTAGAGAGCTTTTACTTGCACCTAATCTCACAGCAGCCATTTTGATTAGATTTAATATAACTTTTCTCGCAGCTTGCTTTACTAAAAACTGCATCCTACCGTTTTCTCCATGGTTTTCTTAAAAGAGTGTATGGAGGAGAGCCAGGAGGATCTGCTGTTGATGATAGATGGTCTGAAAGTTAAACCAGTGTCCTGAACTGAGAGTGCTGAAAAGGTTACAATGCTGTGTGTTTCCGTGCAGTAAGCAGTCTTCTCATGGCAGTGTTCCTGGATTTATCGTGGCCGAGACTTTGTCTTAGTAGCAGGGTTGATGAGATTCATGCGTTCAGCCTAAGGATTGATCATGCTATGCCATAAGTTTGCAATGTCCAGTGTATGAGGAAAAAATACAGCTTTTTTCCTTCTGCTGAACCCTGATAGAAAGAGCTATAAAAAGGGCTGTTGGAGGAATAGAAGCTTCAAAAGTTTAGTTTATTTATGAGCATGGGAAAGTCAGTTCAGTTTCTGAACTGTACTGATTGGTTGGTTTCTAGGTCTCCCCTGTTGCTGTAAGCCTTCTCTGTTCTGGTAGTGCTTCATATACAAGTCTTAATGTGATAACCTTTATTAATGGGCTACTGTATATTGAGATTTGTATTTAACTAATACAGTGACCTCTTTTTGCTGGCAGTATGGAAGGTCATAGGAAGTCTGTTGCAATACAAGGATTAATTCACTGGTCTGCAGCTCAGCTGTTCCTTTTTTAGTTTAAATAATTGTGGGCAAAATACTTGAACACAGGATTTTTGTATCCTGTGAATTACTTACTAGCTCCTCAGTGACTTGAACCCCAGTTCCCCAGTAAGATCTTCTTTGAGACTGGGAGGTGGTTGATTAAAAGAACACAGAAAATAAACTCGAGAAACCTTGCACACATTGAAATATGTTAACCACCGCCACTTTGAACACACATTTGAAAAGGTGAAGTATTTGAAGTACTAATAGATCAATGACACAGGTAACTTCATATGTTTACTGTTCAGTGGTGACTAGTGTAAGAAGCATAAGCTTGATTAATATGTCTGTCAGGACTAGGCAAAGTGGCCTGTTCCTGGTAAGCAGAACCAAAGAAGCTAATGAGCATTAAAATTACTGTCAGAGGAAAATATACCTGGTTCTAATTGACTAATTCAGTTATTGAAATTAGTGTTGAAGTGTAAGCTATGCTGTGAAAAAAGAACAGGGTGTTTGTGTGTGCACGTGTGTACATAATGTGAAAAGAAAAATTATGATTTGCACATTGCAAAATATATTTGGCTTAATGCAGTCATCTGGGCAGAGTTCATAGGGTTTCTGTCCCTTCATCCTGTCTAGTTTCACTGCATTATAAACTGGTCCTCAGCACCTACTTCAGCTTTTCAATTAAAATATATAGAGAACTAGTAAGAGGAACCCCTGTAAGTTAGAAGTTCGTTCTAATGAGTTCTTGAGAGTATTACAGATGGCAAAATCCAGCTTTTTAATACTTGCTGCAGTTTCTGCTGGGAAGTTATTTACCTGCTGTTCCAAGTAACATTTAATTACTTTAACTTCTTCCTACAGGCTTCCTTTGTGCATGTGAGAGCACTTTGGGTAGTCACTTTCCCTTACGTGTAGTTTTTATTTGTGCAGGTTAATGGTATCATTACCAGAATACCTGTGGCAATTGATCACACTTTACTATTTTAAAAGAACAATGAATAGGGATTGACTTATAGTAATGGGGAAAATATGTATTTTTTTAAAAAACTAGCTAGATTTCAAACTAGGCTTTTACTTTTACCTTGCGTGTAATGGAAGTTTTGCCCCACTACTTTGTGAGGCCACCTCATCGGTTAGACTTGGAGCAAGTTTCTATGTTAAAAAGACATTCTTACGTATTTCTCAAACACATAAATTGTGAATTCTTTCCTGATGGTTTTGTTAATTTGACATGATTAGTGTATATATACTGAAGAAAACAATGCAGTATGTTTATCTTGATATTGATAGGGTTTTCTTTGGGGAATCTAGAAAAGCTTACAGCTTCCTCCTAAAGGCAGCGGGGCATAAGAGAGAGATTCTTCTGTGGATTTCTGACTGTCCTTCCCTCATCCCTTACTCTGGCCAATAAAATACCCTTCATAGGAATGGATGTGTGAAAAAGTAATAAATAATTTCCTAAAGGAGGGTTTATTTAACGTATTTGGAAGACCTGTGGTGGTTTTGAGTATGGATGGGTTTGAGCTGCAGAATTCCAAAGAATAAAAGCAATGGAAACATAAGGTTGAGAAAGGGAACACTGAAAACAAAGCATTTTGAGGCTAGAGAGTACATTTCAGTATAATAACTTACAGATATTTCCTCTAAACTCCATAACAAATAAGTCAGATAGGAATCTTAGTTCTCTGATTCATAATAGGTGCTAGCTCACGTAAGCTTTCCTTGCTTTTAGCAGGCTTCCTGTTTCTTTTAAATACCTTCCACTTGAATGAGGAACTAGAAACAATTGTCAATAACTATTCTAAATCTGTATATGAGCCAGTTTGTTTACAGTCTATTTAATGACTGTATTTTTCTCTTCTTTCTTCACCTGAAGTCTACTGACTCTGCTCCTGTGGTTTTTGAAAACTCTTAGAGCACAGCAAGGAACTCGTTCAAACCAGCAAAGTAAAGGTGGTGTGTCTGGACCTGGGGGTAGGAGGGAAGAAAAGCASTATGAGGGGAAAAAAAGAAAAAAAAAGGTGATGATAATCCTTAGTCTGTTTTGATCTGTTCTTCGTCCTCCTTCTCTAGCTCCTCTTCTCTTCCTTGTCCCCCCAGTCCTGAAAGCCATCCACTGCCTCCTTTAATCATCACTTAATATATTGTTTTCTTAACTGTCACAATCTGCAACTGAGAAACATTATCATCTTCTCTTCTCATTACTTCCTGACTTGGATTCTTAATTAAAACTGTATGGTGGTCTGTTGCAGAAGTATGAAAATATTATTGTGTGTTGTCATTAACATATGATTCAGGTTCTATTCAGTTTTAGAGTAGGATTGTCTTGAGTTTAAAAAATGTTTATTATGTATTACAGGTTATTCTTTGTGCTTCATTATTCACACTGGTGACCTGTTAAAGTTGATGTTTTTCCTGTGCTATGAATCCATACCTGAAAGGCTAACTTATTCAAAGTTACTATGTCCACACTAAAGTAGAATTACTGGATAATTTATTACAGGTTGAACAGCTTCTCATAACTAAGAAAATTTAAAAATTACTTAATGAACTAACTGAGGAATGTCTGTGCAAATGCTCTTCTCAAGTATGCCCCTAGAGACGAACAAGGGACAGATAATCACAAATAGCAATAATGCAGAACTCTTCTTATATTTATCATAGTCTTATATTTATATTTAATTCTTTTTATTTGACATATAAGGTACAGTGTCATTAGTAGAATAAAATTTCTATCAAAGCATAAAAGCTTTTTGCATGCATGACTATTTAAAACATCTCTCCAGTACCATAGAGTAGATCAACACAATAATGCTACAGAGCTGTAACCACCAAAAAATAAACAGGATATTAAGACAACTGTGGAATTATGTCCTTGGTGACTTAACAAAGATTGTMTGGTTTAATCTTCATATTTAGTGAGGACATCAGATCTGTTTGCTTATGGCTTTTAGTATGCTGCATATAATTTAACAATATCTTTTGAATACTTTTTCAGCTCGAGATGCTGATGAGAGAGAGAAGTGGATTCATGCTTTAGAGGACACCATTCTCCGCCATACCCTCCAGCTTCAGGCAAGTTTTACTTTCACTTTTAACTTGTTTTACTTTCTTTTTTTCAAAGCAATGAAATAAAATGGCATGACTGCTAATATAAAAAATATCTTGTATAACATCTGGCTGTTCTATGGCCTATACAGTCAGATACAGTATGACATCAGTATAGGTACCCAAGATTAGGTTCGAGTCTTTCTGTTACGATTTTCTTGTCTTACCATCATGAAAAGTCAGTATATGACTTCTTTTTATTAACTCATATTTTTAATTGGTGGTTCCAGACTGATTGTAGCACATTTAGGTGTGTTTTTTTGGTGTTGGTGGTTTGTTTTTTTTTTTTGTTAAACTAGGAGTTAGTCCTTTTTTGGGTCAAGCAGAATGAGACATCTAGAAGCCTGTTATGTGCTTGTACTCCACCTAATTTTGAAATTAAAATGAGATGGCAGCATTCAACCTCTTTCTGGATGACAAAAATGGTAAATGGCTTATGTTTGAATCTACTGTCTAAGCTGGATATTGGTAGTTTTCTGGTTCTGAAAACAGATGGTTGGACTGAGGATGGTTTTTAGCACTAGTTATCTAAGATCAGTTTCTGGCAATGTTCTAGACTTGGACATGTCTATAAGGCTTGCTAATCCTTTATTGTTGCCTTGGAGAGAAACCCAAACTCTTCATGAACGGGATTTTCTCATCCTTGATTTGTACCACAAAGGTGTCTGATGACAGTGTAAAAATCTTAAAACAGGTATTGATTATTTGTGTTGAGTAAAGGTTTGGTATGCTTTTGGAGTACGGCAAGAGAATTAGGTCTCTTAACGACTGACACTGGGTAAAGCAAGATACATTAAAATCCCTAATATCACAGAAGGAGAAGCAGCTTAAAAAGACTAATTTAGACGACATTTGCCCAATCTAAAGAGTTTGAACAAGCCTGAATTTATCCCATCCAACTTTAGGCACTTGTGATATCTGTCAATTTACTTTAATTTCCTGCTAAACAGTGGTTTTCAACCTTTTTTGACTTATTAAAGACCACTACAAATTTTCTAGTGGATAGCAGATCCCTGGATAAAAATTCAAGTTTGACAATCAGCTTTGTATCCCTAGTAACACGTCACGGATATTTTAGAAGTAATCTCTCCATCTGGACACAGTAGCTGACCGCAGACTGAAAAACTCTGCTCTGCAGTGGGTGTGAGGAGACAGAGATTATCTAGAGGACAACATATGGATTTAGAAGGGCTGAGCTGCCTCCTAAGGGATGCCTCCTTTCCCTATCCTCTCCTTGGAGAGAGAAAGTGAATAGGTTAACGTAAGCAGACCTGTTTAGGGTCTGAAATGAAGTAAAAGTAATCTGTGCAGTTTTCTCTACCTGGAAGACTTTTTATGGCTTGGAGATAGAGTACAGAAATGAAACACCAGAATACACTGCAGTTTTATCAAAATGTACACTTCCATGCTCTCTAGAAATTGTGATCGTAGTTTTATTGGCAGACATAGATTTCATGATTGCAGCTAATAATGGAACTGTTTCCTGTTACATAACCTGTTCATGTTCCAGGAGTTTTTCAAATAAGTAAGGCATATTTAGATAAAAAACCCTAAGTTAGTAATTTATCTAGTAATGTTTGAGGGAATAATTAAAAATGTAGAACTGATTACYAAGAAACATATAATCACCCGTCTTAAATATCTTCAGCATTGAGCGTAATACCTTGTGGGCCACTGTTGTGTGCTCACCATTCATTACCAAGAACCTTCTTCAATGTGCCGGTCACATCCCCATTGTGTTTCTGAGGCCCTTATTTTTAGACTGGCTGGAATACTGCTCACTTACACCCCAGTTCAGGAACTGTCAAGGCTCGCCATCATTGACAAGAACTGCTGAGCAGATACTGATTTAACAATGGAGCAAGACTATACCTCCTTGTCTTTCTTTCGTGAGTTAGGAAGAGCGGTCTCAACCGCCGTTCACCTGCAGGGCGCCCGTGCCTCACGGGTGGGACGTGCAGGCGGAACGAACAGGCTCTGTCGAGCCTGGGCTGAAGTGACGGAGCTGCCTGCAGGGCCGAGCGCGGGCTGTCTCTCCAAGCAGACACCCCCCAGTTCTGGTAGCCGGCCAGGCCCCGTTCGACTTTGAGCCTGCTCTCGACTGAAGCCAGCGGTGCCTTTGACGGGGTGACCCCGAGGCCGCCTTCCGGGCACCCCGGGCCGGCACGGAGCGCAGCGCCGCCCCGCCCCGCCCCTTGGCCGCGGGGCCTGGCCCGCTCCGCGCAGCGGCTTTTGTTTAGTGACAGGACGCGCGGCGCTGAGCCCGCCCTCGCCGCAGCCCACCCSCCCGCCCGCCTGCCCTCACGGCGGGGCCGCCGCTCCCGGGGTGTC
Source organism: Oceanodroma leucorhoa (assembly GCA_030449065.1). Taxonomy (NCBI): domain Eukaryota; kingdom Metazoa; phylum Chordata; class Aves; order Procellariiformes; genus Oceanodroma; species Oceanodroma leucorhoa. The sequence continues at coordinate 149,788 of JASVER010000082.1, forward strand.
CCCCCCGCTCCCGCTGACCGCCATTCTCCGGAGGGAGGGGCGTGCTCCGCCCGCCCGCCAATCGGCGGCCGCCTTGTTCGTGATGCGAGCGGCGGGGCTGTGGCCGCAGCCGGCGGGGAGCCCTTCCCCGCCCCGCCGCCGCCGCTCCCCCCGCCGGAGGCGGCGCTGCCGGGGCCCGGCGGGCGGGCAGCCAGCCCCGCCGCTCCGCACGCCTACGCCGCACCGCGCGGAGGGATGGCCGGTGTGAGTACCGGGGAGGGAAGGACGGGGTGGCAGGTGTCAGGGCTGCCGGGTGCCCCCTCTGGGGCAGGTCCCCGACCCGCCGCAGTCCCGCGGCGCCTCCCTGACTGGAAGCCGAGCGCTGCCTCCTCCCCGCGACGGCCGAGCGGCTCTGGCCGCTGCCCTGCCCCGCCCGGGCGGCCGCTCGGGGCAGCCCCGGGGAACAGGCGGTGGAGGTCGGCGTTAGGCAGCCCCCCGAGGAGCGGGGCTCCGCAGGCGGGGCGGGCTTCCTGCGCCGGGGGGACTGGCGGAGTCCCCGGGAGTGGCTTTGATTCTTTACCGGAGCGCCGCCGAGTTTCTGTGCGCCCTGCCTGCCTAGAGGGGTGCTTTCATCCGGTTACAAGAGCCCGTTGTATACAAACACGCCTTGGCTTCAACTAACATTTAAAACAAAACGCCACTTCATGCACTTGATGTTCTTTTGCTTTCCTTTTTAATTGGACGATAAAGTCAAATGAGTTCTTTGGGAGGATTATTGGCTCAACGGGTATGGATGGGGGTTTGAGTGCTGTGGCAGAGATTATTTYCTATAAGGGTATTTTCTTAGGTTCTTAGTTTCTGTCACAAACAGAAATGTGGTTATCTGTCATATAAAACCTTCATGCATCCGTTTTTGTCCAAAATGATATATCTCTCATAAGTCGTCTTTCAGATTTTCATGCCACTTTCAGTCTGCCTGTTCTGTTACTGGAGTGTTCAAATTTGGAAAGTCAGACTTTGATTAAGTTTTCTTCATAGTGTCAAACACACATCTGTTAGACGGGAGAAAGTATTCTGAAACCTAGGTAGTTTCTGCGTTGTGTGAACCAAATCAGAAAAGATGAGGAATTAGTGCGAGGTGGAGAGTTGAAGTGGTGTCTGGGTGTTCTCTAGTCTGATTAATTTTGCTAATTTTATTTTTGCCTAAATGTCCTACTGTGTTGTCYTTCAGTCTTTATACTGGAAGTGTTTTTGAAACACTTAAAAATAATTAAACATGCCTTTCCCCCGCACCTCTACCCTAAACTTGCAAGAATGAGCTACAGTCAAGGAACTGAGGAAGAACTGAGTCATAAATATACAGAGTGAGTAAAGGGATCCTAGCTGTCCAGAGGGCTGACAGTTAGTAATGTTGTATTCAAATGAAACCAGAATAGGGAGGAAACATTTCAGATATGCCTGTAATCTAATTTCTCTGAATTTTGAAATTGAAGTCTGTTTTTCTGCCTGCTGTGTTTTTGTATGTTCTTATATTAAAGACATTACTAAAAATATGCCCAGTTCTTCTAGTATTAGCTTTGTCTATTGAAAAGTCCTTGAATAGTAGATGGTGCGATAGTATTGGAAGTACCATTCTGAATCCACCAGTGTTTTTCCTCTTACCCCTCCCAAGATGTTATTGTTGTGGCATTACCAGGTCAGTGGCTTTGCAGTGGCAGCACATCAGTTGATTCATACCCACAAGAGGTAAGGGGAAGGGTGTATGGGGTGAAGTACATTGTGGCTTGGGGTTCTTGTTTGTCTGGGCAGATGTAGGAGGGTGATATGTTATCTCAAATTTTCTTTTGTTCCTCACCAGCATCTTATGTCAACCAGCAATTCCATTCAGACAGGAGGTGCTTCTAGTCGTCTTGTTTAGCATAAATGTCCTGCTTTCCTTCTCTGTCTTTCACATGGCACCCTAGTGCTACATGTACTTGTTGGCTCTGGAATTCTCCTGTGTGAAAATCCCTCGAAGATAACTTATGTCTTTTAGGACCACAGTAACACAGTAACAGTCTTCTTTGATCTGAAAAGTGCAAGACAGCTGTTAAAATATGAATCTACCTAAAAACCGCTGGTAACTATACTTCTCTCATGCCTTAAGGGAATTCAGTAAAAAACGGAATAAATTTTAAAATTCTCAATGGCTGAATGTGTGCAGGTATTCTGGTAGTGTTAGGATCCTATCTGTAGGAGTCAYGTTCACCCTGAGCTGGAGGGATGAACTTTGCTTCCCCCCCAGCATTAGCTGAAGCTTTCATACTCATTCTTGCCTTAAATCCCATGTCTTGAAATGTACTTTTCCCCTCTGCTGTTCTAGTGCTGCTAGAGCATCCTGGTAAGTGTCTTAAAGTGGTAACTAAAGAGGCTGTTGAGAATTGCATAAAAGACAACTAACTACCAACTTGATTTAAAAAATAAATAAAAATACAAAGCTGAAACTTGCATATTCTACAAATAAGATGTCTTTCATGCTTTTTGAGTAGATAYGACAGTGATAATCCACATTAGAAAGTCTTTAAATACTTGTAGGCTACAAAGGATTCCCTACCCAAACTTATGAAAACCCTCCAGGTAACGCCCCAAACTATTCTAGCCTCTCACTGTAGAGACAAAGGAACTGAAATTACTGTCAGTACAAAGGTGGGCCGTTTCTTGCCACCATAAAGGTGAAAGGAATTAAAAAAAATAAATTGCTCTGTAGGTTGATACCTCCATAATCTAAATAAGATGTTTACTTCATAAGTAGCRAATAGTAGGGTAAGAAAACTATATTCTAAGAAGTGGATCTGGGATGGTTGCTGTGAAGAGTGGTACAATGGCTTAAATATTAAGGGTTACACCGTGGCTTCACCAGTACTTAAGAGTTGGTACTGCTGCTGGAAGCAGTCCTGTCTTGCTTCTCCTAGCAAAAGCGAAGAGGCAGTGTGGCAAGAATAGCCGAATTTGGAACTGGATTCGGAACTGGCCCAAATCAAAACTATTCCTGCTGCCCTCCCTTTCCGAATTTAGTTTTAATCCGGATTAGTTTCCACATTGAGTTGATTATGTGGCAAGGTAAATGTTTATGCTGACTGAAAAGAAAGAGCAAAGTAAGGGTGAGAATAAACAACAGGGGAACTGATTTGTTTCTCTCTCACTTATGCTGGTGTAAAGTGTTTGTGAAACTGTGTCGCTAGTAGCGGTCCACTTAGTACCACGTCAACCAGGATTTTTGATGACCTTTCTAGAGCTACAAACAAGAATAAAAGATAGAGTAAAACTTTCTTATATGTTTCTCTTAAGTATCTTATATTGTTACTCACTGGCTTTCCAATGCTGCTTCTAGTGTGAATCAAGAATGCTTGCATAAAACTAAGAACAGGTTCTTTTAGGTTAAGAATATATCCAATATAGATGTGTTTCAAGTGCTGGTGGAAGGGCATAGAGTTAATAGGCGTGCTGCCCTTTTTCAGATTTCGCTAACAAAGCGACTATGATAGTGAATAAGCATGTTAGCGCGTGTGCATTATCTACATCCATAATAAATTAGTAGGTAGGTGAATGGGACTCTAGGATATACTTAGTATTTGTGAGGTTTCAGAATTGTAACCTATGCTTTAAAAACAGAATTTTACATCAGTATGTAAATACTTCTGGTTTTTTAACTCTACTTTCCTAGAAGACCTGATAATATCTATAGCTACRCAGTCTTTGCTAAGCATTTTGTGTTTTGCAAAGCAGAAACACTTTTTTTTTTTTTTTTTTAAATAGAATTGCAATATTCTGACTGTTTGGAAGGCTCACATGCCTTCCAGAACTCACACATTTGTTCTTAAACTTATTTTGAGACATTTACATTCTGAGCTTTAAATACTGCTTAAAAATCTAGCAGAGGAAAAAAAATACGGTTCTCTTTGCCACAAATAAAAAGACAAGAAGGTGCCATTGTTTAGTGGCTTACTAGTTGATTTGTCATTATTCTTCAGTTTTCTATCTAAGTGGTTCTTACAGGCAATGTCCTACTCGACAAAATCAAACATGCTGTAGGCAGGGCATATGTTTCTGATGATGTATTGTGGATGGAGAGAAAACACTCTTATGCACTTCTTTAAACTAACTTCCACAAGATTTTTTTTGTTGAACTTGGAATCGTAATTAGATGAAGAATATAGCATAAGTATCTTCAAAAAGATAAGAAAGTCCGCTCTGTATGGCTTTCTCTTTTCCTCCSCCAGTAAAGCTATTCTACGAGGACAGCTCTTGTCAAGTCTTTGCTGTTGCCTCTATCTTTTTCTTTGTTTCCCTGCCTTCATTACTGTTCRTTTTCCGCAGAGGTCATTATTGTAATGCTTTTATTTGAGAAATACATTTGAATTTTTCTGGTATGCTTCTTTTGAGGATGATGCAATCTTTTCATCCCATCCTAGTTTGAAAGAACTAGTTTAAATTAGKCTGGAATTACTTCTCAGCATGGACAAATGCATTAGTGATATTATTTGAATACAAATGCATTAGTGTTATGTRTGACTTCTCATTTGGAGGACAAGGAAACAACATATAAACTCCCTTAGTGCTAGCAGTTCTGTAATGGGAATAAGGCTCATAATATGTATTTTTAATTGGTTTATATTTTGTTGTTGCCTTCCTGTTTATCCCCTCCAAAAAAAGGGTTGTGTATGAAGGGAATAGTTTTGAAGGACTGCTAGCATGAGAGTTCTTTACTTAACCCCAGGCCAGCGTTGTTTTTAGAGGTGGTGGGTAGACTAGAAGTTATATGTTACTTGTTTCTGCAGCTATTTCATCTGGTGATATAATCTGTTAATTCCTTAAAACCTACATGAACATAGAGTAGTCRTTATTTGAGGGAAATAAAGTGTACTTACCAATAGATCCAGTTATTCAATGGAAAAACTGGTGCTGACAGTAGGAAAGAATCAGTGTATTTCTGCAGATCTAAAATAGTCTGGGTTCCTATTCTTTTTTGTAATTTGAAGATACTTATTTTAGAATCACAGCRTAAYTYCAGCTGGAGAAGACCTCTGGAAGTCAYCTGGTCCAAGCCCCTTCTCATTGTGAGACCAAATTCTATGTTAGATCAGGTTGTCTAGGGTCAAATCCAGTTGAGTTTTGAACTCTGCCATCCAARGGTGGAAGTTCAACAATACCTGCAGGCAACCTCTTTTGTCAGTTTATGAATAGGTGAGCAGCATAGAATACAAGTTTCTCATAAAAATTTGATTGCTAGTTCAGTTTCCTAATTTACATGTTTAACAAGCTGTTAAATGCCATTCTATTGACTCTGCTCACCCATTTCTTTTGAAGCCTCATTTCCTACATGGTGGGGGAGGGAAGAAAGGGGAAGAAAGAGAAAGGGCCCCCTTTTTTTCCCCTCTACTGTGTCTGTGGGTGACCAGATAATGAAGAAATAAGGATTTGTTATGCAAATCTGCACTTTGTATATCTGCTTTTTTAAAATTACTGCTGGGTTTGAAATATTGATTCATTTTGTTTGCTATTTATACAGTGGTTTTTTTCTGTGCTATTGCTAATCTCGATATTTTTAACTTTCCAGTTATCTTTTGTTTTTCAATTTTAAAACTAGGTGAGAACTTAAAATTATTAACCTAATCTCATGTAATACAGACTAGTAAATTTGCTCAGTAGGTTATCAAATTTCATCTAAACTGTATTTATACAAACCAAGAGCAAACTAGTGAAGTGCTACAGCTTTAAGTACCTGTGTTTCTTTTCAAAATTATTTTCGTGTTTCATTTCTGTGCTATGTGAGCTTGACACTGTACTTGGTTTTATGGCTTTCGCTTTGTGTTGATTGAAGTTTTAACTTTCTAATGGAACTTTTTAGGTCACAGTTTCCACTCTGTGTTTGATGTGGATGTCTGCTCAATTTTAACACTAAATGTTTTAATCAGCTTTTCCCTTAGTGGTAAGAGGCTGAAATTTAAGAATGGCATTTTTATCTTTAAGCCACCACTAAAAATACCAGATTGTTACATATTAGTAGTCATAGACTGATGGCTGAAATAAAAATCAGCATTTTGATGCAGCATACAAATAACTTGCACCGTAAACTATATTTCTGTGTATAGTACCTTCAGCAGAAATTTTCTGTATAGTTCATGCAGTTTTGGTATACRAAACCTGACCTTCAGAATTTTTTAACTGAGCATGCTAGACCATTTGGTGAAATGATGGTGTTGGCTGCTAGCTGTACAGACAATTCCATTTTCATCAAAGAGATAGAATACTAATTTCATATAGTTTCAGATCTAGTTTCAGTGTAATTTAAACTTGACTAGTTTGAGGGAGTGTCAAAAGTTTCTTGGTTGAGAGGACTCTCCCTTCTGCCTGTTGGTTTCTTTTTGATAACTTTTTGCACTGGGTGTTTTTTGTCTTTTCTTAATTTCTTGGCATAGTCAAAACGGTTGCTTTCTTTTCTTCTCTTCTCCTCCCTCCTCCTTGTTTCAAAACACTATTTCTAAATTTGTCCAGTGTGGACTGTCTAATACAGGGTGAAGTATCTTTTTTTTTTTTTTTTATGCTGGTTTACAAACTGATCTGTGTGGATAGATCTACTCATGTAGAACTGTTGTCAAGATTTGGGTGTTAGTCTGTAGCACAGTTTAAGATTTGGCAAATTAATAAAGAATAATATCTTCTACAGTCAGTAGATGGCTTTATGTTCTAGGGCGTGCATGATGCTGTGCACACAGCATCAGGCTTGAGAGCAAGTCATCCCTCTATTGCACGCACGTGTTCACGCCTCTAAAGAGCCATCAGTAAAGCTCTTAATATGATGGGCTATTATCATACAAAAACAAAAGAAACTGTCTGTATTGACAGAGCAAACAATGTCAAAGAAAATGTTATGCTACTATGGAATTTTACAAATATGGATTGCCCATCTTCCCCCACAGGAAATGTTTTTTCCCCACTGGCTGATCTTTACACATTCAAGACTCTTGAGATTCTCAGCAGTCCAAACAGCACAGTTGATAGTTTCACAAGAGTTTGAAGTGAAGATGCCATATTTTAGATCAATGTGAATGCGGGTGAAAGTATTTAGGCTAGTAGGAAAGTCTTGTCACTGCTRTGACGTTCTCAGGATTATGTTTCTGTTATAACTGATGTTTGCTTCTTTATCTTTCATGGTTTTTTTTCCTCCTATATATTTAACTTGCATTGCACATTTTTTTTTAAGCTGGGAGTGCTTCAATATTTGTTTTGCAGTTCCATTTGCATTAAAGGTATTATGTAAATAAACCTTAAATGTGTTTACATAGCATATGTGCAGGAAGCCAGAAGTAATCAATTTCAAGAATCCTCCCTTTTCTTTCCTCTAAAGATGTGGTAACCCAGTGTTGAGTTTGTTCAGGTCTTTAAAGACATGGTTTATCGGTTTAAAGGTAAGGATTATGTTATATGCAGAAGTGTGCTTGAGTCTTACATTACTAAGGGAAACAAATTTGCAAGCAAGAAAATATAAGAGTAATCATTCTCACGGCACTGATACTTTGTCGTTGTTGGCATATGTGCAACAAAATGTAAGAAATCAAATATAGTGACAAGGATGCAAATCGCTGTAGCTGTAAATGAACGAGGGCAACCAGGAATAATAAATTTGAATTTGCAGCTCAAAGGTGGGTCCATATTTAAGAAGAGATTTTTAGCACTTGTTAGTTCAGTTCTTAGCTAAGAGTTGAGCAATATTGTCTGAAGTGTGAAAAGTGCAGTCATCCAATTTGGTATGGTTTTGTCTTCCTTAACTGAAATGTAAGGATATGGAATCACAAGACAGTCTTCAGAAAAACTTGAGTTCTCCTTTATATTTTCCAAAGAAACTTTAATTACTGTAATGTAAGGGGATTTGTTCAATCATAAGTAATGAAATACTCTGGTGTGTGATGATTATACCGCCACTGGAAATGTGTAGCAATTTACTGTTGCTGATTTAGCTGCAAATAGAAGACAAATGTATTCAGCTGTGTGCCTGTGTTTGCACATGGCAGGGTGAGAGGGAAGGCAACATTTTATCAGTCAGTTGGCAGGCAAAACCGTATTTTTGTTATCTGTTTTCCTCCTCTGAAACTCCAATTATATATTTGATTTTTATTTATTTATTTATATCTAGGGTGTGGATTCAGGATTTGTTCCCAGCGTTCATGATTTTGACAAGAAACTTACCGAGGCTGACGCTTACTTACAGATCTTGATAGACCAATTGAAGGTATGGTAACTAACTGGTGTATTTACTGTATTGGGAGTCTGCTTGTCAGTGTGGGTTTAAAGGTCTGGTTGAAAGGAAGCTCAACAGAGGGAGAGAGTCATGTTTTATGCTTGGCACATGCTCTGGTCAATGTGGGAGGCAGAGAGAGCTCGTCTGGCTGAGCTGACTGTGAACTGGAGAAAACATACCTTTTTTATATATGAAGTCTTCTGCTGRTAGAATTTTATTTTCTCTTTCCCCCAACTTAGATGTTAGATAACTTCTAACTATTTCTGGAAGAAAGATTTTTACTRGAAGTATAAAAATTAGAAGTTATAAGCTAAGGGCTGAAATAAGCTGAAAATGGCTTTCTCTTAGAATGCATCTTGGGATTGTTAAAATAGAATTAGAAAATTAGAATAACTCAAACAGATTTTATAGAATGATTCACAATGGCTGAAACATTCTTTTGTATATATAGCTTCATGGGAATGGCAGAGATGACTTTAATTTTAAAACATAATTAAATCATTGTATTGCTAATAGCATTTTAGAATTTACCTTGAGAAAATTTTGTCCAGTAATATGTAACTACAGTTGCAGATAGTTTCAGACTTTGTTGCAGTAGTGATAGGTAATCTGTTCTTTGTCCTTGAGTGAAAACATTCTGTAGAAGTTTTATACAAATACAGTTCTTTTACACTTTGTACATGTATTTTAAGAGTAGGTGGGAAGGTGAGGAATGATGAGGTCATCTCTCTTGGTGCTCACCTTATTGAGAAAAACAGTTTTTGCTGCCGGTTAGGACACTTTTTCCCATGACTCAGCAGGTTAAAATTGCTGTTAAGATTTCTTCATTTCTGCTGGTTTGGATTTTTTTTTTCCTGATATAATGAGCAAGTATTGCATGTGGGATATTCAGCAAAAATTCAGTTGCAGGGGAGGGCAGAGAGGGGGAAGAGCATACCAACAAAAGTGGAGGTAGGCGAAAGAGATGCAAACAAAAATCAAAGCTAAACTGCAAAGACTTTATCAGGAGTTAGCTTTGTGTCCCACTCTGGAGCCATCTAGCATGTTTCACTGAAGGAAGGTATTTAAATCTTTASACTTTCTAATTGTTATTTCAGGCCAACTGGGGGGAGGGGGTTTAGGAATTAATTAATAATGAAAGAAGAGTGAATCTGAGGATGGACAGAGACCATGACTACAGTCTTTTTTTAGAACCAGAAATCAGCCCTCAAGGGAAAGGGAACATGAGTAGATTTTAGGCAGGCAGTTGGGTGAAGAACTGTAGCTCACCTACTAAAAATTACAGCCTCTTTTCTGAGCAAGGGTGGATGTGATGAACTTTTGAGCATTACCCTTAATCTGTTTTCYTCCTTGAGCAGCTTGTACTTAATGGTTATTTGTATGTGCACCTTAGAGTGCTCTTGGAGGCAACTTTTGTTTTAGCTCAGCTTGTGTTAAATACACATGCAAGTTTTTCAGTAAGAATTTGTTTCACTTTGCTTAGCTGCATCTCAAATTCCWCTTTTAAGAAAATAAATAGAAGTTAATGCTGGGAAATCACTATATATCTTCCCAAAAGAAGTGCTTACAAATCTTACATGATTCTGGAAGGGTTGATAAGGGTTGAGGCTGTTTTRGTAAGCACTCTATATGCCCCGAAGACCTTTGCTGAAATAAAAGAAGGGCAGTTTGAGGTGTTCTGAGTGTCACTTTTATCRCTTAACCTTACCTTTTTGTTCAAACTGGTAGAATTGTGCCAGGCTGAGCTGTGGATTTGGTCAGGATCTGAGATTTGGTCTCTTGCAGGATGGGATAATGTGAGAAATTAGTTACAAATTTGTTATATCACAAATGCTGTGAAGAAACATTAGGCAAAAACTGCTTTGGGTCATAATACCAGGATTGTATAACATAAGTACTTATTAAATGCTTTTGGTTTTGAAATGTCGGTGTTTCTGGCTGATTTTATATGGAAAAATAACACTTTCAGTATTTTCACAAGTATCTCTTTCTTTTAGCTCTTTGATGAAAAACTCCAGAACTGCAAAGATGATGAACAGAGAAAAGCAAGTACATTTTGCTTAAATATTGCTTATTTTACTTAATCAGATGGTTTTGTGCATCAATTTGCTATAGTCTATAAAAATTTAAACATTCTTGGTCTATTTTTGTATTCCTCAAGTTGTCAAAATCACTTAAAACAATTTGAATAACTGATAACATTTTTGTTGTGAATAGGTGGTAAACAGAATTTTTAGTAATACTGGGTGTCATAATATTAAAAGGTTTCAGTCTGTAGGAAATGGAGTCCTCTGTCAAAAGCRTTTTTAACTTAAATTTGATATTTTTTCATCTTTAACAAGGATGAGTGTTTAATGTTTAATGTATCACGTACCATCATCAGTCTGCATCCTGTGTAGTTCTGTCACTAGCATGCCACATGTTGGAAGTCTGAGAATACCATAATTCATTCACCTTAGGTGAGGATGCCAAAAATGTAGCTTGCTATGTGGGGAGCACTACTTTTTTAGCAAGGTTGCGATTCACTTAAGTGTTGTGTATTTTTTTGCATCCCCTCCTACTCCATTTCAAAGTCAAGTTTGTAGGTCAGAGTTCAATCACTATGTTTAAGAAAGGCTAGCACATACCTTTGGTGGTGTGGGGTTGGCATTAAGTAACATGCTGGTTTTGTATGTTAATTGGTGTGGTGTGGAGGAGGGATTTAACATTTCCTTATGAAGGGTTTATTACTGAGGAGTTGCTTTTGTTTTCAGCAAATGCAGTAATTTCGATATCATAGGGTAGTGGTGTATTTCATCCTAGTTCCCTCCCTCCCCCCAATTTCACTTGTGAAAAACAAGCTGATGTTCTCTTGGTGTTTGGTTTCAGTTTTGAAAACAGGTTGATGCTTTGTGTGATTAGTTTACTCCTTTATAATGGCTGTGACCTTCCATGTGTTATCCACCTTGTTTGATGTGTTATGTGGCATCTTAGGGACTTAACAAGTGTTGGTCTTTCTGGAGTTCTTTTGCATTTACAGGCTTTTAAAATAACTTTGAAGTACAAGCGTTCTCTGTGTAAGCGTGTTTAATCTGTAGAMAACTGACCAAAAGAGTAAGATCTAAAGATTTTGTGTTTCTCCTTCGGTGCATCTTACTGGGAAGAGTTCTCCTTCAATTTTGACCTCCCTCCAGATGCTACTTTGCAGATCAGGCAGTACTTTCTTTTTCCCTGTGACAGTGCTTCTAATCCCTGGAGACCTTCTGCATGTTGTGCTGATTTCTTTCTTTATCTCTGCAAGGTATCTATGGAACAGACAGATTGACTTTATAGAGAAAGCAGGAGGCTYGTTTAGAAGAGGTCAGCTTCCTCTGGTTTTAAATCTTGATGAGTGTTGCTATTACTATAGATTCCATTTATTCTCTATTAAAAATGAAAAAGACTTGGCAAAGCACTTTTTTGATTGTGTCTCTTCCTGTACTAAAGCAGCTAAGAGGTTTTCCTATTTGTTTTATGGAAGTATGGTTCAGTTATCAGACTATRAACTGACTGTAACCTGCAGGATACTTCCATCCAACCCATAGTTTCTTCCTCTGAGGAAACAAGATTTGGTTATTTGTTMCATGCTTCCCAACTACCTGAGTGCTGTTTTCTGCAACTGTTTATGGCCAGGCATTTAAAACCTGAGCTATTGTTTTTGCAAGTGTACAGAGCATTGGATGAACTGGTTTTCAGTTACAGAATATTTGGTCTTTTGAAGATAATGGTATAGGTGTTCTGAGATGCTTCAAGATCTCTTGGATATCTTCYTTCTGAGACATGGTAATCTGTTGAGCTTGGAAGAAAGTGCAGTTGTAGACTTCGATGAATTTTGAAGACTGAGAAATATTGTGATTATCATTAATTCCCTGTGTTATATCGMTACTCCTGGCAGAACTACAACTAGCACTGTATAGTGGGATCACATTGTCTTGCAAACATACTATAATTAGCAGTGCTGCCAGTTTTGCTGAATCTACTAATGGAGTAAAATGTATATATCCAATTACGTAGGAAGTAAAGGAAGGTGCGTGATCTGAGGGTACTGGCGTTTCAAGGTGAAGACAAGATAGGACCTTGCTTCTTACAGTGTTAGCAATATTATTGGTGAGAACTCAAAGTAAACTTTTCTGTCCAGTTTTGTGAAACTATCTTGACCACATGTATCATGGAGAATAAAACTAAGAATTCTTAAGTATCAGAACAGTGAAGAGGTGTATATTTGGCAGGCTGGAACAAAGCTGACATTACTTAACAAGATTTTGGAGGGAAGTGTAGCCTGCTCAAGCTGTTTGGTTCACAACAAGTACTTTTTGTGAAGTAAATCCAAGATTGAGCATGTGGATTCAGGTTGCACTGTACYGATTCTGACCACGAGTTGGCTGCCCCTACAAGCCTCTGCTGCCTGTCTTCGCTGGACAAGCTGATCCAACTCTCTGTAGTCATATGATTGTTGAATGAGGCAAAAATCACTTTCAGTTAAATAAAATTAGCTTTCTATTGGATCACCAGTGGTTTCATAAAAAATCGGATGTCAAGGAGGTGCAACATGCAGCAAGTAGATGGAATAGTTTCAGCGACAGCCTGCAATTAGATTAGATATAGCATGTGGTTGCAGTCTGCACATGTAAGTCTGCAGGAAATTTGCTTCATTTGAAAATGTATTCCCTAAAACTAGGGAAACTGTCTTAGTAAAATTTTATCTTCATCAGTTTTCAAAGAGTAGAGATGTTGAAGAGAGAAAATTGTGATAACTTTTAGTAGTAAATTGTAGTCTTCGATTTTTATCTTTTTGGTAGTATTTTTTATCTTCAACATACCTCTTTYTACCTGCTTACCTTACAATTTTATATTTTCTAAATTATCTATATTACTTTAATGAAAGTTTACACAAAAGATAATAAGAATAAAGTTACAAGGGTTGTAGCAGCGTGTATACATAGCAGTGTAGTTCTGTACAATTGATGAGATGAGGTACAAGTACTCTCCTGACTTCTCCTCCAAATTAACCACTCCTGTAAGCATGCTGGTTTTGTTGCTAGTGATTGTCCGCAAACTTTATTTTATGGCTGCTTACATCACCATTCTAGAATAACACATTGCTCATGAAAATCCAGAGACTTCGATATTGATATTTGCTTAGCCCTAAAGAACAGGGCCGCTACTCTTTAGAAGGGTCTTCCCAGGGACTGAGTCTGTCTGATTTGCCTGCATTGTTCTCATAATTTTGTGTACATACGAAGAAGACARTATTCCAGTTCCATGTGCTGTGTTCTTGCAAGGTAGCCATACAGCCCAAATGTGAAATATATTGGATTAATGCGTGCTATTAGTACTTAAGTTGGCCAGTTCACATAGAATTCACTTCCATAGAGGAGAAAATCATGATTGTAATTTGTGGATAGGCCTTGGAAACCAGGTGTGCTGAGGTTTTTCCCATCTCAGATCTTTGGTGTGATCTTGGACAAATTACCCTTTTGTCTGTACCTATGTGTAAGAATAACAATGTCTTACTCTGTTGCTTGGAAAATTACAAATGTGGGTAGGGGGAAAACCGTGTGACTGAATTACATTATATGGCCTGACATCACTTTCAGATTTCCAGCAAAGATGATATCAGTGAAGGGAATGAGATACCAGTTTATTTGGTGTTTAAATACTCTAGAACATGTTGGGGAAAAAATAGATAGAGAATAATCAAAACTGCTGACAGCTGCCCACAGTTGGCTATAAAGCTTTGAGATTGAATAATTTATTTCAGCTGCATAATCTTTCATCTGACAAGATTTGTATGTTAGGGTACATTGCCTATTCTATTTTGGTGCTAAAAGGCTCAAAACTTCACTGTCGTCATTATATTTAAAATGCTTTTTTCAATATGTGTTGATAAAGTTTGGACTGGAAGTATAGTAGAGACATGAAAACCAAACAAACAAAAACAAAAGAATTTTTAGCTGTTGGCATATTTCTCTGCTAGCAGCAGAAGTAGATATAAGTTTGTGATATAACATCCCTGATGTGCTGTTCCCTAGATCAGCGTGGTCCAGTCTTTCCGGTGGAAAAGACTGAGGCTGGGTTCTATTTGGCCACCTCTTGCTAATTAATCATGAAGAAAATGTATAGCATCCTCATGAATAGTATATACAACAGAGTATAACTGAAAAAATTTTCCCCAGGTATTGGCTGGGAAGCCATCCCTGCCTTTTTTTTTTTTTTTTTTTTTTTCCACCCACAAGGTGATATTATTCATTCTTGTAGATTTATAGATGCATGTTGCTCTCTTATGGTGTAGAATTTGGCTTGCAATGCTGGGGGAGGTGAAAGTTCCTTTACGCACTTTGATTATTCAAGAATCAAAGAGACTGTGACTCAAGTCACATGAGACACTCATATTAATCAAAACAAAGAGGTCCTGTAATTTAATTAGTAGAGATTCAGTGCTGAGTCCAATCTAATAACTTTGCCTTCTGCAGACAGACCCAAGGACATCAACAGGATGCATATGCTTCTTAGATAGGGGATGCTTATGTGTAAAATGGCATGCAGATGCCTTTTGCATGCCTGAAGTGCAATTCCACACAGGAAATCTTTTTGAACCAGTGTTTCTAGATAAAATTAGGTAGGCAGATTTCCAGATGCACTTTTACTGGAGGCTTAGACAGAGCAAGAACATGTGTGCACTGTTACTTTCCGTGATTTTTTTAAATGGTGTTTAACTGCATATGTTTATTATACTTGAATAATGGTAATTTTAAGTAATATTGATTGTTGGAATGTGCCACCATTCAGTACACTATATAAGGGTACGAACTGAACTTACAGTGAATCTTCATGCTGCATTTCATTTTTGTTGATGTTATGCAAAACTGAAGCATAGACTTTGATGGGTAAACATGTATAATGCTCAGAAATTCCTAACCTTGTCATCTTTAAGCTTTAATTATCAGTTTGACTTCTGYCTTGTCAATTACAAAATGAAAATTGTGTCTATACACCAAAATAGTCTTCAACATATTGGTTGCTTTTTTTCCTCCCCAATTTAAGATTAAAATGTAGTGTTTGTACAGTATTTAGGTCAAACTACATGCTGGAAATTCTGTCTTTAACCACACTATTTTGATTTTTCTTTTACAGAAAATTGAAAGTCTCAAAGAAACAACCAGTGTAAGTTTCTTTAATTTTTATATCTATTATATATAGATTCTGAAATTCACCTTATTTTCTTGGGAAAGTTTTTAAAGYTTTTTACAGAAAAGTGGGGATCCATATTAGGTCCAACAGTGTGATGGCGGAGGCAGCCTGGTTCTGGCGCTGTATTCGGATTTATGTCTAGCACCTTAGAATCATAAAATCATAGAATAATTGAGGTTAGAAGGGACCTCTGAAAGTCTGTAGTCCACCGCCATGCTCAGAGCACAGTCAGCTGGAGCAGGTTGCCCAGGACCAAATCTAGTTGACTTTTGAGTARCTCCAAGGATGGAGGCTCTACAGCCTCYCTGGGCAACCTGTTCCAGTGTTTGATCATCCCTAGAGTAAAAAAGTGTTTTCTTATGTTTAAGGTGAATTTCYTGTATTTCGATTTGTGGCCATTGCCTGTTGTTCTGTCACTGGGCACCACTGGGATGAGTCTAGCTCTGTCTTCTTTACACCCTGTCATCCCAATCAGATATTGATGCCCATGGATAAGCTACCCCTGAGCCTTTTCTTCTCCAGATTAAACAATCCCAGCTCTCTCAGCCTCTCTTCACATGACAGCTTACCTGCTTGCAGGGCTCTGAAAGTTTGAGGCTGACCTTCATTTCACCCTGACAACCTGTGTTGTATGTGGCTTYTGGAAACTTCAGTTTTCTACTGCTRTGCTTTTGTCTCTTGGAAAAAAAAAGGGGAAGGGAAAGTAGGGGTTCTACAGAAGTGTCCATTTAGTTCTCACCCAATATTTCAGTTAATGTTCTGTGTAACTAATAAAAATACCTGTAAATACAAAATATTATAGGATAGTAATACAMATTGTTTTTTTTCTGTTATTTTTGTTTTCCTAGAGCATGGTAGAATCAATAAAACACTGCATTGTGTTGCTACAAATTGCTAAAGTAAGTACACTATAAACTATTTTGAATTTTAATTATACAGCATTAATCTGTGTGAAAACAGCTGAAATCTRAAAGTGCCTTCTGTATGATCTAAGATAGATATATATATAAAAAAATTGGTATAAGTTGATTTATGCTACTATTTTAATGAAGTTTCTGAAATACTGAGTTCCGTAGCAGGCAGTCCTGTTAATGTTCGTGGTAACAGTCGTGTTGATGAGAAAGCTTTTCTTTTGAGATAAACTTTCTTTTGCAGAGTTTGCTATTAGACTAAATAAGGATTTGAACAAACATAAGGATGACAGAATAGAAACTTAACAAAACTCTTCTTTTTGTTATATGTAAGAATGAGACTAACATAAATAGAAAATTGTGAYGTTAATAATGTAAACTGGTTTTGCAAGGTTTTTAATAGATCTGAAGTTCATGATGATGTTGGAACTCCTTGAAATACGAATTGTATTATTTGAGAATGCAATACAGATAATGCACTTATGCTTTTCACTTAAATGTTTTGTTACTTTTTAAAATTTAGTGAGATTTTGATTTTTTTTTTATCAAGTTCTGCACTTACAGGCCTTCATGTACAGTATTTAGGATACGAGCTGATGATTTATATCTTGTGAACGAAGTGAAGGAAGACAGTGTTTTGCAAAAAAATTAATTTATGGTACTTTCAGAATTTAAGGCTGAATTTAATCAGGACACATTCTGATTTATTCAGAAATAGRCATAGGCTCTTCAATTTTTTTTCTGTAGTCTAGATCAACTTTTTTTTTTTGTAGCTTTCACATACAATACTGCTGTTTGTCTTCATTCTAGATGCCAGATACATTGTACAAAATTTTGAGGCCAGTGAAAATTGAAGTATTTAGAACCTTGCAGGATCAGAAGTCATTCACTAAAAGGATCAGTGCATATTTTGTGAAACTCAAATTTCATATCAGTAGCTTAAAAATTCTGAAGAAAAGGTTTGTTAGTTAACAGGTTTATACAAAACCAAAAATACTTTAAAAGTAGTAGGGTACATTTAAATCGTTTTGTACCACATGAATCTAGGGCTAGAACAGTCTTTATTTAACATACAGTGATACTATTTGAATCCTTCACTGTAGCGATACCAAGAAAAGCCACTTAATAATTTGCTGTTATTAAATATTGGGTATACTTAGAATTGTTTTAGTACAATGAAACCAGTAGACTACATGTCATTCTTTGGGGATTTGGTGGAGGCAATTATAGATAGATTAGATGGCAGTACACTAGTTTTCTTACACAGCTATATGTGACTTGCTGTATTGAGGTAGCTGTTGGAGAAACTGTGTGTGACAAATGACTTGCTCATTTTTTGTTAATTACTATATAAATGTATTTAATAGTTGTTATTTTCACAGAGGTTTAATTCCTATGAAATTTTGCTCTTTTTTAAAAAGCTCTGCTATGCAATTAGCAAATCTGAAAGAGCAGAGCTATAATCTGCTTTTTAGGTTCTTGATCAAAGCTGGTAATAGGTGGCTGAGTTAGCTTTCTTGTTTCTATTTAATATCAAATTCTGTTTCTGCTATGGGTAAGTTTGTTGGGGGATAGACAAGTATGATTGCTGATCTTGCACTGATGCTAAGCATATTTTGAAGTTGGTTAGGTGGTTTGCTGATAATGGACAAAACTGAACTTGTAGTGGCAGTTGCAGTCATTTTTGATCAGGTTCAGAGCTTTACTGCTCCAACTACCATATAAGTGTAAAGTTAGGTGGAATTTGGGTCCCCCAAAGATGCTAAGACTTGCTTCCCATTACACTAAATCAGACCTTGAAGTCCTYCTTTCAGTACCAGTAAATACTAACCAGTGTAAATAGATGGATTTATCCATTGGGGAGTGGGTGTTTTTTGTTTGGTTTTTTTTTGCTAAATCATATCTAAAACTCTTGCAGAGCTATTGAAGATAGGGTGGTTTAAATGAGTGGTTTATGCACAGCTAATTGGAAGAAGTTGATCCACATGTAGTGAAAAATACCCTCTGTAAATCTTCCTGCTATTTTAATAACCTTTATTCTGCTTCATCTCTTCATCTTCCTCTCTCTCTATCTTAGGCAACTATACTTGTTGACTACATGGCACCCCACAGCCCCTGCCCCCTTTTCCATAAACTGTGTTGGTATCCTGATTTCTTACTACTATAGGAAATTAAGAATACAGAGGGTTGTGGTTTGTTTTTACAGTTCCRTAAGTTGCGTGTGTATGAAGCATTATATATGTAAAAATGTATTGTGTCTGACTGATAGCTTTCTGTTCTCCAGTATAGAACCTTTTAAGATTCTGCAAGTTTTTTTCCCAAAGCTGTAAGGCAAGTATGGCTGCTGACTTACACTGCTGAAAATAAATCATATTAACACCACCCCTGCCCCCCATTTTTACTTCTACAGTGCCTTTCTCATTAGGAGACAGACTTCACAATTACCTTCTGGTTGTTTGCATACTTTGAAAATTGTTACCACTTCTCTATATACTCAGAACATCTCTCTGTTTCAAACACACATTTATTTTTCAGATGATTTTGGTACATTGAGGCAAACCTGTTTTTTTGGTGCTTTTGGGGTTTTGTGTGTGGGGTTTTTTTGTTTGTTTGTTTTCAATTGTTTGTTAAGTTGAGYTGTTTCATGGACTCCTAAAACAACCTGCCTTAGGACTTGGACAGTTAAATTTTCATTAACCTTACTGGGAAATCAAGTGTGTAATCATACTACTTGTACTTGAGGTGACCCAAGGCATTTTCAAAATAATGAAGTAAATACCAGCTAAATAGGAATATGTTATAATACATACATTGCTTATCAAAAAGCAATCAAAATAAACGAAGTGGGATGGGTAGGGGGAGCATTTGGCTTGTGTTGTCCCCTTTGAGTGTATGACAGTTGAAGGTGTCCAGCTTTGCTGATATGTGTGTTGTAAAATATATGTAATGGTCTGTCAGTGAGTTGGTAAACTACAGTTTTAGAAATATACATTATATGTTTTATGAAGTAGCTTTTATAATTTAGATACTTAGTTTTGCATGTTTGCCTGCCCTTTTTCACTCCATCATTTCTGGCCAGTCTTGTCTGCCTAGTTTTGTGGCATTTCTGCCTTCCTTACCTCACCAGCATGCCACATTGCTGATTGTGCATTACTAAGATAGGATAGCAAGCTTCAGTACAAATGCAGCATCTTTGTGTTTTATTTCTTAGGTCTTAGAGATGATAGTATAATGTGGAAATTTTGTACGTTGAAAAAAAAAAATATCTGGACTCCAGTGTTATTCTTTCTTCTTTGTTTGTAAGCTTGTAACCCAGTGGAACTCCTTGCCCTTAGTGTTGTTTTTGTCGTGGAAAGCCTTGCTTAAGAAAAGTCAACTAGCAGACATTAAATTTGAGCAGCCTATTGCCAACTATATAAGCTAAGGAAAAACGTATAAAGTATCAAAACATAAGTATGTGCCAACTTTCTTAATACTATTTACAGCTTTTTTTTTTTTCCTTGTTCCTCTTAACTTTAACAACTGGAAATCTGGGGAAATACTCTGTGGACAAGTCTTGAGGCTTACACTGAACAAAGTTATGGATTGATATACTGGTAATATGAACTTTGCAGCAGAAGTGAAGAGATTTGGCTTAGTGTTCAGTGAAATGTACTGTTGCTGGTACAGTGTTAAAACTATGCTAACTGTAGATTGGCATTAACTTGTCTGTTGCTAGTGTAATTTCCCCTGATGACAGTTTTATTCCATGCACTGCCTGCTCTTCCACATGTTTCTAGGCAAAAACCCCAAAATCCCAGATTGTAAATAACCTAAAAACATTTTAGAATCAAAAAAAGCAAAAGTTAAAAACATTTAACTTATAAAGGCGCCTCTGCCTTTCGAAAACAAAAAGTGCTTTTAAAAACTTAACCTGTATGCTAATCGCACTTCTTCAGAAATGGAGAACTTCAGTGTCTTTCGGTTTTCAGGGACTCCTTGGTGCTRCAGACCATGTTTTGGGGGGACTCCTAGCTATTTGGGAAGAACATCTGTTGTAAAGCATAATTGTATTCTGCAGTGSAGAAAGGGTATCTTTAAAATTGTTCAAACTTGTGTGGACAGATCCTTGGAAAACTAATCTTCAGAGGTGCAGTGACTATGTATAGAATTGTTTCTTCTAAGTTTAGTTACTGTATCACATGATACATGAGGAACATTTTATGGCTGAAACTGTGAACATTCCTGAGAGAAACTTGCTGTTCTCGTTTAACACAGAACTGATAAGTCATGCAAGACTGTTATGTTGATATTTTTAACATTTTTTCCTTAAGGACCAAAATAATGAGGAGAAGCACGCAGATGGACTTATAGTAAGTTTAAATCTGATCTTTATCTCCCTTTATTTCTGCAGAACATGTGAACAGAGACCTGAATTTCCACTCATTTTGCAACATACTTCTTCCTTTCTCTAATTTACTGCTTCGAGTGTCTTGTTAAAATTGCTGTTGAGTCATTAGCTTCTGAGGTTGGCTAACACCCTTGCCTTTASAAAATACAGTGATCAGTTATATACTGAGTGTCTTAAATGGCAGTTAGGACTGAACACTCAGATAAAAATCTGCCACGTGAACAGATGAAAGGGAAATTATTGGGATAGAAATAGTTTTGTGTTCCATCTGAAGTATCTTTATGTATGAAATAGATCAGCTATCCATGTGCTTCAAGTAGTTTGTCTTTTCTACAGTGCTGCTCGTTTGACACAAAGTTGTATTATGTCTGTTTAAGCAATGTTTCTTCTTTAATATAACTTCTGCATTTTTAATGTAACTTCTGTCATCTTTGGTTTCAGTCCCATGTGACTTCTCTTTCTTCGTTCTCTTTTTGTCACTTGAGTACATTTCAGATAGTTTTAATAGGAGATTGGTTTCAGTAAAACATAACTCTAAAACTCATAGTTTGTTTTCATTACAGCTGACAATAATTCCCAAGTTTTATTTGTCTTTCCATTATATACGGCTTTAGCAGTATGATTTTTCTGGTATGAATTTTGGAGTAAAGATGCACAGACAAATTTTGGTTTCACGCTTATTGTAAATAAGATAAACGATTACCCTGTGGAGAGTCGCGTAATTTAGGTCTTAGTATAATGGAATAGGTTCTGTTGCATGCCCTGGAAAAGAGAGGTTCTGCAGCTAGACGCTACCACAGACAGAGGTGGTATGCACATTAGATCTGCAACTTGGAAATTTCATATAGATACTACAACTTACTATAGTCTGAATTTGATTAGCCACTATTCTAATTGTCCGTGGGCTGGCTTATGCTGAGGAGAAAGAAAAAGGATTTCTGTAAGAATATATTAACTGATGCATCAGTGATTGTGAAGACTGAAATTCTGATGTGATTGAGGTCAACATTAGCTTGGGCTAAAGGTCAGGATTTCACTTTAAACTTAGGCAGGAATATGATCAATGTTTGATACCATGGTGGGATGATGGTCTTGTTGTTTCTGTGTGGTTGTTTCTAAGTCATTATTAAACTCAGAGTAGGAAACTTTCAGGTCTGCCTTCATCTGTTTCTAAACCACGAAGGCATACCCCAAAATATYGAACAAGAAACTCCAGTTCATGTTGCAGTGTGGAGAATTGTTTAAGGATGAGGTTACAATCCTGTTTGCAAAGTCAAAGTAACTTTGTGTTTTTTTCCTTTATCACACCAGTGTTCTGTATCTCATATATTATTAGTTTCMCTAAAAACTAGGGGAGATAGAGATAGCAATAGCATCCTGTGCATCATAGGACCATCCTGATTTTTTCTTAACTCTGAAAATGGGATCATGATTTTAAACTGTGAAGTATGTGGGACAGGGACCTACCTGTGTTGCATACATAATTGCACAAGCAGTTGAAGTGATGCGTAAGGAACATTGAYTTTATGCTGGAATACAGTGGAGTAACAGTATATGTACTGGATTATTTATTTGTATACTAGTTAGTAACACCAACGAAAATGTAGAAAGCAATTTTTATGCCTTTTTTTTAAAAACTGGAGATTTTTTTAAAGCTAAACAGGGAATAATAGTTTTGTTTTCAATTAAATCCCGTGCTATAAAAAAATAATAATCTTCACTGCTTCACTGATTTCTAATGTAAGATAAAGTTCAGAATTACAGTTAACCAGGAAAGGAGGCAAGAAAGAAGTCTTCCTTTTGTAGGAAAATGGGAGGAGGAAGGTTAAAATGACCCTGTTTCCCTCAGTCTGCATGCTAGTAGAAATTAATGGACTAAAAGGAGGGAAGAACAGTTGGAGACTCTTCTGTTTTCAATATTGATCTAAAAAGAGGATAGCAATAAACATACTGACTAAATTTGAAGGCAAAGCTCATCTACCTTTTTAAAAGCAGAACTTTTTTTAAAGTAGAACTCAGTATTGTATRACCTTCCTGTGCTTGATATTCTTCAACTTAAGCACAGTAGAAAGATTTCCTAGCAAATTGASGCAAAAATTTTTACAGTTCTGACATAGATCAATGGTTTTAAATTGCAAGATGTTTGGAAAAGGGTTTTATGTGCCCTTTATCCAATTAACAACCCAGAAAAACRTAGAAGTTCTGGTTGTTGTATGTAAACATATATAACAAACAATGCTTAGGTGATAACAAAATTACAGGCCAGTGAAGCAAGGCAAAATCACACTAGTTTGGATTAAAAGACATTGCAATTTAGATTTCCAAGAGGCTTGTTGTATAAAAGCCAAGAACATATACTGAAGTCAGTGACTTCTCTGAGTGTCGRGTTGAATTGGTGCTTCATTGTCAAAGTGCCCACGTTCATAAGTAGATTGAAATGTACTGGAGTTGCACTGAAAACTGTCAGCTTGCATTGGAAAGAGTTTTGGCAACAAAGCCACTTCATGGCTGTAAGCATGCTGATGATTCTTGTTTTAAGTTATGGGTTGATTTACTATGGTCTGGACAAATKAATTGTTGAAAAAATGAAAAAAAAGGTGTTAAAAATACAGATTACCTATCCTAATTTTTGCCAGGTAATTTGCGCCTAACTTTCCACTCTTTGCATGCAATATTTATTAATGGACAGTGGAAGGAATACCAGAAGCTAGAATWTGAAATAAGAATTCTTTGTAGGACAATTCAAATCTGTAGCAAATTCAGTTTAGTGTAAAATCTGTGTAAAGTACCACTTTGAAAGTATTTCTCATGTCCTCAACTGTCAATTTGTGTTTTACTTTCTCTCTCAGGAATTTGCTATCTTGCATTTGGGCATTTCTTGTGCTCACAATGTTCTTGCTATTTATGCTTTATTTATTTTTTTTTTTAATTGAGAAAAAATGTSCTTTTCTTTCTTTTGTCTCAGAGCACTATAAACCCAGTTGACGCAGTATATCAGCCCAGTCCTTTGGAACAGTCTGTGATCAGCACAATGCCTTCCCAAGCGGTTATACCTCCAGGTATGGTGTACAGAAAGAACCTCAGTAGAAGTATKCATGAGCAGAGCAGGATGCAAGTGCAATCTAGATGGAGGGGCTGCATAATGGTGAATAGCTTCTGTGTCACGTGTGCAGTACGGGTGCACACTGCGCTTGGTGGTGCACACTCACCACAGAGGTGCAAAGGCAGGGAAAGGAGTGGGAGGCATGGAGCTCCCTCAGCCGTCAGGTGAATCTGCCTCTAGTTCTGTGGATAGGCTGATATATTTTACTTGCTCTAAGTTACTACCTTACATTTCTAATATACTTTCTTAAAATAAACGAAACGATAATTTTCAGGAAAGATAAGTGCTTTCTGGCTAAATAACTGCAATTTTTTAAAATGCCATCTTTGCTTAATAATAAAAAAGAGCTAGGTAACAATGACGGAAACATGTTTTTCTGTCTGAATGGCTTTTATAGAAAAGGATTTCATTTTTGAAGGTGAGGTGAAATAATGCGGAATCTCCTTCCCAACAAAAGTATAATTCTCATATTTAAATGTGAATTGTGGGTTTAACATATAAAAATATCCCCTAGAACCTGCTCAGCTGTGCAAGTCAGAGCAGCGACCCTCATCTTTGCCAGTGGGACCTGTAGTAGCATCGCTTGGAAATCAGACTCCAACACCAAATAGTACAGGTACAGTTCTGTGTAACTGTCTTATTGAAGTACAAGAAACAAAACCTGAATATATACTGTCTGTAACTGAATGTACTTAGCTATTAAGACAACATTGTATTGGCTTACATCTTGCTTTTAATCAACACATATTTCAGTGTTGTGTTAAAATCAATTATTCTGCTCTTTCTCCCCACCACGTATACGTAGTACATAGGAGTATGACCARCTTGCTATCTTGTCTCCATCATTGCAATCTTGCAGTAATCGGCACAAGAACTTTGCAGTTAATACATCGTGTGTGGCTTTTGGGTTTTTTAATTCATTGATTCCCTTAAATAATAGCATTCATTGGGCTTTTTTAAAACTACAATAGATGCTTTTGAAGCAAAAGTTGCTCTAATATATATGAAGTTGCTATAATTATCTGTTTACAATTCCTATAATATTTTTAACTTTTTTTTAAAACCATAGCTACATACTTAACRTATTTTTTATTGCCTGCATTGACTGTTACTTCCTGATCAGTTGTATTGATTATATTGTCCAATCATGCTAAAACTCTCAGTTCCCTCCCAAGTTTTTTTCTAAGCTTGTGTGTAAATTATCTGTTGTTACTTTATTACTACCCTTCCTTCCCAGAATGCTAATACATGTGTTAAACAATATTTGCCCCAGTCTGAAAAATGAAGGATACCACTGCTGGCTTTTTCTCCTGCCAGAAAGTTCCTTTTTTTAGCTTAGTCTTCCTCTATGCATCTCATCTTCTAGTTAGTTTCTGATGGTTGTTGTTTGCGTAAATACCTTAGCTTGCTTAATAACCTCTGTTGTGACTTAGGCTTCCACAAAAGGTCTGTGTCAGTGTTAACCTGGTTTATCTCTGTTGCTATGACCCTTGAAAAATGCCGAGTTAGTGGTGAGACAGGATTCATGTAATCCAATTTAGAAACTGTATTCATTAGATTTTGTCACAAATATATTTGTAGCTAAATTGGAAAAAGATGTTTTAGGTAAGTAGAATACAAGTGGAGTGAAAACTGGCTGGACTGCCAGGCCTAAGGCTTGCGATCAGCTGTACGAGGTTCAAATGGCAACCAAGTGACTACTGGTGTTTCGCAGGGGTTGATACTGGGTCCAATACTGCTTAACATCTCAGATAACCTGGACACGGACCTTGCCAAATTGGGGAGAGCAATGGGTAGGACAGGGCTGCTATTCAGAGGGGCTGTGACCGGCTGGGGAAGTGACGGACAGAAACTTCATGAAGTTTGATGAAGGCAAATGCAAAGTCCTCCACCCACCTACGATGGGCATAGCCCTCAGGCTGCCCTGTTGCGTGGGGTTAACTGCAGCTTGGCAGAAGAGGAGCCAGKGTCCTGGTGAGCAACAAGTGGAATGTGAGTCAGCAGCGTGCCCTTGTGGTGATGAAGGTTTTGCTGCATACTGGGCTGGATTAATGAGTGTAAAGAGCAGATTAAGAGAAGTGATTGTTCCTCTCTACTTGGGATCTGTGAGACCATGTCTTGAGTACTACATATAGTTTTGGGTTCCACAGTCCAGAGACGTGGACCACCAAGATTGGGAAGCTGAGGCCCATGATGTACTTAGAGGCTGACAGAATTGGATTTGTTCAGCCTTAGGAAGATCAAGCTAAAGAGGGATGTTACTGCTGTCTTCTGCCAGCTATTGGGAGGGAATAAAGAAGATAGAACTGGGCTCCTCTCRGAGATGTACAACAAAAGGATGAGGCAATCAACACAAGTTGTAAGAAAGAAAATTCCAAGTAGGTCTTAGAAAATGTTTTGGTTTTATAATGAGGTGGTTCAAACTTTGGAACAGGTTCCCCAGAAAGATTATGTAATCTTCATCTTGAGAGATATTTAAAACCTGACTAGACGTGATCTTGAAMAAACTGGTCTAATTTTGAAGTTGTCTGGGCCTTGAATGGGGAGTAGACCAGATGACTTCCCGAGATCCCTTCCACATAAATCTGTACAAGTTTTCAATATTTTTGTTTTGCCTTTAATTGACAACTTTGGGGAAAACATGTCCTTATACTTTACTGTTGTTCTGTGTTGATTTTCCTTGTGACCTTTCTTTTGTTACCTGTTAAATGAAACTTGGTGTGAACCTGACTAATTATTGCTTCTAATTTTGTAAGATATCATACCTTCTGAGTTCGCATTGGTCTTTACTGATTTGAACAACCCTACTCATAAGTTAGAACTGGTAGATTTTGAAAGAATTTGTTTTTATTAAGTCTGTAATTTTTAATACTCCATAGGAAGTGGGCCATCAGCACCTAGCAGCAGTCTCACCTCTCCAAGCCATGTCAACCTGTCTCCAAATACAGTCCCAGATTTTTCTTACTCAAGCAGTGAGGATGAGTTCTATGATGCTGATGAATTCTAYCAGAGCAGTTCTTCCCCAAAGCGATGTATGGAGTAAGTAGCTGAAAGTATGCTGTGCGTGCTGAATGCAATTTTTATCAACAAGGGCATGGCTTGTCTGTTTGTAGAAGTTAATTAAGCTAAATAAGTGAATAAGCTACATTGGCTTTAAAAAGGAAAAAAAAAAAGATGGGGGAGGCAGAAAAGCCACTCTCTGTAACAGAATAAGATTACCTCCTTCCCCAGCACAGTCATCTGTGAGGGGGTTTCCTCCTCTGCTCCTTCCCATTCCATCAGATATATATGTTGACAAAACTCTAACATAAACCAAACTTGGGAAGCCACCAGCTCAGAGATGTAATCTGGGGTGTATTTCACATGTGTTTGTTACAGCCTTTGGTAAATAGCCAATTCCCTCTCACATTTATTAAAAGAAGTTTTTTGAAGTTGACTGCCTTTCCCCAAAATCTCTATTTAATCTTTTTTATTAATCGGAAAATTAATTTTAGGAGATGCTACACATTTCAAAGAGGAATTAGTCAGCTGTTTTATGCCTTCAGGTATTACTATCTTAGATTTTCCCATTCGTTCAGTTACAGTCCATTTTAAGTTTTCTGTGAATTAGCGTGCAGCACATATATTAATGTCTATCAGTAAACTCCTTGTCTATGTATATCAAATTATAATAATTTGGTCTGAATTAGTTCATTGTGAATTGTGAGAATTTATTACTCTTCTTTAGTTCTTCAGGGTCTGCTGCAGTCCTGACTCGGAGCAGCACGGGAAGCAGTCTGAAACGTCCGGATACCACAGAGTCYCTCAATTCTTCCATGTCTAATGGGACAAATGATGCTGGTAAGCGGACTGCGTGAACTTTCAGTGAGGAACTCTTGAGTGTTAATCTGTGTGTAAGYTGTGTCAATGTATGTATGATCATATATATATATATGACAAGGTACTTATGAAAAATGGTTTATCTACTGTTTCTTTACTAACAGAAGATTGTTGAATTGTAGGATTTAAAAACCTTAGTTTTATAAATAAGACCTTTTTGACAGCTAATATATATGCTAATTAAATACAGTCTGTCTTTGAAGGTTTAGAGAAAAACAAAAGCAATTTGGTCTTTCTAGATCTCTTCGATCCTCCTGATGATCGAGATGATGATGGGGAAGGAGAATCAGTGGAAGAACATAAGAGTGTTATTATGCATCTATTGTCACAAGTTAGATTAGGAATGGATCTAACAAAGGTAAACTTGCTGATTGTTCATGGGGAAGGGAGGGAGAGTAAACCCTGAATTCTGCGTAAATCAGTTCAATGTTGAAGTAGTAATTTAACTATGTATTTGTTCTAAGAGCTAGTTAAGCTGTAATCTCTTTAGCATGGTATTTTTTTTTAATTGGAGTTGTTACTGGGAGGGGAAAAATGAATGCGGAATAATTATATCTGCT
Organism: Oceanodroma leucorhoa; assembly: GCA_030449065.1. Taxonomy (NCBI): domain Eukaryota; kingdom Metazoa; phylum Chordata; class Aves; order Procellariiformes; genus Oceanodroma; species Oceanodroma leucorhoa. The sequence continues at coordinate 178,097 of JASVER010000082.1, forward strand.
AAAATCTGTTTGGGAAAATAGTTTGCTATGGAAAGTAGCTGTTCGTTCTCTTTGAACCTGATCCYTGGAGTGCCTGTAAAGCTGGGATAAGAGGAATGCTGTATGCAGTAGTGTTTTTCCTGTCTTTAGCTTCCTATAACAAAGATCCACAAGATCCCAGTGTATGGTGGCATTCAATAAGACATAAATAAAATAAAAGGGGGAATTAAGTATATAGTGAAATACTTTGCTTAATTTGGATCTTGTTGAGGAAGTTGCTTGTGTATTTTAAAATGCTACATGTAGGTCTGGCAAGTAAAGAGTTGGAGTTTTCATGAATGTGATTCATGTTGGTGTCTGTCTTAAGGTTGAATGAACAGCATTCTGAAGGTGCTGATCTTCCTAGGCAGCTTGGTTAAACAAGTAATTCCAAACTGAAAAAGAGTAGGAGAGATCAATCCTATCATCCACTTAAGGAAACTAATGACTTTAACTGTCCAGTCTGGAACTCAAAATAGACAATAAAAAGATAAACTTAAAACTTTTCTGGAGAAATAGCCAGCAGCTCACAAGCAAACTACGGAAGGTTTCTGGCAGTTGTGAATAGGGATTGATCCAAAATGTGTCTGTTTTGGGAACTCCTGGAATAGTTGAAAATTACTGATCTCAAGTTAAGCTGCCAAGAAGCATCATGAGCATGCATCCTGTCTGCAYCACTTTAAAGTCAACAACAGCAATCAACACTGTCTATACCACACTGAAGCAGACAGCAGATCCACAAGAATGGAACCTGCAAATGCTGTTGGGGAAGAAAAGTAGTAGGGAAGGGACTAGCCTTCATCTCATGAAGAGGCACATAAGAGGATRTGACTACATGGAATGAGATTTTGACTATAACTGAAAATTGACAGTGTACATATAGATGAAATTAAATAATCAGTGTTACTGTAATTAAGAATAGCTTTTGATAAGATCAGTCATGTAGCTGGGTATGCTCTAAGTGGGACTAGAATATATGTAAGACAAGAGACMGTTCTTCTTAAATCTTTGGTTTTATAGAAGGTGCCAACTGACCTGCATATATCAGAACTCATCRGTAAGTTTGAGGACAGAATCGGCTTACAGGCAGACGAAGCCTTGGGTGCTTTGTATGCTATTTACAGTTAGTATGGAGAATGCTTTTGTGCGGGATGTTGAAGTATCTTGATCTGTAAGAGTTGTTTTTCTTAACCCAGGTGGTTCTTCCAACTTTTATCCTGGAAAGAAGATCTCTGTTGGAAATGTATGCTGAYTTTTTTGCACATCCGGACTTGTTTGTCAGGTATTTGACTTTTAAAGTAGAGCATTAGCTGGTTCTGATACTGTTTGTGGCCCTTGTGGGCTGCCAGAAGTAAGTTGGTAGTTTTGAAGAATATTGCTTGGGTTTTGATCTAAACTTGAAAAATGGTCAAAGTAGTCGAACTTCTAGTTGTAAAAAACCAAACATCCCAAAAGCTTTCCTGTATTTGAGGTACCTGCTTGTATTTCATTTTGCCTGTCCTTCTTTTCTCTCTTTTGGCCCATGTAGCATTAGTGACCAGAAGGATCCAAAGGAACGAATGGTTCAAGTGGTTAAATGGTACCTCTCAGCTTTTCATGCAGGAAGAAAAGGGTCAGTTGCTAAAAAGCCTTACAATCCCATTTTGGGCGAGATCTTCCGATGTCATTGGGTATTACCAGGCACTGAAGGTGAAGATGATATGGTTAGTTTCTTGTGGTATGTTTTTTGGTGCCTAGAATGCATGCGAGTTAATTCCCAAAGCTTTATTAATTTACTGACTGAAATGGCCTATGCTGTGTTCAAGTAGCAAAATCGACAAACTATGGCGATTTCTTAACTGATTTCCCCGCCCCTTCCTCCTTCTCTTTGGACAGAAGTTTAAAATATCTTGTATAACATAATTTGAGCTATTAGTTTTTTAAGAACTATTTGACATGTTGAAAATGTTCTCTTTTTTCCTGAACTGTTTCATACCACTGAGTATGAATTCCTTTCTTTCCAAAGTTATGATTTTTTTTTTAATAATTTCTCTAACCCCTTGTGTTTTTAACAGTGGGGTTTCTTTTCCTCACTTACAACCTAGAAAGCAGTGCAGTTTCTCCAGTATATTTAATTCTCCTTTTAAAATCTTTTTGTAGACTTCTGAACTTTAGATTCTGAGCTTGGATAATATTTTAGTTGTATATGTGTGTCCGGCCACTGCTCTTCCTTTTGTACTTTATGGGAGTATGTCTGGTGAAGCGAAGGACACAGTAACAGTAGTGCCACTCCTGTAATCTGAAATCATCTACCAGTGTGTGAGCTTTTCTCTTATTTGCCCAAGTTTCAGTGAGACTCAAGGATTAATCAGACTTACGCACACGAACCATAGCCAGCACAGTGCCCCACTGGTTCTAGAAAAACGCTCTAGCACTTGTAGTGCAGCCTGATGTAGGGTTTTTTGTTGGTGGTGGGTTTTTTCTTTTTTTTTTTTTTTAACACCTCATTTAGGCTTCTCACCTTGGGAAGCTGCAAACAATGAGGTGGGAAGTGCTGTTGTGAGATACTTCATGTAGCCTCAGTGTAGTATATCTAAATGTGTAAAACGTGTATTTTTCCCATTTAATTTGCTTCTCCTCCTCCCCCCCCCCAGCCCTGCCAATTAGTTTGCTCGAATCTTTCTCTTGTTTGAGGTGAACATTTGGGCTCCTGTTTGCTGGCATAAAGACAATACTGTATTTGTGCTTCCGTTGCTTCTAATGATAAATTACACTTTTCATGATATGCCACAGGAAATGAATGTTGYTTGATGGTTTTGTGATACATATAATCTGATCATTACTAATATGCATATGAGACTTTATCAGAAGCAAAAATGAAAACTGTATTTCTGCCACCCATTTCTTATTAATGAATAATAAATTAAGGGAAATTTAAATATTACTTTGTAATTGGATTTATACATGACTCTCTCAGTTTAACTGTTGTATTTGGGGGCATCTCCCCAAATACATTTATACTTAAAAACACGAAGTTCTTTATAAAGCATCATCGTTTCAGGAGTAAGGAGTTATTCCCCATCAAATCAGCAAACTGACAAATACGTTAAAAATCACTGCAATACATTTTTAGAAGCCTTTAAACATGGAAGCAACTTCTCTTGGAAGCATCCAGTGTTTTGTAAACACTGTCAGTGATGAAAATCCTCTCCACTATCATGCAGGAGCCAGTTTCAGAAGGACCAGTTCCCTGGGTCAGTAAAAGCAGTGTAACGTTTGTGGCAGAGCAGGTCTCTCATCATCCTCCAAGTAAGTTGACAATAACTTTGCTAACAGAGATGGCATCTGGGTRGGAGCGACAGTAAAGTCAGCTCTTGGTTTGAATCTTGGATTTACATTTTCCTCTCCAAATTTAAAAGCTGAGGGTTTTCGCTATAAACTGTTTTTGTGAGAAACAAATGGCAAACTCTGTTGCCACACAAGTATGAGGTGCTTGAAGATATTTCCTGATGAATGAATTTGGAAACAATAGTTTTAATGTCTTGTGCTGCTATTTTTAATACCTTTTTCTTCAGTTTCAGCATTTTACGCAGAGTGTTTTAGCAAGAGGATACAGTTCAATGCTCACATATGGACCAAGTCAAAATTCTTAGGAATGTCTATTGGCGTTCATAACATAGGGCAAGGTATGTGTGTGTAAATTTAACAATAGAAGATAAATTTACATTCTGCAACTAGGATTTTTGCTAAAATTATTTAAAGCCATCCTATTAAACATAAGGAATGTTTGATTTTATGTAATTTGAGCTTATGTGATTCCTTCTGCACACTTTGTGTGCTGAAATCATTCAGGACCCAGTTTTTCACATAAACACAACTCTCCCTGCCTTCTCTAGAAGCTAGGCATTCTCAGCATCTAAATAAAGCTCTTCACCTTTCCTTTTTATGGTACCTTTTTTAGTGAATTATTTCAGGAGATCATTATGTAAAGCTTTGTAGAGGTTTTGCTGGAGGTTTTTAAAATCTATTTTTATTTTTCTTCGATAGGGTGTGTCACATGCCTAGATTATGATGAACACTATATTTTGACCTTTCCTAATGGTTATGGAAGGCAAGTAAATGCTCTGTTTGGTATTTTCATTTTTAATGCCTTGTAATATTTCATGCTTAATATTTATCAATCAAAAGGTTATAAATATATACATATATTTATAATTGCAGGTCTATTCTCACTGTGCCATGGATAGAACTTGGTGGAGAATGCAGTATTAACTGCTCAAAAACAGGTTATAATGCTTCCATCGTCTTCCACACAAAACCATTTTATGGAGGAAAGAAGCACAGAATTACAGCTGAAATTTTGTAAGCAGGTTTCTTCAGTTAATCTCACTTTTTCTCTACTTAAATGCTGACAGTGTGTTTTCAAGACAGTCAGGAGTATAAAATTCTGGAACAGCTACACCCAATAACCTGGCTCATGATTACCTGCCACAGGATGCCATTTTATAAGCCAAGATTGTGAGAGGAAACTGGCATAGGCCTGCACCCTGCCGTGTCCTGCTCTAAAACATTCTCAGCTGTTGACCAAAAGGAATTTAAATTTTCAYTCCTGAATTTTCTGAAATTTCTGCATCATTATTTCTCCTAGAAAGAAAAATACTGAAGYAAGCCTTGTAATACTGCTGTTCGTAGCGTGTCATTAAAGCTCTGCTGCAGACTTTTACATATTTATTTATAGCTGTGGTTTGGTGGATTTTGGTTAGGCTCTGTGCACATGCCCAGAGCAGAGAATTCAGCAGAGATCCTCAGCTTATTTGGAGATCTGCTGTAATGTCAGTAAGAGATGCGGACAAAATGAGGTCCATAACTCACTTCTTGACACACGTTGATAGATGTCATTTGTGAACTAGTGTCTGTATTTCCCGGTAGTCTGGGGAAGAWGCTTTGAATTTGTGAGACCTTTTTAAGCTTAAACTTATCACTCTMAATCTGTTTCGAAAGCCTGTAACTAGTTTCCTAAACTCTCAATGCAGATACAGCCCTAAGGCAAGACCTGTCTTATCCTGGAACAGCACTTCCTTTCGAGGTTTATTCAGTTGAACTGTCATGCAAAACTTCTCACTTGCAAACAGAACCCGCCTCTTTTCTGTATTGGTGATGGACATTTTAAGGGCTGATATAAAACAGACTGCACAGCAACTAGGATAAAGTCTTGCTCTTGTAGGGTCTTTCAGTTACTGTAATACAACTGAGAAATGACTGTTTCTTTCTATTTAGTTCTCCTAATGACAAGAAACCCTTCTGCTCAATTGAAGGAGAATGGAATGGTGTCATGTACGCAAAATACACAACAGGGGTAAAGCAGATTTTTTTTCTTTTTTTTTTTTTCTTCCTTTTCATCAGAAATGGAAGAGTGTGCTTAAAAAGRTTTTTTTTTGTTTTGTTGTTTGGGTTTTTTTTTAAACAAAACTTAATAGTTGGGAACTCCTATGAAGCTGCCCAAAAGATCACAAGGATGCTGAATACGGGATAAAAGTCCTGAATTTACTGTTAGTTTATTCTTAATGTAACCTGATTTTTATAGCAAGAATGGAATCTAAAGAGTTATGGTTTTTCATGTATTTCCTGACAACCAGTGCACCTGAGTGTGAGGGTATATAAATTTTAAGTCTAGATAAAGAACTGATTTTTTTTTTTTTTTTAAATTATCTCACTCTCTAGGAGAATGCTGTCTTTATAGATACCAAGAAAATGCCTACAATTAAGAAGAAGGTAAGGAAATTGGAGGACCAAGACGACTTTGAGTCTCGCTGGTAAGAACTTGAGTTAAATGGGCAAATTAAGACCTTTTTTTTTTTTTTTTTTAGTTAGACTCAAGTTTGCAGTATGCAGTCTGACTAACGGTACACTTAATCCATTCACTGCGTGGACACACCRTGCTCTTTGTTAGCCTTTGCCGCAGGACAGAGCCAAGGCACAAGCAGGTTGGGGTTCTAAGGGGAAGAGGAGACCTGTAGTTCTCGGTCACATCCTCATYGGGACCGAATGTTCCAGGGAGGTCCAGAGAGCTTCACTACAGCCTCCCCRCTCCTGGCAACAGACAGTGCAGTTGTGGGTTAATATAGATTGGTTTTTTCCCTGCCCTTTCGATAAAGTGAGACCTACCTTAATTGAAACAAATATTGATGACTAATAGCCAGTAATATGTTCTACAACCTTGTAGCACTTTGCTTCTATAAGGCAGTCTCCATTCAAATTTCTTTTTTTAAGCTTATGGAAAGATGTAACCTACAACTTAAAAATTAGAGACATCGATGCAGCCACAGCTGCAAAGCATGCACTTGAGGAAAGACAAAGAGCTGAAGCCAGAGCCAGAAAGGAGAATGAGACCTCATGGGAAACAAGGGTGAGCTTTATTCGAACAGTGTAAATGCCCTCTAATCTGTAGCATTTGTTCCCTTCCAAATGAGTCATAAACGCTTACATCTAATTACTCCCTTTTTTTCTAGTTATTCCATGAAGATGGAGAGTGCTGGGTTTATGATGAGCCGCTACTGAAACGACTTGCTGCCAGTAAACATTGAGTGGGTTATAAAACCAGAAAACATTCAAGCCTTGGCTTAGCAAAGTTTACATCTGATACCAAGATAGTCCCCAGTCATCACGTACGTACCATTTGGAGAACCTGACCCCTCCAACTACAGTGGTTCCTATCTCAGGGATACTGGACTTACTGATGCAGATAAGCAATGAAGTGAAACAAGAAAGGTCTTGGCTGTGCAGTAACTTATGTTGGACTCCGCTATACTGGTAGTGTATTCAGGCTTCGAAGGCAGGCTGYTGGAGCCCTGTTACTGATGCTTCTAAAGCAGGGAGAATCGGGGCCGTGAAGCATAGACACTTTGTATAACCACTGTGAAGGCCATGGCATTGGTATCAGTTGCATAATATTCCTGGATCCTACATATTTAAAAAACAAGAAACAAAATGCAAGATGTCATTTAAATCTAGCTAAYGTTTGCAATGTGTAAATATGAGGATTCCTTTGATGGGACAGTTTGTTAGAAAATGCTACGTAAATGTTATCTTCCACCTGTATGATAATCAAATTGTTTGGCATTTCAGTGTCTTGCCCAAAATAACTTTGTTATTTTGAGATTAAAATGTAACCATAGGTAATTCTACTCAATGCATCTTAAAGCTTCATAAAATAGATTTTTCAAACTTATCTTATGGACTTTTTATTTATTTCATAATAAACCTTTGCAGCAAGACTGTTTTTTCAGCTGAGTGATGATCAATTGTTTCATGTGAAATGTATTAGCATTATTTTTTTTTCCCTACTGGAATCCTTGCAGCTAAACCTACTTCTTAATGTAGTTCGTGAACTAGCAAAAGGAGCAGAATTTGCAGCACCYACACTAGAATTTTTCTGGAATCTACACCCAGCCTTGTGTCTCTACTAGCTTGCCAGCACTTCAGGAATCTTTCCTTCCGCTTCTGTGCTTTTGCTTGAAGTTAAATAATGGTTGAGTAAGTAAGTAGCTATATGTAGCAATCAAACTATTTTTTTTCCACAGTTAAATCTAGTTTTTATTTGATTTCATCTCAATTTTATCTATGTTGCACATACAGAAAAACTAAAAAGAAAAGCAGTGTGAGATTGAAGCCTTAGGCTTTCTCCCCCCACCCACTCTGTACCTCCTCCAGGAGAACTGCAGAATACTTTCTCTGAGGAGCCGCCACTGCTCCAGCCGTGCAGGAATGATGCAGAAGACAGTCTGAGCAAAAGGGCGCAGCTGGAGAGGAGAATGTGGCATCTTTCTGGTTTGCTCCAGCTAGAAGTCAGGGCTGTGCCTATTCTTAATGAACTTGGGAGATTAATGAGCAAGGTTGGCTGGAAACGTACTTGAGGAAAGCCTCCTCATATCTGAGTGGACAGCTTCATCCCAGCTAACACCACAGCCCCGTTCTAATAAAAATAGGTTTGTAATGTTTACGTTGCAGAAAGCACCTGTATTACACATCACTGCAGGGCAAGATGTCAATTTTATTTTAATATTTTATGGTAAGGGAGAACATTCAGAGTTGATGTGTAAGCTTTGATGTCCTTGATGGAAGTAACATTAGTCATCAAAGAAGATGGGGGCAAGAAAATAAGATGAGGTATTTCACCAGATGAAGAATTCTGTACTTCTGAGACAGCTGTAACCTCCGAGTCCCCTTCATGTTTTCCATATCCAACCACCTGGAAAAAAGTTACCAAAAAAGAAATTTGGCTCTAAGCTTCTAGAATTTRGATCTCATTCAACATTCATCTGCCCTGACAATTAAATTCAGATACTTAAATGCAATTCAAATGACAATAATAATTAGAAATGTAGAAAATATGAACAGTAATGAGGGTAACCACCACATTAGAAGTTAGACTACAGAGCTCTTCTACCACACCCTTCCTGGGCTCTCGGAGGTTACCAAAGTTTGGCCCCTTTCAGAAGTTGGCAACACGGAGCTGACAATCACTCACGTGTACGCTGAGCAGCTTCTTCTTGTTGCTTCTGTGAGCTTGGAACCAGGTGACCAGGTCTGATTTTGTAACAGAYTTCAGAGCTTCAATCTGAAACCCACAGGAATGAGGTTTAAGTAGCACAGGGGTGATTCGAGTAACTTTAAACATAAAAATGGTTTCTCTACAAACTATATCCCATTAGGTAAAAGAACCTTTTTAAGATAGCATGTAGTTTTAGAATCAGGGTGTTACTAGTAGCATAAATTGTGCTTTGCATTTAAAACTGCTGCAAAAAGCGACGTGTGAGTGTTCCATTTGGCATCGCTTAACAACAAGGAGGGACCACCAACCTCACGGGCCAGCCTGTCGAAGAGATACTGCTGTGTCACAACTTCATTCCAGTTCCTGTCTACTTCTTCTCCAAGGTGGGAGTCTTCACATTCTTTAAGTTTTATCAAAGCTGTAACCTACATTTGARAAAGACAAAACAATTAGTTTCAAAGGGTTTAAAACTACCTTAATTTACCATCACATTCACTGAATGTGATGAAAGAAAACCCAAATTACATTAACAAGGTAGTTCATTGCTTTCAAACTTAACTGTAAATGGCCAGAGAGCAAATGTTTAGAGAACGACTGCAGAAAGGAGTAAGAGGCAGAATTTAAAAGTGAGTCCTTTGTCCAGRAAACCTCAGAGATGCCAGATAGATGTAACCAAATCTTCCAAGTTTAGGTGTCATTTAGCAGTTCAAGGAAGAGCTTTTCAAGATCAAGTTTTACCTGGGTGCTAAAAGCATCTTCAGTTAAATGCCTGATTTTCTCTTCAAAGCAGGAAAGAAACTCCTCTATTTTCTTGTCAACCAATTCAGAACTAAAAAAGAGTTAAATAATTAAATCAGGTAGGAAGAAGAAAAAAAACAATACTGAGGGGTAAAGTAGCAGAACAGCCCCCAAATGACGAGGGAATGTTTGGGACAGGGTCGCTTCCCTCCTCCCCCCAAAAGCTCACACGTCTGTGAACACCATCTTTTCTATCTTCCCTACTATCAGGGAATAAAACCAGTGCTCTAATTTTTAGCTACATTAAGCATTGTTCAAACACAGGGACTTCAGATAACCAAGCAGCAAGAGGAGTCGCTGCTGTGATGCCGTCAGGGACCTGAGCTGTGGTGCACCCAACAGCAGCGTGCGCTAGAGCCTGCTATATCAGGAACCCCACTGCAGTCCGGAGCCCTGCGCAGGAAGAGTTACGTTCTATTGGATTAAGACAAAAAGAAAGAAARATAATGTGGTGTGATGGAGTGTGAGGTTTCTGAAACATTAAAACCTTCACAGATGACACAGACCTCAGTAATGGAAGTGTCATCCAAATGTAAAAATYAGAGGTGGCAGTACTCTGTGCTAATTAAACTTTCACTGACACAGTATTATTTTTCATAATTTGCATATTTCAAGCTTGGCAGGTCAAATGCCTGAGGTTAGCCCCAGCTTTGTACAAAACCATAATATTGTCCTGTCTGCTGAAACTGAGCCAGAAAAACAGCTATATGGGATCTACCTGGCAACAGATTTAGCTCTCCTGGCAGAATATCTTCAAAAGGGCAGTGGGATATTTTACTTAGTATTTGGATTTACTTTTCCCTGTTAAAGTCAGGACTGCTGCAGTTTTAAGAAGCTTAAGGCTATTGCTTTATTTAGGTGGTGTTTTTCAGTCACTAYGTCGCAACTGTCAGCAGTGTCACAAGCTGAGGTCAGAACAACTCTTCTGACATCCCCTTTGCACTCTCACCTAACTCCCCTCATAGAACAAAAAAAAACCACCCTCCATGGCCTGAAGCAGGTGTGAACTCGAGAGCCCGTGCACAGAAGAGCTCAAGCAAAAGCACAGGGAAGTCACCTGTGACCTGATCTAACAGAACAAGTAGAAGATCAAGTGAAACTCTCTCAGTAGTAATTCTTCAGCTGGATGTTGTGTAAATACGCCACTTACACAAAACACAACATGGAAAGATGGTCACAGAGTTAGTTTGACACCTCGCTATATCCCATGAGGCTCAGATGTTCAGTGCCTGAATACAGGCAAGGTCCACTGGCCACCTTGTTAAGCTTGACTTTTCTAAAGCCAGTTGCCATAAATTTCCTGTGCCGAAGTCCTTCTTACTCAGACGACAGCAACAACAGCTGCCACTTAGAGAGATGCTCTGCACAGCACAGTACAGCGAGGAACGCCCAGCTGATCCCTCCAGTCCCGGGCCAGCAGACCCACGAGACACCTCCTCGAGCAGAGCCGGTCTCCATCGGCCAGGCCCTGCTGCCTGAGCCGCTGCCGGGAGGACGTGGTGGACACGGTGCGGTAAAGTCACCARAAACGGGTGCTGGCAGCTCAGGGGCAACTCCCGTGGCCCAAGGCTGGTGACGAACACTAGCCACGGAGCACGCACTTACTTGTATTTAGTTGCCTGGGTTGCTACTGTGACCGAGAAGCCAAGAATCCCAGAAGTATTCCTGCAGGTAGGGTACACATGGTAGCTTAAAAAAAAAGGGGGAAACAATAAAATAAGTCCACAAGCACAATTAAATTTTCATTTACAGGACATGCTACAGGTTAAAATAATGTTGGTACTTTAGAAAGAAAAATCTCAGATACAAATTCTCAATAGTCGTCTTTATTTCCTGCATCACCGCACGTCAGTGTTTTCTCATTTTTAGGAAATCCCTTTGAGCTTGGCAGCGTATCTGTGTTTGTGTTCCTGCAAACTAATTCATCAGAGTGACAGACCTGTAGCTGTGGAAAGCTTGTTCCAGTTTCCTGAGGGAGAAGGGTGCCCCTGAGGGAGGCTGCTACGCACCACAGAGCCGCTGTGAAACAGCCCTGGGGAACGGGGAGCCGATTTAGGGAGTGGAAGGAACAACTTGATGCTGAATAATTCTGAGTTAACACATTGGCAATAGATGAAATTCTCATAGGACTGAAAAGCAACTTGGCTGCAGCTTGCATCAATAGCTGCTCTTGGTTTTGATGTGTTTATGTTGCTGTTTCTATTAGAATAACTGAGGAATTAGCCACTGCGCTGGAAAGGTTTCCTGAGTAAAAATGCTAGGGAACAGCAAAAGCAGGTGCGTAGGAGCTRTCCTCTACCGTGAACTCACCCAAGGGTCTGCTTGGTTCTCAGGAAGTCAAAGCAAGGCTCCTCCATGTGCATCTGAAACAGAGCACAAAYGCGTTACAGCAGAAGCGATGCTCCTCTGCAGCCACCCCGCGGGCTCCGTACAGAAACGTGATGACAACGTGACAACAGCTGAAGTGCTGCCTTTCCGACTACACCCACTGAATTTAGAGAGGTCTCAGTCTTCTGGGTCGGTAGCTAAGAGAACAGTCTTCCATACTGTCCCTCACTGCAGCGGTTTGGGGATCCTGTCCCAAACACTCAGAAGTGTAATCAGAGTGAGCAACAGCTATATGCTGTCCCCTTTATACCATTTAGCCCCATGGCCTTATCTTAGCCCCTTCCGTTTTCAGGGAAGACACTTTGAGTTAGGAGACACAAACACTAACTTACCACAAGCAGCTCCATAAGGGTATATTCCCTTAGGTTCCTGGCACCTGACTAGAAAGAAAATGAAGAATTTAGGGTGATTTTGTGGAGTTAAATGCTGTAGTTCAGACCAAGGTGACAGCTGTGGCACGCACCTCAGCCTGGCCTGCAGCACTTAATTACAATTCACAGCAGGGACAGCCGGAAAGTTCTTGTTTTCCAGGGGGGCCTCAATATGGCCTTCAGAAGAGAGGGGAGGGGCGCAGCCCAGGACCATGAGATCAGTGGTGAGGACACCAGGAAACCACCAAGGCACAAACCCAGCTACCAGCACTAGCACAGGCCAGGAGGGGAAGATGCCAGTTTCAGAGAACAGCACATGCTGCGTTTAGCCTCTTAGGCCAAGGRCATGTGCTCACACGAGGTTTCAGTGCGCTCTCTGTAACGCCGCTCTCCAGGCTGTGATGTTAAGTACAACCGTAGCATCAGCAGCTACCASAGGGACCAGACCAGTACACACCCAGCTACCACGTTACCTGGTAATAGACTGTCACTTCAGAGTTGGCATCACCTTTGTTGAGAGTTTTCACCTTACAGAGCAGATGCGTATTTGGCAAATCCACCACACGGAACTGAACAGGGCAGGGATGGGCCAGAGGAGCGAACTGGAGCTTTCTGAAGGGACCACAAACAGCAAAGTGTCAAACACCCGCTCACACCTTAGCCAAACCCAATACAACGCCCAGGCATTTACACACAGTCTGACATTATTTTCCCCTTCCCCAAACCAGAACAATGTCCTGCTTGAACTGCCGTGATGAACGGTCACCTCCCGCAAACGCCAGCAGCACTGTATCCAGGAGGGGAGAACGGAATTTCTGCATCACTCCCATCCTTCCTCCAGAAAAGAATCTTAACTTGATTATAGTTTCCACATAATGAGCGGTGCAAGAGTCAAGAGATACTCACTGAACAACGTAATTCAGAAAATCCTTTGCTTCCTAGGAGAGAAAGCATAAACATAAGTTTTATTTAGAAGAGAATTATTACCCCAATTCACAGCCACACACCGCAGTGCATCGCTTGAGAAAGCGACCCCCCGAGCAAAGAACAGCCGAGCTCCATCGTGCCACCTACATCCCTGCCCCCTYGCCTTATCCCAAGTCCCTCCAGACACCTCTGCACCAAGCTGCAAAGCAAACAGAGTCTCCAAGCAGTTTCTTGCACTGTAACTTCTCCAGAAGGAGAGTGCAGAAGCCAGAGAGAGAGCGTCAGCCATCACAACAGCAAAGGGTGCACACAGGAGGAGATAAGGTCCCTCTCTTGTGGATGAAGTCAGAGCTCTGGGAAGAAGACTCTCGGGCTTAAGTGGAAGAAATGGGAGGAAGAGAAAGAGTAAAACTGATGTAGCAGTTACAGGGTTGCACGTGCCACACTGTGAAAGGGGCTCAGTTCACACAGAGGCTGCAGCAATAAAAGCATTTTGAACGAAGGTTCTTAGCAAATCATGATTAGATTCTCAGACCTCCTTCTGTTCCACAGCTCAGGAGGGGACAGCTGACATTACAAGAATCTGACCTCCCAAAGGACATTAGAACATTTTCTTTAAACAGTTTGAGGACAAACACCACCAGCTAAGACAAACTTCTTGGCACAAATGGTAATTGCAGAAGGTTTCTCTCCCAAGCCACACACAGGCACTCAATGATGCGGGTACAGGGAGCTAAGCCCCATTACAACCCTATTTTAAAAAGCCTGACAGGACCACGTGTGACCCAGCCCCAGGGTAGAAGACTGATGAATGCTGCAGGTCTTTAACAAGATGAAGATGACTTGGACCTCAGTGAGGTTTGATCAAACCATGCAGGCAATCAAATTTCCAGGATAAATGTACTTTGAGGGAGGCCTCCTCCTGTGGCACCACCACGGCAATTCCGCAGTATCAAATAGATCAATACAGCAAGCAATATAAAAGGGGGGGCAGCAGGGGCAACAGGCTACAGGCGTTATTTCCATCACATTTYCCCCTCTCTGCAGTTTAAATTCAAATTCCTGAAAAAACCCTCTCTGTTCAAATTCACAACTATGGACTCCGCAGTGGCTTATCCCGACGAGCATTTGTGAGTTGTCAGAGGCGAAGGTGCCCTCTACCAGCGAGCCTCCAGATTGCCAGGGCAGAAGAGGCACTCCGCTGGCAGGTGAGTGCTGGAGTTGTGGCAACCGYGTTAAAGCACATTTTAAGAACAAGTTTCAGTGAGCGTCAGCTGCTGAAGCTGTACTTACCCTGCTGGTGAAGTTCCCTTGTACGAGACCCTCTACAAAGAGCTGTGATTTGAAAGCCTTAACAAAGGACGAGAGAGMCTCAATGGAAAGGCCGTTCATCAGCGTCTGGTATTTATCTATCATGGACCACCTGCCGTGTTCTAAAATCAGGAGACGCACATCCCTGCAATGCCAGAAGGAAAACAAAACCACRGGCCGTCAAGAGCTGTTTAATGTAAGAGATCCCACTTCTGACTCAGGATCGTACCGGAGACAGGAAGATGGTCCCCAGGAGCACTGCTGAGGGCCGATCCTGCCCTCCCTCAGCACCTGCTGTTGGCTACAGGCCGCTTCAGAACAGCAGCCCTGGATGTCCGATCTGACCCACGTCTGATATGCTGGTTGCAGAGCTGCTCGAGCTCTCTAAGGCACAAGCTAACCCTGGAACAAGCCTCCATGAGCACAGAGCAGCAATTCCCGAGCTCTTCAGCTCAAGCTCAACACTTACTGTACAGCCACTTTTTGGCCTCCCCCAGAACTCACTTGGCCAGAGTCTCAGGTTTGATGAGGATGTTGAAGTATGTTTTCTTCAGCTGCTCTGTTATCATTTCAAAAACTGCTGGAGTAAAGCTGAAGTCAGACAAGTAGTCAATGATGAGCTGAAATAGAAGCTGTAAAGAAAACAGTTTTAAGTCGGGTTTTGGGGTTTTTAGTTTTTGGGGGTTTTGTTTGTTTGTTTGTTGTTTTTTTTTTAAGAACCAATTTAAACTTAATCCTATATAATAATAATAAAAAAATCATCATTATTTGGTCAATGTAAGAGACCTGCAGGGTTACTAAAGCACATTCCTCAATTCTGTTAGATGTTCCTCACTAAACAATTCTATACCAAATCAGTCAGTTTCAAAAGGATTGCATTTTTAGAAAGTGAATGAAATAAGCTCAATATCCCAAATCAATAGGAGTTTCCACATTTTACTGAAACAAACCTAGCCTGTAACTCCAACATTTCTGTATTAGATATTCCAGTTTTTCCTTTTACAGCTGACCAGCACAATGACACCACAACAAAGCAACATTCATGATTGAAAAAGAATATTCAGACCATGCTAGTTGCACCTCTGGCTTTTTCTGTTAAACCTCACATTAATAAGCCTGACAGATGATTGACAGTCTTGTTAAAGCTTCAGTCAAGCGCTTGCAATGAAAGTCTAAGGAAGCTTGGCGGTYCTCTCCTCTTCGACCACTACATCCTCCCTGTTTCTGCTCGACATGTCTTACACAGCCAGYGTTTAGAGAATGGGACCAGGGATCCCCCAATCCTCGTAAGGTAAGCTCTTAGCAACCCAACAAAGAAAAACTACACCCAAAATGAGTATGTTCAGAAGCTGTRTCGCCAAAGTTAAATTGTAAACAAAACCCATTTTCAGATATACTTCTCCAAATAGCTGTAGTTTATAGATGGAGAGGCTCTTAACACTCTAAAGGGACACGGGAGACTCATAGCTCTTTTTAAAGGAAAAGCTGTCAAAGTCTTAATGGAGATACAGTTACTAATTAAAGGAAGATTTCTCTTAAGTCACCCTAGGGTCAGTAATTTGAGCTTATTTAAGTGAATAAAACTACATCTTTATACACGTAAGCACATGAAAAAAGCATTTGCTGCATTATCCTGTATCTGAACAGAGAGACAAATTTTCCAATTTAAAATACCCCATCTAAACATCCAAAGCTCAAACCAGCTAGGCTCCAGCTGCTAGGACAAGAAGCACATACACTGAAAAGCAGCACGCATAAAAGTATTTAGAAGATCAGCAGTACTTACAGGTAGTTTATGATTGAATCCTTTCACTCGAATGACTAAGCCATGCTCTCCAGCTACTAGCTTGTATTCCAACTGAGCGACGTCCGCCTCGTAAGCTGGTTCACCAAGATTGTGGGAAAGGATGTTTACAAATGTATCAAACAAAACTATGCTGGATGGAGAAAAGGGCAGAGGGTTAAAAAGAAGGAAAAAAAGGAAGGAATAGAAGAAAGATAAAAATCARACCCAATGAGTTTGATGGTACACGCAAAAAGTTCTCCAACAGAAATGAATACTTGGGTAAAATGAGATTCAAAAAGAAATTTTCAACAAAGCTGGAAATACAGAATGCAAGTTTCCCTTTGTCCAGAAAGCATACGACACTACTTAACAATTATTTTAACATTTAACTATTCTTTGCAATGAGTAAGATTCCAGCTTCACATAAYTGAAGTTTTCTTCAAGGTAGGAATGCACATGGTAACATGCCAGTGCTCAAAACATTGAATAATCACAGAAAATGAGATTATTACACTTTGTGTAAARGAATGGGGGACAGATGGACTCAGTTATGCTGAAGACTTGAGTAATGAGATGASTATCAAGATAAAAATATAATAATAAGCTATAGCAAATCAGGCTACACAATGTAGAAATTGCAGTCCRTGCTTTCAGATTTTTGTTATCGCCTGGATTCCAATTCAAAGTTCAAACTAACAAAGAYGAAAACAGATTTATAAAGGCTTTCCCAAAACGTTACTTGTGCAGGTCTCAGCAGGCTTATGATAAMAGCACTACGAAATCTGTTACAAATGGCAATGCTAGCCTAAGACTAGCAGAAGTGCAGCACGTGCAGAGCTATAATCTTGAGGTCTGTCCAACGAACAGTTGGTTTCTAAACGCTGCTGACAGTCCCTTCGCCTGCTCCTACAGGCTCCCGAGGTGCTGGTTCAGGACGTGACTGTGGACTGCTCTTTTCAGGACCGAGTCCTTCTCTAAGCACTTCCTTCTGGTATGTGCACTGCTGCTGTTATATTATTTTTTCCAAAACTCGCACTGGGGAATAACATATCATGAAACTCCTATGCATCTGTTTGCTACAGTAACGAACCTGCTGCAGAACCACCCTTGCCAAATACAGATAAAAACACAAGGRAAGTGTAAGAACATGAGAAAAGGAATTCTACTCCCGTTTAAAATTAATCTCTCTTCATGKTTTTTCACTAGGTATGGTAATTTAGTTACTCTGCAAGATAAGCATAAATAATGTAATCCTTACTTCTCTGCAGACTGCTGTATCARTGGAGAGATCAGATGGAATCGAACGTAACCTGGTGGGGAAAAAGAAACAAAAACGAGCAATTGTATAAAAAGTGACAGCTTTCTAAAGTCAAATATATTTCCATCAGGTTGTTCTTTGGTCACAATTTGAATCTAATGAAAATGGTCATTCAGCTACAAGAATATATTTTTGCTTATATTACATCATCATCAAACATCATCTCTTTTTCACGCCAAAATCTTCCCTTTAAAATACCAAATATTAGAAAACACAAAGCTGTGCTTTGYGGAATACTGACTCACATGGTGTGACCAATATAAATAAAAAAAGAAAACTCCACAAAACATCTGTTTAACAAACACTAAAAATTGTGACATTCTGCTTGAAAGCAGCAATATATTTTCCGCATTTGTCTCCGATCCAGGCTATATTTTTCTCTTTCTGTAGAACAGACTATAGCCCTTTCTAATTAATGTGTTCCTTCACTTTCAAGCCCTTGTCTCAGTATCATMTTCTGTCTGCCAAATTCTGCCCATAGTCAGAAGTCAGTATATTTCAGTGATTCCACTTTTTAACCTGAGGTATCAGCAGGGTTTCTTTGTTGCAAGGTAGTTTACCTGCTTCTCTTTTATTGTAGCTAATAAACATATCAAAAGGACCATGGAAGAGCTGACAGTAAACACCGAGTTTAAATGGTGAACACTATCACGGGTTATTTGCCTTCAAATCAATTTCAGCTGGTAAAAACAGGGACTTTCTATTCTTCAAAAAGYCCTAAGGCATTTACCTTTTGGGATTTTGAATTTATCGTCCTTCCTGTACCAGAGACAGCCTTGTTGCGTGCTTAGTGTTTTGACTGGATATTCTGTCTCCGGGCAGTCAGCAACTTTCAAAGCGAAGTCAGTGGCTAAGGAAAAGAAAAACCAAACCAAAACCAGAAGTTAGTAGGTTTCACTGACACAGCCAGGCTACATGCATGAAAATCTTCAAAATTATCCACAAAATACATTTTTCCCCTCCCAGTTTGCTAAATTAGACATGATAATGCTTCCCTGGATCCAAAGAACATTTATTTTTCAGTTCCACATCAGAATAGTGGCTCAGAAGCAGTGCAGAAATGGTGATGTTGCATTCCATCCAGGATACAAGTTATGTTGTTTTTTTCATTTGGTTTTGGCAACAAAGCCAGATGGTATTTAGATGCTTTCAAAAMCAACAGGATTAAGCAAATAAAATTGCTCTTCTCGGGTGTCCRGAGTTCTGTGTTAACTCTCAGTGATTGTGTGAGGCCTGCTCTGTTAGGGCTATATGATCTATAAGTCTACACCTTAGGAAAACTCTGTTCTTATAAATAAAAGAATATTAAATATAATTCAGGTGAACAGAGCTCCCATATTTTCTAACTTGCAAAACCAGGCTGATGTTCAGATGGAAATTAAAGATTGTTTCTAAACCACAGAAAATTCTCAAATAAATCATTGGGGGAAGATTTCACTCATGCTCAGGTGCCTTACCTATGTATTTGTTTTCTTCTGGAAGGTGTAAATCCTGATTTAACTCAAAGTCACTGGCCCATAAATCACTCCAGTACTTGTCAATATCTATTAGAAAACATGAAATGCATTTAGTTCAACAGGAAGGTAATGCTATCCTATTTCCTAGACCAGTCATCTCATGTCTTAGCTATCTCCATGAATATCTGCAGTACAATAGGAGCTTCTTAATGTCACCTGGCTCACCATGAATCTTTCTAAACCCCTTCCTACGAACTCCCCTGGAGCAGTACTGAAGCAGTCCTATCAAAAAGTAAATCAACCCTGCCTGCATTAGTAATCCAGCTACCAACACGCCCTGTCCTTCATTGTTTGTGTTCTTTTCCCTGTTCAGGACTTGAACGGCAGCCAAGCTGAGCTCGCCGGGATTCCCACCTCCTAAAACAATTGGAAACCAGGGAGTGGGAATGAACTGACACCAAACAAAGAAGAACAATTACTGAGTAGGACAGAGTATTTGACTAATCATGAGGTCAGTTTAGCACTGAGGATTCATTTCCCTATTTCCCTGTGGTTGTATTTTGTGTTGTCACCCTTTTAGTATCTCTACTGCATGAATCAGACATTCTAAGTTTCTGCCGTTGTTTTACCTTCCACGCTGTATTGCGTTCCAAACCACCTCTCTTTTAGGTGACACTGGCCTTCATTGGCAGCAGACAGCAAAACGAGGTTGGCTCTCTGAGGACTGAGCTGGTTAAGGGCATCAGCAATGATCTACAAGTTCAAGATAATAYTTCAGTTCAAATGCAACTCTGGCTCTGCCTGACCCAGCAAAGACTTCTCAGGCTGAACATAGGAAGAACAAGACATAACAAGCTTASAGAAAAGCAGTATGCTCTCTGAATATGAAAAGTGTTTCAATTAATACAAAACCTGTGCCTGTATTATGCCTAATTATAAATGCCTATATACGTGCCTATATTATACAGTATGCCCATATTTTCCTTACACCAAAACATGTAATCAGAGTTCAAAGAATATTTACCTCAGGCTTATATTCAAACAAGAGCTGGTCTCCTGTCAGAAAATCCTCCTTCTGAAACAACTGCATGTTCTCACAAAGGCTTTCCACATAGTCAACTGGATCTGTCTGTAAGCAAATAAAGCAAGCTTGTTTTCACATAATGAGAAAACTAAAATATCAATTTTCCGTTCTGAGAAGAGCTTGACTGGTCAGGTATGTTGAGCACGAGTTGCATGCTGTGCTTGTTACGGCATTTAGTTTCAGTTATTAAACTAAATGTATTTCATAACCATATCTAACGCTCAGAACTCCTCTGAGAATCCTGAAGTATCAGAGACATCAGCTTTGC
The DNA here is from genome assembly GCA_030449065.1 of Oceanodroma leucorhoa. Classification (NCBI taxonomy): domain Eukaryota; kingdom Metazoa; phylum Chordata; class Aves; order Procellariiformes; genus Oceanodroma; species Oceanodroma leucorhoa. Next base: position 198,353 of record JASVER010000082.1, read on the forward strand.
AGAGGAAACCTTGAGCATGCAGTTTACAGTCATTAAACCTACAAGGTTAAAGACCCAGTAGAATGCACTCCTTGCCCCCAGGGAACACAAGCAGAGTCCTGCAATTCAAGATTTAAAGTGATCTGGAACCTGGAAAGAGCAAGCCAAGGAACTGCTGCCGCTGCACGAGTATCTCTGATCCTGCTCCTTTCCTAAGTTCTCTGCCATGATGTACAGCGTGAGGAGGAAGAGATTCTCCTATTCGGGCATGAAAGTATAGATTGCCTTTTAAYGATGTAAGGCTGCCTAGTGGAGAGCTTCTTGCTGAGTGCTTTTGGGTTTTTTTGAACCAGCCAGCACCACACTGTAAAGATTCTGGGTCCAGATACAGACCACAGTTCGCCTGAAAATAGGTGAGTTTGACACATCTGTGTCTTATAAATGTCACGGAAAACATGACCAAGAATTTCTTAAGACACTGTACACCTGAGGAAACATTAAAACCTCTCCTAGGGCACATAACTGCTTATCCCAAAACCATGCCTCTGTGACCATTATTCTTTAGGGTGGTCATGTACCAGCTCTTTCTATCAACCAGAAGAGTGGGGTGCCATGACTAAGTCATACATCTGTCCCTAAGACGCAGAACTCTGTCACAAAAGCACATGCACGTCTCTGTTCCTCGCTTTCTGAGTTAAATCTCTGCACTGTCAGTAACCTCTTAATGATCACTCAAAACCAACTGGCCAAAAAGGCAGGACTCTTAACAGTAGGTATTTCCCTAGTGTAAACTGGGGTGGTTTCTATCCCCACCTGGCTTGATATTGAGAAGTACATAGCCTATTAGAGCAGTAACAGTTTTGGGGAACATAAAATTCTAGCTAGGAGTACTAAAAAGAACCAAGAAGATTAATAAGAACGTTTCAGGACTAAATAGCTTCATTTTGATGAAAAAGTCAATCTTCAAACTGGACAACCTCTGTTGGCAATGATTAAAGACAGAATCATAAAACTGTATGTACGGCAACAGACAATCATTCCTGTTATGTCCAATAGACTACATAGCCAACCATCACAGATTTTTAGTTCTTCTCTGCTGTTCTGGGGAAAGCTTTTGTTAGGAGAAGACAGCCTGTTGTAATCTTGTAACAGTTGAACTTTGCTAACAAATTCATAAGTTATATTCCACTAAAAAAAACACCACATGGCGTTTAAAAAAAATGCACTTGTAAATCAGTGTAAACTTGCTCCTACCAAAGAAATCCACCGCTCTGTTATCTGTCACTTGGGGCTGTTGGCAGCAGTCCTTGCTGTCTGTATCACTTGCAAATACCACTTCTGCTATTCAAAGGCCACTCAAGGCACTCAATATCCTCCATATGCTATTTTGAAGGCAGAGCTACAGATGCAAGGATTTGCTAAAAATGACATTTCTAACATCCTCATGCTCACAGCAGACTGGCGGGTCTTAAGAGTGTCTGAAACTACTTGGAGCATCTGGAAAGAAAAAACCTCCAATTTCAGTATTTCCTATTCTTTTTTTTTTCTTCTCCTTCCTGTATCTGTGTACCTTAAAGAAACCAACAAACTGCAGTGATGCTTTCAAGCCATGTATGTAGAATATGGATCTGTTTTCCCAAAAGGAAATTTCAGTCCCATTCAAAAAAACCAAGTTACCTAATAAGAAACAGAACATGACTAAATGTAGTGACAGTARGAAAGTCAATGAAGTGAGGCTTCTCAAATTATCTAAATTGTGTTCTCTTCTTTTTCTTTAATAAAAACAAGTAAGATTTTTGCTAAGTGCTCTTCAGCAAGCCAAGGAAGACTTGACACAAAACCACATTTAACTGTGTAATGTTTTAACAGCAGACAAGGGGGTCATGAGCACCCCAGCCTTTGTGAGGCCCGGTCACCAGCAAGCCTCACCTTTCACACAACACTGCTYTTCTATTCCCAGAAATCAGCAGTGCCAAAACAGCTTAAAAAAAGTGAAATTAGGCAAAAATACTGAAAAGYCCCAAACAATTTGCAGAGCACTATTAATGGGCACAGAACTTCACACACAAGGGCCTAATGATTAAAACTGAGAAAGAGCCTACCTAGCAGGTAGAGAATGAAAAACTTAACATTTAATTCTGTTAAGGAAAAAGTCACAGTATTTCTCTGTCTAGAATACAAATTCTTTCAGCAAAATACAGCCTCATTAAGTGCATAATCTATTTCYGGTTGAACAGAACTTTGAAAATGTGTTTCAAAATTAAAAAGAAATCCTTTTTATGGTTTACCTATATCAACACAAAACAGTGATGAATACCTGTTCCTGGTAGTGAAATTCATTAGCTTCAATCTTCTGTATTTCTTCCCATATTCTGTAAAGAAGAGAATAAAAGTGGATTTCCTCCRTTATTCCACAGCATTTATTGTGAATCTGAAAATGCAGTCTTCTAGGAAAGGCATCAAGGGTGAGTTCAGTGATTCATTCAGGTACAAGATACAGAAGCCAGTATTACATGCGCTTCCCTTCCGTCCAAAAGGGCATTTCTCAATTGGCAGAAAGTTCTGCTATTTTCCAAAGAGGAAGAGACTTAACTACAAAGAGTCAAAATCTGATACCAAATTAACATAAAGGCTAACACCGGAACACCACAGTCCTGACTTCCACAGATCTGGCTCAACAAATTTATTTAAATAAACACAAAACTGCACCTAACATCTACAGTAGTTCAGCTTATTAACATTAGAAATCAGATCACAATAAATCAAACTAAAAGCACCAAGAAACAAGCATAAACATTTAGYAAATTAACTTTTAGACTTTTTTAAACTGATACATTTCCCACACAGACAAGCTTTACTACTGACTCACTGTTTATGCTCTAGTAACTCCACAAAAAGTGCAAACGCTACAAATAAAAGGCTAATGGAGAAGGACAATCTCGCAAATATCTGATGTAGTGGCAAACACTTGCCTTYTATCTGGCCCTCTTTTCTGCAGCATCTTCACATACTGAAATACAACATGGGCCACCTGCAGACAGAAAGGAACAGATTGATTTTTCCAGACATTAGGAAAACAGTAAGAAAATCAAGTTGCAGTAAACCRTACCTCATAGAAGTGCTTGTACCCTTCATCAGTCAAAGTCACAGAAATGCTGAAGATGGAGTAAGTGGAGTTCTGTTCAAATCCTGTCTCACCATTTCCTCCATATAATGCAAGAGCCCAAAACCTACAGAAGAGTTAAAGGTACTTATTAATTACTCATTTCAGCTTTACTTGAGCTTAGTTACAATTAGCATATCATAGCTTGACTTCAATGGCATTCAATTTGTTTACAGTTTACACAAAGCTTTTCCAACATAAAGATGTGAACCTCACGATACGGAATTTGAGAAAAACAGTGAAAAAGCTAAGTTACCTTTTTGAGATCTCTTAAAGATCAGTCACAGATACTGCTGATCCATGGATTACAGACCAAAAACCACTTATTTCTTACTTGGGTCTATCATAAATTTAAAGAATATCACTACAAAAAGCTGATACAAAAAGGCAGACTTGGCCTGCTTTTATAAATGTAGAAAATACATATACACAAAATAGAGTTTGCGTTTATTTTAATGATAGCAAAGCATTTAATAACTATGCTTAAAAAATACATACTTCTTCCTCAGGAAAGAAAGAACACTGCCTTTGCCTTCATGTCCCACCAACCAGGAAATATAATGAAGAGGCTTCACCCTAAAAGAAAATTTGAAGGAGACTAAATGCCAGGAGGTAATACATTTCTCAGAAAGAACTCAAATCACTAGACAAATGACTAAAACGTACACTGTCTGTTTCTTCATGGCAAGTTTCGCATTTTCAGGCAGCATTACGATAATAAGCTAAAAGTGTGGGAGTTCAGAACATAATGACTGATCTGAGTCAGTGAGAAATTACATTAAATCAGCTGTGTACCAATTCCACTCAATTTATAAAAGGAACCATATCTGCATCAGTTTAATTCATTTAAAAAATGTTCCCCTAGCTGAACCAAAGTAACCTGTAACACAAATAAATGAGATTCTTTGGTGTGTTGTGAAAGTCAATAAATTATTCACAACATAAACATGGTAGAAGTAAAATGCAGCGCCACCGTACCTGTAATACTGTTCTTGTGGGGGAAGCGCCCAAGTGATACTCAATGAATGAACCTTCCTGATTGGAACAACTGAACACAAATAAATTTATTGAATATATATATATACACACAGACATAGATAGATAGATAGATAGATCGATCAGACATAGATAAGAAATTTTACATCATGCAGAAAGAATGGTTAAAAGTTATTAAGAACTACACAGAATTATTCTACGAAGTATCCRGATCACACAGAGAAAACATGAAGCTAGGTATTCAAAACATTTAAACAAATCTGTTTTACTTACCCCTGTAAAGCTTGTGAAATTCTGGTGTGTCAAAAGGCTGAGTCAGATGGCCAAAGCTGGGTTTGGGTAAACCACTTAAAAGCAAAATTAAAGTGTGATGTTACTGGCAAGGATTCAAGGYTACACTGAGATAATGACAAGACGTAAGCATCCACAGCTCTGACATGACAGAGGCGGTACACCAGACAACGGCCCTTAACAAAGGGTGCAGCCCAGGACCCACCCAGTCAAAGTGGAAGGCAACCTGGGATCCACTTGCGCTCTGCCCACACGACAGAGTAATTACCCAAGAGTTAGATACCACATCAACTCCTCCCCCTCCTTCCGACCAAGGGGGTAACAATAAAAAGCTTGCTTTTGTAACCGGGGAAAGGAAAGCCACGCACAGTAAACAACTTCCTGAGCTGGCCCTGGATTTACAGAATCCTGATGGATTGTCTTGTGGGGAAGGAGGAACGAGAAGGACGGGGATCAGGAGAGACAAATATGTCTCTGTATGGCATTAGACTTTCACAAGCGCACTTCCATTCACCACAGAAATAAACACCTTGCAAAAGCAGAAAATGAAAGGGGAAATAAAATGCTTTTCAAGTTAGTAAAGCTTTTGCAGAACCCCCTTTTAGACAGCACATTGGAGTGAATTATTAAAAAAAAAGATCAAGTTCTAACCAGCTGCCATCCTAAGGATGACACTTAAATTCAAGATATGGTCTTAATTTATTTTGCTGCTAATTATTTTTGACATAAAGCAAAGATAAGAAATGTAAAATGATAATCTAGGTTTGAATGGCTTATAAAATCAAGGTATCAGTACATATTAAGCAAACACTGCTGCAAGTTAGCACCACACAGCTTGCAGGCTAAATTACTGTTAAACATAAAGTCTTCCTGAAACAATTAATGCCAGTCTCTAATTTCCAAAGTTGCCCATTTTTTTCTGGATAAGAATGTTAATTAACCAATGTTCATTTCCTTAGCTTCTCCAGTAGGGGATGTTTTTTAAAAATGGTCATTTTAAGAACAGTTAATTTTATAATTTGTAATGCCTTCAYGGATCAAAAGAATCTTACTTATTTGGGATCTCAGAGAAGATTTCTGTCACCCACTTTTCCAATGTATCCAGTGTTTCTAATAAGGAGAGAAAAAAAGAAAGCCAGAAATGTAGTTTCCTGAAGATCTAAGACAAATTCTTTACCTTATCTCACCAGTTCAGTTATTTTAAAGAGGCTGCAAGTCAGTGTATTTAAAAATTGCAAAGTTCTAAATTATAAGCTTCAAAGCTGTTTGTTTGAGCCAATTCTTAATATTCACTGAACTGTATCTTTGGTCATAGCTCTGGTTTTGTATATACTGCTGAAACCTCAGGCTGATACAACTGGGATTTAAAGTTCAGCAGTATCTGGTGTGACTGTGAAAAGGAATTACCAACTTAAGGATCTACARAATCATGGGTACTTGCTAGACTTACTCCACCCCTCTATGTCCAGAACATGCACAGCATTCTTCACACCTAAACGCAGTCCTACAGTGCTAAGAATTCCTTCTCCCCATCCTCTTTCCTAAAGGAAATGTGTCAAGAACCATAAGTTTAATTTTTTTAGTGACCAACAGGAGATTGCTTGTTTAAGCGAGCATTCTGTATTCCAAAAGTGATGCGGTGTATGCTAAACAACAACAAAAATGCGGGGAGGAGGGGGTGGGACGCACAGTTTCTTTTGCTTTAACAGAGATGGAAACACAAAGTTGACCTGGCTGGCTATCAGTCCCCACACTTTTCTCCCCAGTCACCAAAAGAAACAGCATTACAATCCATTGCTACATAAACAATTATTCAAGAGGCATTCAATGCCCTAMGAATTTTACAGTCTAGACAGAAAATAAAAGCATAGAAGAAGAAAAGAATTACTACCTCTATTATTACCATCTCCATTTTACAGATGGGAGCTGCAATCAGTTTTAGCATTCAACAAACCCCCTAAGCACAAACTTAACTTGAATGCACACAACTATTTATTTTCAGCAAAGGTCTCTACTACACGCTTAACTTCTAAGAAATTTCATTCTTTTATTCTCAGCAGAAACAACCCATAGGTCTGAAGTTCTTTGCTGAAATGAAACTCAATTCCATTTGCATAGAATTTTCCAGTCTATAGGGAAAAAACTTAGAATCTCTGTTCTTCCTGAAGAAATGTGYTGTATTTTTAGACCTCTCTTGAATGAGCCCCAAACAGAACAAGATGACTGGGAGACCCAGTCTCAGTCTCCCCATCACCTTCTGTGGAGGTTCGCTGTTGATGGCAGAGAAACCAGCAGCATTAAGTCATTCAAGTGGTCTGACTCTACATTCCTACAAGATTCTTTTTTAAATATACCCTTGAGATTTTACATTCTGTGTTAATCAGGAACCTATTCAACAGTTTCAGTTAAAAGTTTCTCAAGAAATGGCAGGATGACAATAACACAGCACAACTGCTCAAGTTKCATTTAGAAACCAGGCTAAAATCTACATACAAATACCTCCTGCAGGACTGGACAATCCACTAAAATGGCTTGGGCTACAGCTGAACTGGTGCCAAAAGCACTACACCAACGGCAGCAATGAGCCCGTTTTTAAGGAACAACTGATGTTACCTTTAGATTGGACAACTAAAGTCATATAGTGAGCAGAGTAATGGCGCTGCCAGAAGTCCCTCAGTCTGGTGTAGGTATCAATATTATTCATTTTAGGCTCATGTTTGAGTGTATCCGCATTACCTGTAAACATTAAAAGGTGGTTAGTTATCTAGGCACTGGTAAGGTCAAGACCAGATATATCGAAAATTTCCTTTCCTCCCCTGKCACTGAGTCTAGTCATGGCAGGCACATTAAAAATACCTACTAGAAATCTGGAGATAAAGGAGTGTTAACTGAAATTTAATATTTTCCAATTTCTAGTTCCTATTATAAGGACAGTTGATATTTCTATGACAAGGGAGGACAGAGTCCTCCTGCATTACCAGATCACCCATACTGTGTACACTACAACAACAGTGGTGTGTTGCCAGCTATTCCTTCACTAATGGAATTTGCAAAACAGGGGAGGGAAAAAGAGGGGAAAATACTATGTTCAGTATATGTGACTACAGAACTTTATAAAAATTATCTACATTTCAAAGCTGGCTACTTCTATTACCCATCACCTGCAATTTACATGCTCACCAGCATCACAAGGGTGAGGGAGCTAGGACTCTGTATTGTCCAGGAGAGGAAGGACAGATTTCCCTTCTGCTCCACTCACGTGGCTGTGAAGGTCTACTTCTGCAAGTTCAACAGTGAATTATTTACTTTAAAAAGCCTCCTTAGACACAAATCCAGAAACACTTTATTCTTCCAGGAAATGTTAATAGCAAAAAACAAGCTTAAGCAAGACAGAGATGACTCAGAGAGCACCACCTCTCCATTAACAGAAAGTTACATGATTATACACCTAGGGCAACCTAGCTGTAACATCAGCAAAAACCAGTACCAGAATGAAAAGTATCTTAAAAAGCAGAGAGCTGCTTTTATTCCCAAACATTTTACTGTAAAATGAGTAATTGCTCTAATACTTCTGAGCAAGGGTAGTGTTTGCTTGTGATAAGATAGCTCACATGAATCTTTTAAATGGTTAAAAGTTTAAGTGTTATCACCACTTTATAACATAAATTCAGAACTTACCCCAAAAAAATTTCTTCATAGGATGTCCAGGCCTGGCAAGACTCCCAAACAGCATCTCCTTTCTGTTTGCATCAGAGGGTCTTGCTAGCTGATACTCTGTTAATTTAAAGAATTTGCAGTGGCACGCATCAAAATTTGAGGACTGGTAGTGAATATAAGTCAAGAGAAGAGGAAAAACGTAGCTCATTGCTGAGAAGTAAAGAAAGGGATAAGGAGGGGAAGTATGTAAAGCCCCAGCCTGTCCTGTCTGAATGCTCTCAATCTGTTACATTTAATGGGAACACAAGGCCATCAATATTCTAGAGTCAGGCCCTGCAGAAAGGGCCAGAGAACAATTACAAACCTGCTTCTCCCATATATCACACAGAACAACTAGCCTAATAATGAAATAAGAAATTGAAAGCTGAGCAAGATAGTTTCAAAAAATGGAGTTTTACAAACCGTTTACACTAACTAAATATGGGATTCTGCCAACATCAAGAATTCACCTTGAACTGCATTTTCCTGTTCCTGTTTTTGCTGGTAATAAGAAACATACACAGCAGAGCTATAAATGAATTCTTTTGGCTGGGTTATTCTGCAGCCAGTTCATCAAGCTGACATAATTCACTGGGCAGCGCATTACTACAGTGTCAATACAAGGGAAGGAGTGGATCTGCATGATGAAGGCAGTGCAAGTGAAGGCGTAAATGGGCTTGAGCTGTTGAAGAACCACACCTTAACTCAAAGACAGGTCCTTGTTTATATTSACACTTATCTAAATTCAAAGATCCAATTGCCCATTTTTCCTTGCCAGAAGACAGATGAAGAAAACGAATTGGAATAAATATTTGAACCAGCTGGTATATCTGCCAATAACAGGTTTTTTTCTAAAACAGTGTCTGGAGGTATTCATTACATATTAGAAAATCAAGTGAACACTCCACTCATCTCTACGCCTGGTTCAATTTCCTTCTGTGAAATGAACTTTGTAGTTATTAAGGCGTTAGAATAAGGAGACAAGTACCGTCACCTCAACTTACTGTATTAACTCCACATAGGACTGGAGAGAGCACTGGGGCTATGCTGAAGCCACAGGCATGTGGTTCACTGAAGAGCATCCACATGCTCATGTAGTTGCCCTACCAGTTCCTGCCAAACCACTTGAAATTATTAATTTCTAATTCAAGAAATGAGATGGTAAACTCTCGCAGTGATGCACTACATTCAGTCTTTCTCTTCTAACAGCCATTGATATCCATGAAACTTAAATTGAAGAGTTTAACCTCTCTGTCAAATTAGGTGAACTTGACTGAAGTGCTCAGAAGGGTAGTCCAAAATGGAAACCAATTAAAAGTGTCACAAAATAGGGTTTGTTTCTTTAAGAAGATGGGCTAAACACAGGAGAAAAATATTCTTACTTACCACTGTCTACAGCCTCGACTTCCCGGTCTATTGCATCCCTGATCATTAGCGGGTGAATGAAGAATTGTGCCCACCTATAAAACAGAAAAATTCATGTACTTTTCTTCAGTGTCTATTAAGTTAGGGCAAAAAAMCAGCAATTAAAACCAACATTTACTATTTTAGTTTATGAAGTTGCTTGTCTTACTACAAATTATGTAATTCTTGACTATACTGTCTTAAGCAAAGATAAAAGCCAGTTTTGTGATACCATCAAAAACCAAAGGGCAGGGCTTTCCTGCTCCACAGAGTGGGAATGAATTGGTTGGATACAGCAGGATATGACACTAATGGGTGCGGGATTATCTRCCTTTACATCCTGAGAATGACCATACCAGATCAGACAAGTGAACCATCTAGTCTGGTTCCTAGCTCTAACAGGGACCAGTACCAGATGCTTCAGCGGAAATCCTCAGTTGTTCGTTAGGAACAACATGACTGTAGRGAAAGTTTCTTCCTAACTCCAGGCAACAAACTGTTGATTTATATCCTGAAACATGAGTTTTTATATCCATTACAATTTTATTATCTACCAGCAAAATCAGTGTTGTCATCCAGGTACATCTCTTCTCCTGTACCCATAGAGAGCAGAGTAATGGGAAGGGACAGGTCTGCAGGGAACAGAGACTCTGCAGAAGGCTACCAGAGAATTTAATATTTCTATTTTATTTGCTGAGTTTTTTTAATGATGCACTGAACTTGTTGAAGCAAAAGGTTAACAGTAATACATTGTTGACAGAGTTCTATGGCTACAGGACTCATTAAGCTAAAGATTATTGAATGGCAATGTCTTTCAATTTCTTTAGATCCACAAGTGCTTGAATGAGCAGAAATCATCAGCARCATCCATTTATCTTGTTTGTATGAGATGCTCTTCTACAGACTCCTAATTCCTGTGTTTACCCTCCACTAAGTGAGCTGTTGTGACAGATTGCAATTATATTTTTTGATTCTTTCACACTTCCAAACATTGAAAGGCTGGACTAATCTGCAAATGAAAGCTGAATTTAGCAAAGTAAAATTTAGGTAATACTTGGTAAAACGTGCAAACACTTTTCTTGGCATCATCACAGGAACATATTTTGATCAAAGTAAGTTCGCAGTGGAGTCTACTCTCCTCCTGAGATATTTTACAGCACCAAGAATACTCAGCCACCATGCCCCTGTGAACAAGTAATTTCCTCTCACTGAAGGAAACCATGGCAACAGGTGGAGCTCTGTTGTCCTAACATACCCCAGGGCACAAAAGAGCAAATTAAATGTTTTCTGACAAAAGATACATACTTGACTGAATAACCTGGATTGGGTTAAATGTATCCTTCCRAGGCACCCATTGTACCGTAACTTTCAAGGCTGCCCTTCCACTCACTATGATGGATTAGACTTGGAATGAAAAAACAAAATTTAAAAAACTCCTGCTAACTCTATCAGGACAGTTGTTTCAAAGGATGAGTCAYTGGGATTCTGGGAGCACCTCCCCTCTGAACATTTGCCACACTGCATAAGATTTCTCCTGTCATCAATGCTACTAGTTTAAGGGTGGTAAAACAATCAAAAAGCTATGTGCATTAAGACTTACACGTGGATCCTAAGTAATCACACAGCAGCTACACAGGCACTATCTCAAAAAACAGTAAGATATCCAAAGGGAAATAATATTTTCCTTATATTCAATATTCTCTGTGGTAGTACAAGTACCTATGGAAGTTCAGCAACAGCTTTAATCACCCCAAAATGAAGAACTGAACAGCTACACCCAAGCTCCTGAGGCCCATACAAACATTTGTTAACACCTAATCACCATTTATATGAAGTTACCTATCAAGTGCTTCTTTGAAGTACTTCCTCTGCACATCAAACTGGAAGACTGTCCGCTCACAGTCAGTCGAMGCATTGTCACTGCCCCCATGTTTCTTCAGAAACGCATCAAACCCATTCTCATCTGGGTACTTCAAACTGCCCATAAAAACCACTGGAACAAAAATCAGCACAATTACCAAGATGACATGAATCTGATGACATTAATTGCAGCTATAGCAACCCCTCTTCAGTACAGTGTTASCTACAACCGACCCACAGCTCACATGCAGAGGCTAAATACTAAATAGCAGCAGACTGTGTAATCTGCCCAATAATTAGTGTAACCTGCCTTTAGCAGAAGGCCCAAATAGACTGGAAATAACAGTGCCTTTCTAGGCATGATTGGCCTCAATCGGTCAAAGGCAGCATTTTAAGATACACCCAGTCAGAAACTTCATGTGCTTTCTGTGCCTGTATTACTAATTCATCAACCTTTACTAGAGAGATAAAGGCCTGTAGCTCCAGTCTAGTTTATAAAAACATATGTAACGTGCTTCCCCCCACGTTTAATGGATAACAGAAAAGCGTACCTTAATGCACAGCCTGCCAAAGAGCATGAGACACCTCCCATATTAAGAGTTCGTTACTAAATCAGTATTTTTATAAAAACACAAATCTATTTAACTAGTGAAAATAAATTCTGGGGCAGCTGAAATAAGAAATGTTAAGTAAAATACTACACAAATTCAGAGGTAGGTAGCAGTCATTTTGGACTGAAGTTGGAGAAGAGGAAATAGGAGCAGATACATACTATGTTCCAGGAAGTGTGCTAATCCAGGCAGATCTTCGGGATCAGAGAAGCTGCCAACAGCAACGCAGAGGGCTGCTGCAGACTAGAGAAAATACAACACTCTCAGTAAAAGCTGCTTCAAGAAACACTTCAGGAAAATGACAAATGTATAAGATAAATCAATCAGGACAGGCACAATAAAAAGAAGGTCTGAATGCCTAATCACAAGGTTTCAGAGCACAAGAAAGCTCGTTATATATTTTTTCACCCTACAGCTTTAAGTACATACCTGCTTTTCTGTACAGCCTCTCTTTCTTGTCTCTTCCTTTTCAGCTAGCTCTTCTAATTCACTGTCATCAGGATCATTGAAATCATCATTATCTCCATCATTGTCCTCACCCTCATCCTCCTCATCACAGTCCTCATCATCAAAACCTTCTCTACCATCTTCGATCTCAGCTCCAGAGTCGTCATCTTCATCACTTTCCTCTTCAGATTCATCATCGTCGTCGTCCTCCTCCTCCTCTTCTGAAGATAAAGCAGCTGGGGCACCATCCAAGTAATTCAAATCCGAAATCAAAAGTGCACATAAGCCATTTTGGAGTTTGATATACCTGAAAGAATAATTATATGCAATGAATACACTCATTTCCCAAATCTGAATTTTCAGAATCACAGAAATTTCTGTATTTCCTACAATAGTTCTGTGCTCTTCAACTGAGATTTCCTAGTGAAAAACACAGTAGCTAAGAAGGTGAGCGGTTTTATAGTGGGAAAGTAAAAACACTCTTCTGCTATTCAACAGCTATAAGAATAAGAAACAAGCAATTCAAGATAGTAGTAGAAGCCCTTCTCCCCATAAGGTCAGGGACACTGATTTGGGCTTTTATTTCTCTGTGTGAAATATTTGAGCTACTAGCACCCACTCAGAGACTTCAGGTACTCAGAATAGGCAAACCTAAACTTCAATAGCTTGTTATGCTTCTCAGGCTCGTGGAAACATATATTACGTGACAGAATTAAGATCTTAGTCTTTGCCTCTAAATAGGCCCCAGAGACTCCATTTTATTTGATTTTATCAATGCTTTCTACTAAATGGGGTCCACAGACGTAGCAGGCACGTGTTAGAAAGGACAGACCTCTTCTGCAGGCTTAATAAAATAAGTCACAGAGAGTCGGTTGGGTTGCTATCAAGAAGCAATATACACAGAGTTCTCTGTGTGTGTGTATACATAMATAGAATTTTTCATATATGTGCGTGCACACACACACACATATATATATGTATAAAAACCATAAACCCTCTGTCCAGCACCATTCTACGACTTTTCAGGCCAAGGACTGCAAACACTAACGCTTTGCGCTACAAGATCTCTCAGCAGTATTGGTTTCACACCAGGTCAGGAAGAGACAGTCACAATTCGTCGAACTAGCCTGAGCACCCCCTCCAGGAGCTTGAGCTGCAGAAAGGAAGGAGTGCTGGACCCAGAAAATACTTGATCCAGCCTAAGAAGTAGTGTGATATARACAGGTGGTATCTGATCCAGCAAAAAAACCTGTTGTTATAAAACAAGCCCATGGTCACATCCCACCCTCACAGAAAAATCTGAGTTACACAGCAAGTTCATACCACATCAGAACTTTGCAGTGTGGCCACAGTTATAATTAGGTAGCAGAAATTTCAAAGCAGATTTCCAGCTCAAGCTACGTGSTAAGTACCCAAAAGAAAAATGAAAGGCACATTGTGAGCTTTCCAACTCCATGGTTCCCAAAGTTTCTCATGTGTTTCATTCATGGCTATCATTACACAATTTCARTGTTTCCCGGCAATAAAAGCATGTGTTATTATCAATATTCCAATTCAAAATATGAAGTCAGTGCAAGTTTCACTTTTTACTAGAGYTGCAGGCCACCTGCTATGGCTCTGCAAACCACAGACCAGCCTGGAAACAAATTACTCGGGGTAATTCTCTCCCAACTGAATTTCATGGGGATGTATTTGGAGGAAAGGGGTAAAGAAGGTATTGTGACAAGAGTTAAGCAGTTCTGAGACAAAGGAAAAACCACACTTCTTAGACTACCAAGTCTATGAAAAAAAAGCTAAAGAACAAATGTTTAATAGTTGTGTTGTTTATGAATTATGACCACTCATCCACTGGCAACTGATAGCACTTACTGTGGGCCAGGGGTTCATAATCATTAACACACCGTTTTGCTTGCTGCAGGACTACCGAGTAGTACAAATTTGTTCCAATCAAAAGCACAAGTGCATTTTTATTCTTTTAAACTACAGCACATAGTGTATAACTTGCAGAGATGCTATGACTAACTGCAGGAGGTACACATAGGACTAGATCCATGCTAATGTCTGGGTACAAAGTTAATCATCCATACATTCTGAAAGCCCATTTGCATCCTATACATATGTCGCATTATGCAGCTGCAGCACTTCTGAATGCACAACAGGGGTCCTAAAAACAGATACACCGTACATTCAGGCACTTCAGCCCCTGGAGAGCTCAGAGCAAGAACCCCAGACAGCGACAAGTCAACTTTGCTMCAGCGTGTCTTCCAGCACAACCACCATCTTCTTCACCTCTGCATACAACCATCTTCTTCAGGTTTTCACGGCCCATGAAGAATACTGGCTTCCCAATGATCAACAGATAGTCATGGAAAGCAAAGAACAGAATAGTGCTGTTCTTCCAGAAGAATGATTTGCCATAAAGCTGTTTAGCCAGGTGTATCCAGTAGCTCTTGTTGATCATTTCCACACACCTCCATTAAATTAATGGAGCAGATGATACTAATTTTATATTACTCATCTTCAGCCTTGTGGGTGTTACATACTAGGACAGAAAGCACCCAGCAGCAAGGCAACAATTGAACTAACCCACTGTTGACGGCTATCAGATTTCACTTCAGGAGAATCTAGAACAGTTGAGGTTATACTGAGCAGAGGCACCAAGTGACATAGGTGTTCTTTACTTTTTCCATGTTTCAGTCCAATGGAACCATCAAGTGTAATCAATACCTAAGTATCAATTAGTATGCAAAATACAGGACAAAAAATGCAATCAYTTAATGTAGCAACAAAAGCAAGCGTAGTCCAATTGCTTTTTTGAAAGACTGTACAAGCATTGACACAAATAAGGCTTAAATATAAAATAAAATTCAAATTCTTAAAGTTACTGTTTAAACATCCTGGACAAGTTTAAACAGGATTGTTCTCACACCAAGTTTTTTCTTACATCAATGATAATTGCTTAGCAGTTAAGTAAATATTGAAATACATCTCAATACATGGTAAACACTTARAGCAGTGTTTTAAATTTTCCATATTACCCAGAACAAGGAATACAAGCCCATGAAATTCCATATATGGATGAATTTAAATAAAACATACATTTTGGTAAAGATAACTATCCACTCATACCTCTAATGAACAAAACCAACTTTGATTATGACGATAATTTCTGTCCCAACAAACTCACTTTTGAAATTACATTATGCAATCTCTGTCAGAACTCTTTTGTTTTTATGATCACTGTATTTGAGAAGATAAAATATAACATTTTCCACTAAGTTAAGACTGATGTCACCAGACAGACACATKAAGCCCACTGTGGCTGGTCTGCAGTATACATCATCACCGATGCACGAACAGAGGAGAAAGTGTATACGCATCATCAAATCACCTGCCATTACACTTACTTAGGAGGTTTGGTATATAGCAGACACAGGTATGCTTTACTTTCAGCCACACTGAAGTTCTCCTTCCTAAGGGCAACATTTGTGTCTTTCTGCGCAAGCCTCACTTCCCACAGATGGAAATCAGTCTGAAGAGATGTGACTCTGCTTCTAACTGAAAAAATCTGTTAAGCATGGAGAGTAGGATTTCTGAAAGATGTTGGYATTAGTTTATTCTATGCTATAAACAAACACACTCTCCAATTCTCTACATGCAGAGGAGGTTCCTAAGCCTCTAAGTAGATAGCCAGTGACAGTTTTCAATGGATTTCCCAAGCTTCATCACTGTGCTGCTTCAGGTAGTAAAGGCAGAAGTCTCCTAAGCTGACAGCCTCTGTAACTGTGAACTCTGCAGGAAGGCGAGCCTCCTGCAAAGTATCACGAGTAAGAACACCAGCAGGAGAGGCAGGCAGAGATCCAGAGGAAGCAGCAAGGAAGTAGGGCAAGAAGGGAGGGAGCAAGTTTCTCCCTAAGCCAATGGGCACAGTCCTCTTCACGCAGCCAGCAGGGAATTTCACTGTCAACCAATGTCACTGCAAATCCAAAATTCAGTTCCAGGCTTAGGCAGATTCTCCACTGGCTGCACAGATTAGACATCATGAAGAGTAAAGACAAAAAAAAAAAAAAGGCATCTCTAACAAGGGCTGAATACTCTTCTGTCTTACAGAAAGAAGTTATAATAGCGTCCCTTCAAGAACGACAGCCTTATAGCATATAAGGAGCTCAACCTCCGCTGGCCGTTCTCAGCTGAATCTCTCACTGCGAGAAGTCCACAGACGCTGTGGGCCACACTCAGGGGAAGTGATCTTTTTTAGCACTTTCAGGTGTATTACTAAGAAATATACAAATAATGACATAAGCAAAGTAAAAGTAATTTTTGTCTCAACTCACTGACATATTTGTGATAAGATGCGGGAACTCATCTAAAACGGAAAGAGTTACAGCCTTTTTTTTTTAAGTTGGTATCTGCTCTCTAATACTTCAACCGCCTTTCACACTTCAGCTGAACACTGTCGGAACGGAGCTGCAAACTAACCATTCAGTATCGCTGTGCCTCAAAAACATAGTGTCACAGTAAAGTCTTTGAACAAATATTGAATTTTTTCTTCCTATGCCAGCCCCAAGCCCATTACTGTACACAAACCAGACAGCCCATCTTCAGCATAAACACACCCGTGAAGCCCCACTCTCCATTCTTCACTGAGAGGCCCCTAATTCCGCCGGCCGCGAAGATGAGCCCGACCCCAAGCACCCGAGGCTACAGCCGTGCTGGATGCCCGGTGGGCCCGGTACGCGGGGCAGGCTGGCACCCCGCCCCGCGCGCTCCCGCACCACCTCCTCCCTCCGGCCGGGGCCGGTCTTCCGTGGGCAGGCGGGGAGGGGAGGCCCCAGCCTACCCCAGAGACCGGCCGGGGGCTGCCTCAACGGCAGCGGCTCCTTCTCCCCCACCCCTCCTTAAGCCTTCCCGGGCCAACGGCCTCCGGGGGGAGGCCTGCCCGCCGCCGGCCCTCACCGGTACTGCTTGGGGTCGCTGGGGGACTTGACGATGTCGGGGTCGCCGAGGTTGGCGCCGGGACCGATGTCCCCGCGGTCCTCCTCGTCCCCRTGAGGCGAGCGGCCTCTGGCGTCGCGGCCACCCTCCCCGGCCTGCTGCCCCACCGTCAGCTCCGGGCAGCTGTAGCTGGACGTCGCCTTATTCCTACCGGGCATGGCGGCGGCCGCACCACACCACAGCGGCTGGGCAACGGCACGCACCGGCCGGCCGCGCCCCGCCAGGCCGCGGGCCCCCCCCGCCGCCCCCGCCCGCGCTGCTCGGCCGCTCCGTGCGAAGGCGGCCGCGAGAGTGCGCATGCGCCGCCGCCGGCGGCCGCCCCCGCCCCGCCGCGACCCGGCCAGCTTCCGCCGCGCGAGGAAGTAGCGGTGAGGGTTGCGACGGTTCCGGACCGCACCAGTCAGCGGTGCCAGGTGGGGAAAACGGACCAATCCCAGGCCCTCACTTGGTCGGGGGGGGTGGGGGGTGGGGGGGTAGGGGGCTCTGATTGGTGGAGAGAATGGTAGTGGCGTGGGAGGGGTGGGGGAAACCAYAGGTGGRGAGAGAGACGGAGGGAAAGGCAGCCCCTTTCAGCACTCAGATGAGAGGAAAGAGAACTCAGAGGGAGGAGGTCAAGGCAGAAGATTCGAGCCAGATCCCGGGAACTCCTCCCTACGCCGTCACGGTCCGACATTTATGCCCGCCTGCTGTGTTAGCTGTCCCCCCTGCTCTTGCGTTGGAATAGTCCAACGCCSCTTGGTGGAAGCCCGCCTTCTCCTCTCATTTCCTTCAACTATTGGTGCCAGTCGCTGTCGCTCACTCCTCGCAGGACCAATCAGCTCGCGCAAACTGCGCGAGGAGGGTTGTCACGCGCAGTCCCCTCAGCGCGGGCGGGGTCGCAGCTGATSCTTCGCGCCGGCGTTTGTGGCGGAGCTGGGGATGGAGCTGGTGGCGTCCGCGGCCGGGGGTCCGCCTGCGAGCCCAGCTCCACAGCCGGCATTGCCGGCAACAGCTCCGAGACCGGCGGTTGGATCCAGCCAAACGCGGTGAACTCGAGACAGAAACTTGGCACGAAGAAACGGGATCGTAGTCGTCAGCCTCGCTCAGYGGTCATTAGAAAAGCCAAACGCTAACCACACTGAATCAGTTTAAAGAAATGTGACTGTTCTTAGGGTTCAAAACGCCTGACTGCCCTATTGATTTGATGGCAAAACTAGCTTTCAGCTGGTGGTTTTCAACACCCAAGTGAGCTAGACTTAAGTTTGCAATTTGATTTCAACCAGCAGTATCACTGGTCTTTTGAGAGATCCAGTACRTGCTTACTGTTGACTGCTGATTTTTTAATTTTTTTTTCTTCCCCTAATGGTATCCTTAATAGCTTAGTTTGCACCCTTGACTATTTAACAGAAAGGACTSTGTTTATTCTTGATATGGCCTAGTCTTTGCAGTTCAGTAGGTCTCGGCCTTTTCCAATTTGTGAATATGCTTTTTTCCCCCCTAGGAACCGCAGTGCCGATGTMGCAATTTCAAGTCTTGACAACAGGAATGCTGCTTCTCCTCTTGTCTTAAATCTCTCTGAAGCTGACGTTTCCAAATGGCATACATTGCCAAGATCCTTTTTGTTGTAACGCTTCGAGAGCTGTTAGGAAGCTTGCCATTGCATTTGTCACATCCCTTCTGCATTGTTCCACATTAGTTCAGTTTTCTGCTCTTCCTGCAATACCAGTGCTGTTCGTTATTTTGTGTGTGTGTAAGTCTACGTTGACTGCAAAAGAGATGATGAAAGCAAAGTTAAGGAATCAGAGGCTAATACAAATGAGGGGGGCTGTCTGAGACACAGGGACGATAATTTAGACTGGATGTCTACCTGATATTTTACTGCTTTATTTCTCCACAAGATGGAAGCCAAGATCCACGTTTAACCCAGAGCCTCCTGTATGGCTTTTACTGGAGAACTGTGCACTGCAGGGCTGTATTGTACAAGCAACAGAGAGAAGCTTGTGAAGAACAGTCACCTCTTTCCTTTCACATTCTAGTACCCCTTTCTTTTTTTATCTTGTAACCRTACTGTTTTATCAACACTACTATCTTAGGCCACAGCCAGTCAAATGGAAGGCTCTATACAAGACCCCATCAAGCATTTTGGGTTTGTCTTCAGTGCAAGCAGGTCTGTTATTTCGCTTGCCTTGACAAATTATTGTCTGGCATTCTGCCATTACCTCTTACAAGTTGATACAAGTACCAATTACCATTGCCTCACTGGTGATACTGCAATCAGCTGCATGCCACTTAAGGCAAAAGGCTTTCTCTGCATTCATTCACAGCTTTTAATGCAAATGTAAGATGATGAGATACATCTCTCTATTAATATATATTTTATGTGTCAGTTGCCTGTCATGATTTGATTTCTTATTTGAAATAAATTCTGCAGGATTTCTGCACCAAATACTACGTTTCTCCATGTATGCAATATAGGGCGGGGTAGAATTCCTAAATGTGTTTTCCAGTTCTTCAGACTATACTGCCATGTAGCTACTTGCTGGCTTGTGCTGTAAAAAACAATTCTGCCCATCCCAGCTTGAAGGGCCTGGAATGTACTTGTATTCTTCTTTAAAAAAAAAAAAAAAAAAAAAAAATCTGACTTGGTTGGAACACAATGAAACAATTATACATTGGGTAGAAAAGGGAAAGGTCGTCTTTGCTAGGAAAAAAAAAAGTAAAACGAATTGAAATTCTGTTTCTGCTGAATCCATTTTCTTTTACCATTGTGTTGCTGAGCTGAAAAATGATTACTTGCATTGAGGCACTCCATTATACCTGCACAGCTCAAAACCATCRCTGCCTGCTGTGGAAGTTTTTATTTCTTTTTGCTAGTCACACARGTTGCCCAAAAACCTGCTTCTGCTACAATTAAAACACTGCAGTGCACATTTATTGGCCAAGTAATTCTTCTCTTCACTCTGTTTTAAATCTGCATAGTGATTCCTGATTGCTGGGCTCAAGGATCATCACCCTGTCAAAAAAGATCAATGTAGTTCTATGTATTTTAAAAGCATTAAAAAGATACCTTCTTGATACGTGCACACAATTGCCTAATGCTAGTGACGCAGCTCACACAAGAGCTCTGGCCACACCCGGTGACTACATTTCTCTTTATTTTGCTGTTTCAGGGGTTTAGATACAATAACCACATTCCTAGCACTGCACAAATCRCACTTTCAGTACTAGATCACACACACCCAAAATATGTCACAGTAAGGATTTCTGAAAGCAATGTACAAACAAAYAAAGGGACCAAGCCTTTAGCACAATGAGCTCAAACTACATCAACGTAGTTGCATTTTTCTCCAGAATATTGTGCTTTTTTCTTAGAACTATTACACTTTGAGACATAACAGAATGACATGAAAGCATTCRCTAGTGTCACGATCCAGCAAATTACAGTGCAGTGGGTAGATACTCGACTCCAGTTTCTGACTGGAAACTCCAGTTTCGGTCAGAGTTCAGAGGCCTAAGGTAAAGCCATAAAACTTTTCAGAATTTTCACCTTGAGACAGCAAACTCCGTATCCACCTAATTTACGTTTACAGACACAATTTGCAATCACTGTTTGGAGCTGGGATTCACAAGGCATACAGTGTATGTAATGTCACAGATTTGCAAAAGCAGTTCCTCTCTATATTTCAGAGAAATACAAACTCTGCTTGTGGCTAATGCACACACAGTTCTATACACAGATGTAGAAGTTTTGTAGTTTTAGAGATATTGGAAGTATAAGAATATTTTAGATGTTAAGTATCAAAAATTGTTCCTCCCTTCAAAGAATGATGCAACAAAACGTCCATAGAATAACTCTAACAGGACATCTTTGCCATTTTTMATTTGCAGTTATGTTTTATTCATCAATCTTCCTTTTTTTAAATTATACTTTGCGGTTGAATCTGAACCAAGAAAAACTATCCCCATACACGCACCCATCTAGCACAAAATTAAAAAAATAAATCAACAAAATGCAGAAAGATCTAATAATATTGGCACTAATATTGGCCAACACTCACGTTGTGGCTCCTGATATTTTTATCTTTCTGAGACAGTGCTGTTCCAACTCTTACATGTCAGATTTTTCCTCCAACTAAGCATGCAGCAGCCAATTCCTCCTCTCCTTTGTCCCACAACAAATCCACCATCAAGCAGTTGATCAGAGCAGATCCAAACCTGGAGAGGTAAAACTACAGGATACAGGGGAAAAGCTGCAGGTCAGTCAGCTCTTGTGCCACTAGAGACAAACGATTGGGCACAGCAAGGTGCCGAACACAGCAACACCCTCAGCGCTCTGCAGGTTGTTTGGCGACCGTGGAGAAGGTTGCACCAGCCCAGAGCAGGTACCGCTGCAAGGCCTTCTCCTCCTCCCCTGCCTGGCAGCTTTGATTCCTCCATGTGCTCTTCCTCCATTTAGAGGCTTGACATAAAATCCGCCCCCATGCTCTTGGCTCTCTGGAGGACCTCAAATTGTCAGACAGAAACTGCTTTCTGCTCCATCGTACAGAAAAACTGAGGTCCATGTCTAGAGGACAGCAACAATGACTCAAAATATCTGGGGATAGTAATGTAAAAAAAAAAAAAAAAAAGTGTATTCTTACTTTATGAGAGATTTTTGTCCCCATTTTCTTTTAGACCTGCTCCTTTCTGATGGGTGTTTATGCTTCCTGCTGTTCTTGACAAAAAACCTCTTTCTGCAGTAGAGGAATTCATAATTAAAAATGCAACATTCTCTGTGGAAATAACATTTGCAACACTATACAATTCTTTTTCTTCAGTGTAACTCACATTAACACTAGGTGTACTTACAATACTTAGTCAGGTTTTTTTTTTAATTATTGGATGAGGAAATATGTATTATTAACACTTCAGCACATTAAACAAACATACCAATTTCCTACAACAGGGACTTCTGCCTTTGGACTACATGATAATGCACCACCACAAATGAAAAGACAAAATTTAGTCAGGAAAGGAGAAGGACATTTCTCAGCGAGAAAGGTCACTAGCACGAGCAGTTCTGCTGCGAAGGGGGTGGGTTGTCTGTGAGTCGCATGCTCCTTCCAGAAGTGCCCCTGGAAGGGTCTGATTCTATGCTCTCCGACATCTTTTCACAGATTATATCCACGAGACGCTCAAACACCTGCCTTACGTTGATGTTTTCTTTGGCACTAGCTTCAAAATAGTCAAAACCTGTGAGAAAAAGTGGAAAAAAAAAAATCAAAAGAGACTGATGATAATGGAGATGGTTTTTAAAATACTAACCAATTTTTTCAGAATTCACCTTAAGAAAACATTAGACAATTCTTAAGCTCAGTTGATTCCCACAATCTCAGAATACTGAGCAGAAATACTTCTAAAATTGATCAAGCATCAATAAGAGCCAGAGGCATAAATGGATCCCTACCATAGCCCTGGTAAGCACATCTGCAGATCATAGAGATCTGAATAAACTCAGGACAAGGGAGTCAAATTGGATATTTGTCAGTCCAACACTGGTTTAGGTTCTGCTGTCGCTGAATCTGTTTTGGTTTAGTTCACGTTCAGGCCAATAACAGTTTCTTAATCTGATTAGGAAAGGATTTCAATGACATTAATGTCACTGTACAAACTTAGATAAACACGCTGAAGGATAACCTTTGCATGAATCATTATGATGAAAGCTAGCAGTTTAAGCAGTCGATAGTCAATTAAAGAGATTCCTCCCACCTAACACACAAAGTAATTTCAGATAATGCTGTACACATTAGCATAGTTAGTATAAGGAAAAACTGACTGATAAAACCAGATATATATTTTCAGCCCTTTTAAAAAGAGCATTAGTATGTTGGGAGGTTACAGAAGAAGAGGACTGGGACAGCGCTTTCCAAAGGCGTGGGTAGCTTTTGTTTTGCTCTGCGCTGGGGTATGTTTCTCCAGCGTGAGCTGGACAAGCGCAAGGACAGGTTGGGGGCAGAACTGGGGATTCTTCAGCAGAACAGTTTCCTACTGATGGAGTCAGTTGCTATGGTAATGCTGTGCACGTGTGTGTTTTGAAGTGTCCCATACGTAAAGGATTCAGATTCTGGATGCCAGGTTTGTATTTAAACAAATAGATGAATTTTTGGGGGAGAAAAACCATTAGAAGTCCAAATGGGAGTTACAGTAGAACTCTCTATTTGCTGTTACATTGTTCTGGACAAATTTTCAACTACTAAGCGTAATTACTCTTGCAAAATACGTGGGCCCACTTGCATTCACAATGGTTTTGAGAGTCTGCAAGCCAGGAACCGAGTTTATTCACATTCATATTTTCAAAAGCAAATTAGATTCTGATGTGTAAAAAAGAGCCCATAACTGATTTTGCAAACTAACCATGTCTTTGGTTGCTTTGCTAGTCCTACATGTAAAGAATTATAATAATATAATAATAATAATTATAGGAAATTAGAGGGTTTAGTTTGGTATTTGCTCATTATTTATGATGGCAGTGCCTCAAGGCTCCAGTCATGAATGGGACCCCTTTGTGCCTAGCACATGTAGAATTTACACTTGAAGGCTCTAAACCTGGAGGCCTTTGCAGACATGCTTATTTTTTTTGCATGTGAAACGTGAAAAAACAATCTGATTGCTCTTAACTCTGGAACAGTGACCATCTTTTTGTTTATATCACACAGGTCCCTATCACAAAGCCATACGTCAGACTCATCTATGAGCAGGGTTTCTATATCTTCCCTTCATTAAAAAAAAACCAGAAGAAAACAACACTGACAAAACCTCCAACTAATAAATACTCATTATCTAAGATTTAACTGTAATTGGCAATTTGATCAAGGTCACACTTTAAACTACAACAACGTATGCAGTGCGTACAGGAAGTACAGTACCCCAGTTTAACAATGCACCCTCCAATTACTGCTTAAGAATTGAAGACAACATAGGATTTTATAAATTAGAGATGATGGTGATTCCTTTGGGTCTGGTAGGAATCTCTACTCTTACAAGCTAAATATTTACAGTATGCTCACTGTAAGGTTCTCCACTGTTAACTGAATTCAATTTTACCAGGATTTACTTGCCACTATGAATTCTTTAAGAGAAGACAACATTATAGTTAAATCTTAACACAGAAGCCCTGATTCCATATTAAAAAGATCACATATGCTATAATATATAATGAAAAATGAGAAATAAATGAGAAATTAGGATGAGTTTATTTTGCTGTTCATTCTAAAATTTTCACTGCAATTCCAGCTTCCTCTCAGCGCGACTGTTTCACTTTTTCTATCCCACATCAATAACATAATGTAATTTCCCTACCTGGATAGAGAAGCCTGGTACATTTCAAAAATATATTTTACTCAACTCTACAGTTCTGATTTATAAACTTTTTTTTCATTGTTTAGTTGCAAAAAAAAAATTCCTTCTACAAAAATCAATGTTTCCATTCTGAAAATGACTGTATGGTACTTAGAGACCTGGAGACAGAATTGTGTTTATGAAAACTACTTCTCTTTTCATTCTGCTGAGCTAATAAAAGCTGTTCTCTCCAGACAAACTTTATCTTCCTTACATCCTTAGATATTAGCTTTACAGATACAGCAACTCTACACAAGGTAGTATTCAGCGCTAAGCAAGTAAAATATGGACCTAAAACATATTACACTTCTTAGTTGTGATACCATTATTATAGTATTACTGCTGGAAAGACTTACCGTACAAATTAGAAGGAACACAGTATAGAGAAGCAGAGGAAAAAGAGTAGAAAGAAAAACTTTGACATGTACCTAGCTGATCCGCCAGATGTTTCCCCTTCTCCACAGGAACAATTCTTTCATCCTCCATGTCACATTTGTTTCCGACCAGGATCACTTGTGCATTGTCCCAGGAGTAAGTCTTGATTTGTGTGGCCCTACAGCAGGTCAAAAAAGATTGTTACCTTCCATCAGCCATGCCAGAATGCAATGGTGTATTAAGAATGAAAACAAGTACCATCAAAGACAACATCAACATCTCAAGACCGTATGTTGTTTAAAAGACAAATGACCAAGCTTACACATAAAGCAAGAATGCAGACTGTGTAATTTATAGCACCATTCCATTTTACTACTCCTTAATTTTGTGTGACAATAAAGTTACTTGCTAAGACTTTGCAAGTGTTTTAAAGATCATGAGATCCAGACAAAAAGTTGAACTGAATAATTTTTGAAGTCTAGGGACAAAAAAGCATTCTTCTAAAGCTCATTCTCCTTCAGCTGTAATCTGTCAGAGGAACGACAATCAATTACACCTCTTAAGGATATTGTCCCTATAGAGAAAGCCATACAATGGATACACACTTCATGCTAGATTTACAACTTCTTGTAAAGCACATAACAACAATAATTCAGAGCAGACAAAAAAGATGCTCATTTGCTGCAGAGTTTTAGTAACACCATAAGAAATTGTGTTTTGAGAGTCAAACAGAAGYATCACGTCATCTTTGCTTGAACAGGAAAACTGGTTCAAGGAGACTGAAAATTGCATAGAAATGTGGAAACTATTGCTGAGCAGAAACAGAAATTTACCRAATTGGGAAGATATGGGATCAAGGTAAGGCTCTGTGAGCTAACATTTGAACCTAACAGAATTAAGTGATACCTAAGGCAGGGAACAGCAGATGCAGTGACAGACAGCAAGTATCAGACAAATGCTAACTTCAGTGACAGAGGGATCAAGTGCACGGGAGCTTAAGCAGGAGCACTGGGATGAAGTTAAAGCTTCTAAAGCTTTCTGTGGCTCATGTGCTGAAACTGGAGTGGAGCTAGCTGTGGATCCCAGGAGTCTGACCTTACATTTGGTCTCTTTATAGTTTTTCTATGACAAAACAGAAGATTTTTTTTTTTCCTATTTATCCTGAGGGGCCAGTCCTTTCCCACCACCCTCGGTGAGGTGTCACAGAGCCAGCAGCAGAACAGTATTAGCTTGGTAGCATTAATTTTCATCCATTTTTTCAGAGTGGCCCAACCTATTTTATCTTCACCAAGTCAGCTCTATCTTTTAAGACTCCCTCCTTCCCAAAGGTAATTAGGCTGCTCTGCCAGAAGTGATATGCTGTTTCCCTCCTCCACCCCTCTTCCAGTCCCTAACTCACCTCCCCACTCTTTGTCCCTACTCTCCACCCCTCCATACAGGACACTGCAGTTTCAGGCAAACCTGCCATTTCCCAGGAGAGTCAGGAATCCACTCAGATTTTACTTCTGTTTAGTTTGCTTGAACTCCCTTAACAATAAAGCACTTGATTCCTTCTCTTTTGAATTAGCAGCAGCCTCTAGCTCTGATCTACTAATGATAATTTTTAATTAGTTTGAGTTGCTTACTTGCCTTTTCCATGGAAAGCAGACAGTCGTGTTACTCCACAGGTATCTATGAAAACGGGGGTCATTTCACTGTATACTTGCCTTTAAGCAGCAGCCTGTTTGGATTGCACTGGAAAACATAAACCTAAAGGAAGCCCACTGCACAAGCCCAGACCCATACTGCAACAAGCAAAAATAATTAAGGACTTGGTGCAGTGAAAYTTTTTACTCTTCTTAGTGTCCTCCTGGAAAGGCACCCACTCCAATCCCAATTTTGGCTCCTTCTCTTTCACCCTTCTGGGTGCCTCCATGTAGACAAGCCCTGTGAGAGCTAATATGAGCCTGTGATGAGTTTATGTGGTACTCTGGGGTTTCTCAAGGCTCGTCACTKAAAGGGATGACCTCAGAAATCAACCAAAGCCCAGGAAGATGAAATCTCCCCAGTCTGCCTCTATAAGCAGTAGAGAGAAATAAAGTCTGTACAGGTTCAATTTAAAACACCTATAACCAGGCTTCTCTTCTGACTCCCATTCCTCTCTCTGGATTCATTTCAGCCCCTGGGGGGTCATATGGGGACACACTGCCAAGTCTTAGCTATTTAAACAGAATTACTCAGAAAATGAAAAAGAAGAAAGAAGCATAAAGGATCTCCCACAGAAGCTCATCCTTCTCCTCGTTTTGTACAAGTTAGTGAAAATCCTCTCTTGCAGAACACTGACATTTACCCTTATTAGGAATAAAACCAACTAAACAAAGATATGAAGAAGAATGTCTAAAAGAAACACTGATCCCCATACAAAAAGAAAGGCAGCAAATTACAGAAGCTTTTGGAAAGGTTAATAAATAAATAAAATTTAAAAAAAGGCTTGTGCAACTGAGATGTTTCAACAGCTATCAGGGCAGTCCAATACACACACTGGGAAAAATACATTTCTGTGACACAATAACAATGCTGTGCCTTATTTGTGCTGAATTCCCCAAATTAACGATAAAGCATGTTTTTTATGCTTCACGCTTAGACGAAAAATAGTCTCAGGTTCACAGTTACATCGATATATMAACAGCCTAATTTGGAGATCAGCCTTAAAGATAAATACAGCTGACAATTTGTGAACCCAGCTGTCACTTAAATCTAAGTTAAATTTAACCAATTTTTTCCTCYCTTCTACAAAATTGTCTAGACTGTCCAAAGCAGAGTTTCCATAATATTTTCTACTTACTTTACAGTATCAAATGCTGAGTATATTCTAGTTTCAAATGAGGTATAAACCACTGATTTATCTACACACAAAACTATCAAGCCAATGTCAAATAATAACTGTCAAAGAAGCCTACTAAAAAAATCTAGAAACTGAGCTGAAAGCCATGAAAGCTCATTTAACCCTTTCASTCACCCTACAGGAAAGACGTCTTATTATCCAAACAAAATAATTAGTTATTTTCAAATATAAGGTAAAATCCACCTTTGCTTTTGCCCATTTATGCTTTTTCTTCTAAAATAACCTGACTGTACTCTTGCCACGCTGCAGTAAGGAAAAATCACTCAGGCTTAATCTTTTAACGCTTCTCACACAACTTGCTGTACCTTTCCCAGTGAAGGAACAAGAGAAGAGGTCATGTCCTAGATATTCCCAAATGCATTTAAATTGTTCAGCTTACTCTTTCTCAGCTGCTTTAAGATAATTATCATTAATTAGCGTGATTCATGTGAATGAAGGAGAGACTGTACCTATTGTTCATATACTACCTCGAGAAGCTTGTCTAAATACCTGATATACAGCCATGATCCTCCTCATTCAGGAGAAAGAGTGACTTTGCTTGGTTTAGGAGAAGTATTTCTGGAGTGACACAAAACAAACCAGAATCCTCTTTAGGACATCCACCCGTAAGAAGGGTGCGGTAAAAAGATCACCCAAGGAAGAAATCATATGGCAGACTGGAARAGATATTCTCATTTCCCTTGTGGACAGGTGAGGCCAGGTCAGGAGGCTGTTAAAACAGTCACRTGCCAATGAGCCAGAGGTGAGAGGTAAATTGCACCATATGTACATGGGAGGCAGTTTTAGAGGGGGTGTTGGAGCTTCCTGAGAAGGCTTGGAGAATAACAAGGCTAGTGAGCACAACCTGCTATGGCAATTTCCCAGCTAGAGGGAGGATATAAGCTCTAAGATGCTGGAGAGGTCTAGAAGGGAAAAGACTTCTCTCTGATGGAGAGCTGACTTTGCACAAGGCTACCTTCCCATAAATTCAGTGTAATTATGAAGACGAATTTTGAGATCTATGCACACCCCTATGAGCTCAACAGAAGGTAAGAGTTTGTCATGGGCGAGAGCTTACTTGGAGTGCTAGGTCTCTGGTTCAGCTGTTTGTTCGTGCTTTTGGCTTGTTTTCTGTAGGGAACTCTGCAGGAAGAGACGGTACAAAAGAAAGCAGTGAGATGGGCTGAGACTCATGTTGACAGCCTGCTTACACAGCATCTTAAAAACCTGAATCACTAAACAGCAATAGGCAGGGCACCAGCAAGAAGGAACAAGCGTTAGACTGCACAATGTCCTACTGTAAAACACATAGATGACTACTGTACACAACTTGACCCATTCCAATGTTTTGTGAATGGGTACAATTTTAGGATCCAGGAATTATGTTCAGGTGGGAAATTCTTACCAGCCAATGAGAATGGACTGGGATGGAAAGCAGCCAGAAGTTAGTGGAAGGGGCATCACTTCATATTTTATTTGCTGATGATTTTCTTGAGGTATCCTCCTAAGCTTTATGAGCCCAGTCCCATGATCACATGGCAGATGGCTTACTCATCTTTTTATGCCAGAGAAACACTCAAATTCCATCCTTACACGCTATTTTAGAAATAACTGGGAAGGTTAACAGGTTCCTTACTGGATTTAATTCACATTAACTGAGTACTGCTGATTTATTCTCAATGATCTGCTGCATCATGCTGCATTTACGACAAAATATTCAACTTAAGAGTATTCTTTATTTACTGTAGCTGGACACTGAAAAACGCATCACTAGCCAGCTAGGATAGCAGGACACTTAAAAGAGAGAAAGGATGTGTAGGATTAATTGCTGTCATTTCTGGAAACTTACAGGACGTAAGAAGACCTGGGATGAGCTTCGCGGTTAGCTTTTGTGTATATTCTAGGTGGATGCCCCATTTAATTTCAGTGAGGGTTGAAGTATGGTCTTAGAACTACTGTGGTTTATTGTGGCCTTACCTAAATCTCTGCAAGCAGAGAGGCAACTCACATATCGGGCCACACACCTTCCTTGCAAGGTACAAAGCAGCTTGCAACTTTGCCAGTTCCTGGGAATCTAGGAGCAACACTACTGAGGGTAACAGCTTCATTAGCGGAGAAGAGGTGGCACTTACGCTCCCATCAGACCATCTCACGTCCCAGACATTCTGGGTCCAGCCCTCTCACTTTTACAGAGGTCCTCCCTCCTGGGCACAGCAGGAAGGCTGTCCTACCCATATGTGATGGACGAGACAAGGCAGGGCTGAGCATCAGGGGCATGCTACTGACTTTGCAGCCTGCGCAGCTTCCCAGTTGTTGCCACTCCATCCTCTCGCTGGCACCAAACACAAGCACTGCAGGACAGCTAGGGCTCTGTTTTTATCATTAGGCGTGCTGCTGTTGTCTCTCTCTTGTACTTGACCCGAAGAAGAGACTAGGCTCATGGAGATAAAGGCTCTGAGCTAAAGGAGCTCAAGCAGTAGACACCTTAATCTTCCAAGGAGRGTACAGTTCCTGACTGAAGACCAGATCCAGTGTAATGTCTTTTTGAAGCATAACTGTATCACCCAGCAYGGTGAAACAAAACAAAACAAAAAATCCTACCTACTTGCTATGCTAGCAAATGGCAGAGGTTGATATAGCCGCACCAGCAGCAGACAAAAGCTTGTGTTTCCATTTCTTGTCCCTTTCAGAAGTTTAGAAAGCAATTTTGCAGACTGGGAAAAAGCCACCTCTTAGCTGCATCGCCACTAGAGGACTCTGCTGGCACAGCGATGCTGGCTTTGCTACAGTCCCCATCTCCTCTCCTGTGGACAAGCTTCAGAAAGGATGGAAATGGGCTACCACAAGCCAATTTTATCTGCCCCACRACATCATTTGGGCTCAGAATCTTAAAACTAATGGTTGGAAAGATTCCTGACATACAGGGTAAAACAACAACAGTGATGGTTCACTTCTGTCCTTTAGCTGACAAGGCGCTTTTAGCAAAGATATTCATGCAGCCCCTGTGGCACAGGGAGACATGAAGTCAAATACACAAAGCCAACCTTTCCTAATTCTTACACTTTTGCACCATTGCCTTTGATGGAACAGATGTTAGACCATTTCCAATACAAAGCTTCAGGTTAAACTTCACCTGTGCAAACTTTAAAATAGTATCTCATAGTGGCAGCTCATAAGTTGGGATTTGGTATTTTTTGGCTAAGTTAAGACTGATAAGTAAAACGTATTAGAGAGGAACCAACAGACAGACAGATGAACTGGTCATATATACCTTGTTTCAACAGGGAACAAGCTGAAAATATTTATAGTTTAGTGAGAGATATTGCCGTAGTTCACATGCCTGCACTCCTATGGAAAAAAATCCCTGTGCAGATGCTTGGAGAAACAGCTTCATCTGAGCTTGGTGGAGGGTGTGCCACATGGAGGAACCTGGTTTTGGCAAAGCCTTTGGGTTTGTGTTTCTAGCAAGGAAAAAATTTATTCCTCTTATCATTAGCTGCTGAAGGACAGCTTAGGGAAGGTGCTGCAGTTCATCTTCTGCAGCATGGTGTYRTGATACTGGAGATGGGGTGAAAGTGGAGACTACAYCTTTAGATGTAATGATCATGACCAACTGCTTCAGTGGACAGKGAGAACAAATAATGGGCAGCCTTGGAAAAAGGCCAAATTACTAGAAACAACAAACCACGCTGTTGCGGCTTCTGAGTTACAACCTAGATTAGGGGAYATAGAATAGGTGTTCAACAAAAAGSCAGACTGAGCTGGATGCTAAGAGCCAGTGCCATAGCCAGCGTATGTTCCAGAAGAAGGAGGCTCTTCTGCCTTTTCTGGTAAGACAATTTTTAAGTCRCCTACATGCTGCTGTCACATGCTCCCAGGAGGTCACTGAGATCATTGCAAATCAACCTGTCAGGCTTGGGACATTATATTAACAACTGCACTGCCTTTCTTTGCACGCCGACCATACCTATCTGCAGTACACAACAACAGGGTAACAAGCAGAAATGATTGCAAGACATTTGAGGGGAGCCACTGAGGTACTATTTCTGAGGATAGACACAGCCTTTCCCCTGCCTCCCCATGCCCTGTATTTCCTACACAAAGTCTGGTGTCCCTTGGAGAGGATGCCACGTTAGAACGTGCGTTCCAGCAACAGGGTCCAGCCTTGGCGTACCTGTGCTGTGCCCGCGGCCGCTACCTCACAGCAGCAGCTCAGATGTTCTCACCCCAGSCACTGTGCTGGGTCCCTGCTGAGAAAACACCTCCCATCAGCTACCACTGAGGGGACTAGAGGAACTGCCCGTGGCCACAGAAACRACACGTGCTCTGGCTCTTCTGGAAAGACCTCTACTCTTCCTGCTTTGTACACRTACTTGTCTGGAAGGCAGGAGAGCAGGAAGAAGGTCTGGGCCACAGCTCCCCTTCCAAAATCAGATCAGAGTRTGGGGTGAGATGCGACATTTCTTTCCGAGGAAGAAGACAGGTGGCATTGGGTACAAGGGGAGCCTTCAGGTGGGGAAGGGGAAGCGCACACCAAAATGTGGGGGAGGCGAGCCTGGGTACCAATGCACCTTTTATACCGCCATTGAGTTTTTAAAGTGACTGACCTGGGTGCTTTCTTTTTTCACCATTAAGACAAAAATATTTCCTGGCTTTTTGCCATCAGAAAGTCCAGAAATCATTTTCTGGTGTTTTTGCATTTGTACTGAATTCAGTGGAGCCAGAGGAGCTTATAACGGCTGAGAATCCATTTCACACTTAGTTTTAGGGCTAAGTCCCCACCCTTCCCAATTAATAGGTAACTCCTCCTCCCCCATCCCCCCATTCCACACTGAGCACTGTCTTACGGAATTGTTCAGGTGCTTTCTGTATTCAGTGGTAACAGACAGGCCCCTTCCAAGGGGTACGCTTGCTTTCTGTCCTAGACTTCGCTCTTCCTCCTCTTATTACAACTACAACTAATTTAAACTTCACAAGTTTTAAAAGGGTAAAGTTAGATTTTTAATTATCTCAAGTTAGGTAAGTTGAATACTGATCCATGTGTCTACACTTGTAGGTTCCAAAAAAAAAAWAATCACTTTTTAAGGCAGTTTGGAAAGATTTAGCCTTATTAGATTTTAAATGAGATTTGACTCGAACAACCACTGTTAAACTGGATTGTTTTAGCAGCATAGCCAGAAGCCTCATAAGCCCAAATAATGTATTAAAGGATTAATTTCTTTACAGTAAATTAGAACTTTTAAAAGCAACAACTGCTATAGTATGCTACTATATTTGAATTATAACTTTTTCATTAAAGTGAAGCTGTAGAACTTCTTCTAAGGAGAATTTAAAAAACAAATTATTTATCCCAGAGTTCAGATGAAGAGGAAAGAACACGGTGATGCAAAGCAGTGTGGAGGGTGGGATGTCTAATGTTCTCAATAAACAACTGTGAGGAGAGAATTGGCCAAAAAAMCAACCACAACAATATTTCATACCAGTCCTGCACTGCATTGAAGGAGTCTTCACTGGTGATATCATACATGAGGATGAAGCCCATGGCTCCTCGGTAGTAGGCTGTAGTGATGGTCCTGTATCTTTCTTGTCCAGCTGTATCCTGGAACAGAAAGGAATATTTAGGCTTTAAGACTTCGATTTTCAGAAACAGGGGTTGTAGTTAGGTCCTACATCTAAAATAAGGCAACCAATTTTTGTTATTATATGTTCTAAAATTCTCATTTGCTCCCAACTGAAATGAACTCTACTTACATTTTAGCATTAATTGGGCTTTTGCATCAACTACGATTTGTTAAATGCATTTTGACACATGTAGTATTAAAAAAATACCAAAGATGTCAACCCTTTAATTGCTCTTCTCTGCCTCAGCCACAATGCAATAATAAAATGTTAGCAGAGTTCACTGAAAGCTGACACTTCAAAGCAGAGGCAATAGAAAACAGTCCAGGACTGTACCAGGCAAAAGACATTTATGTGTTGCAATTTAGTGTCACGGTCAGGAAAATGTCCTTGAGATAGATGCTGCGGGTGACTTGGTTCTTACCTGAGGTTAGAGACAACAATTAAAGACTTGATGCAATGAAAATTATTCTACAAAGTGAATTTAATGTGGAATATTCCAATCACGATGTCTGAGGTGCACATACTAATTGGAGATCTACTAATCATCTTCTGTTGGTTCAGCTTAATTCTCTTTACCTATAGAGTGCTGTAGAATACCTCTACCTGCAGTTGCCATTTCTATGTTCAGCCTGTCAGCACAAAGGTCAAACTTCGGCGTATATAACAAAAGAATTTCGAAAGACTTGTGACAGCTGGAAAACATGTCAACTACCATCTGTTGGATGCCAACATTTATTCCTCACATTTTGGATGCCTGCTCTTAAACTGAGGAATATTTCTACATCAGATCAGCAGTCCTGCAGCCAATCCGTCCCTTGTGGACCTGCTTTCTGAACCAAGGAGAGAAGTCGTGTGCTTAACGTATCTCTCATTCAAGGAGGTATCTATCATTTGAACAAACACATTTCATCCATCTTTCGGCAAATGGCAACTCTCTGAAACAGCTGCAGGGAGGCAAAAGGCCTTATCTTCAAAGCACATGTTCAGCATAAGGTGTTGACTGCTCTTATGGGTCAGCAGTTCTGAAATGAATGGTCCTTTAGTCCTCCAAAACCCACACTTAAGAAAGCATTTACTGCMACTGGTTTAAAATGTGATTAAAGTTCCTCTTTTCTAGAGAAAAAGACCTAAAGGACTTACCAAKCATATAGTTAGTCAGAAGAGTAAAATAAATCCATGTAGAGTGCTCTTGCAGGAGTATAGAGCAGCTTCTGATCAGACACAGCACATCACCACAACCCCAGAAAACACACAAGGTGCAGTGGGTGGGAAACTACTCAGTTTTAAAATCCTCTTGTCCATCATTCCCATACATGCAGCTTTGTTTTTGCTGCATGCAAAAGGCAGTGTTGGCCCTTCCAGAACACATGCTAGCCAGTCTACGAAAGGGGAAAACATCAATGATCGCCTGTTGTTCTGCACCAGAATATCACAGAGGCTCTCTGTAGGAGGAGAGCGCTTGTAAATAAGCTCTCTGCAGCTTGCTTAAAAGGCTCTGCCTATTGCACTACCGTGAGACTATCCACAGCTGTAACACACTGTGAATTTCCCAGTGGAGAGATTATGCAGCAGGAATCTTRCTGTTTCTCCACCAATCCTCTGGAAAAAGAAAGGATTTTTCCTTGAAACTTGTGCATTTATTTCAAGACAGGGTAGTCCATTGGCTGATAGCGGCGAGGCATTGCACACCGGCTGAGAAAGAGTCCTCCTGTTCCCTCCTGACAAGAAGTACCAGAATGAGGTGGACTACACCTCGCAGCCCGAGTGACCATTTCTTCTCCTGCCATTGATAAATCCGTCACAGAGCACTCTCGTATTCACTGACACCGCATCCTCGCTTAGCTGCTGAACAGCTAAACCAGCCGTGCTAGCTAGATCCTGACTRTACTTCTTCAAGTGGGAAAGGTCTCAGCAGCAATAGCATCGTTCTGTTTATTCAGACATGATAGTTGCTTTATTTCAGCCTGATTTCCTAAGCACATGAGGCTATTTAAATCATCAGTCTCCACACCTGCAYGTGTATATGCTCATTATAACCCTACTGACTTTTGATCAAATCTGACTGAGGGGAAACAGTCTCAAAGGTCTGTTCTTACAAATGTTACGAAAATAGTTGGTGAGGTGAAGAGAGACTTTAAGCATACCTTAGCTGGGGAAAAAAGCYTAAGTGCAATGCTTATCTTTTTCTGACACCAAAGGATCCACAGGGGAGAGGCTTCCTTCATGCCTCATTAGGAGAAAGACCTAAATCAGTATTAGTAACTTCTCAGATCCTGCAACCAACAAAAAGAAACAAATCCACAGGAAATCGGGCTTCTTCAGTTCTCATGCTCACAGTGTTATTGTTTTACACCTGCACTCCCAGGTTCTTCTACCTCCCAAATCTCATCTTTTATTTTCTGCTCTGTGTTTAACCAGTGCTCATTTTTGCTTAGGGCATGAGGCTGCGACCAGGCAGTAAGCAACTGCAAGACACATTGTCTATCTACACGCAGAATCATTTGGAAAGAAATTAAATTTGACAAGAACTCGGAGCAAGGACTTAGCTCTGAGGATGTACATCCAGGCTGTTCTGGGAAGCAACCCCAAGGGTCTCTGACGGTGGCTTCCAAAACCTGCCCTGGTACCATCTCAGCGCCTTGGCTCAATGAGGAACCGGACTCAGCCCACAGAGTTCGTCTGTGTTAAAGGCAAACTGTGCTATTGCCTGAAAGCTCTGAAATTTAGTAATTCTGGTTTGTTGATTTCAGTATTCTGCCTGCGACCCCCCCATGTGTGGGGGTGGGCCCTGATTTATACTTTAGCGAGAGACAAGGACGTGGCTGCAGGAGGTACAGAACCCCAAAGGGCTACATGCATTTGCTTAGTCATAACCTGTTCTCCGGTGGACAATGCACTTACCTCATTAGGAAGATAATTTGCATATTCATTAGTATATACTTAGGTGCCTGCCTTCTCAGGTTATCAGAGAGGGCATGTGTGGGGGAAAGGCATCCTATATTTCATGGTATATAAAGTTTATTCATAACCTTGCCCTGGTAGCCATGTGGTACAATGCAGAGATGYGATTCATCTCTATGTGAGTCACTGATGGATTCCTCGCTCTGTTTTACTGTACAGGTACAGAGCATGTCATCTCCCCTTAAAGGTTTTTAGTTGCATTTCTCCAAATCCATTTGAATCTTGTAATATCATCCTGAAATTAATTTTTTCCTCAGGTTACATCAGCTTCTTAGACAGCTATAAACTGGCTTAATTTTCTTGACTCACACCATATTTTATGCTAGCTTCAGTGAGAACCCCACCTCCTCCCCCCCCCAGATACTTCAACATAGATAAAATAAAACAAACTGCAAAATCTGAGCTCAGTTTCTTCAGCATTTACAGCAGCTGCCCTTACATCAGTTTAAAACACCACAAACCTTAGGTAATTAGGCATTTCAGTTTTTTATGTGCAAGACGTTTATCTAATGAAGGAGAAAATGACTGATGCAGATTGCTTCTCCCCCACCCCCATCCAAGTTGTTTGCAAGATTTCCAGGTAGACCACCAACTCATTAGAAGACAAGTAGATGAGGCACAGGCAGGGATCAACGGAAACCCGGTGTAGCTCTAATTAACAGTCTAGCAAATGCCTAGGAAGAATAGCCTGAGCTTTCAGCATCCAGAAGCCTCTTTGGCTGTCCCTAATGAGGAATCAGAAAGCTTGCTTGTAACCAAGCACGGAGGGGTCTCTGTGAGTTATATTTACAGTAACGTGCTAACAATTCTGTTCTTTTGTAGCTTACATATGTGTCTGTCCTTGATACAAACAATTAAAAACCCCCACAAGACCATTAGTTGGTAGCTTGAAACAAAAATTTGAAGGTTTTGCATTAATGAGCAATCAAAATTCAGTGTTTATCACGGGAGACAAAGACCTAAATGCATTTGCATTATGTAGAGATGCCCTCTACTCACAAGATCCATCACCTAAACATTCACGATAAGAACAGAACCAGCTTTTCTTAAATTTACTTGGCCGTCTCAGCAGAAACAGTGAGGTACCTACACAGGAAACCTATCTGAGTTTTTAAATCACAACAGATGCTCTTTGCTGCAGGTCTGAAAAATTAGAATCCCTGATTCTGAACCATTGTTCTAGTGAAGATTTCCAGCCACAAGTTCTTTTTTCCAAATAAAATGTCACTGAAACTTCTCATCTGTACCAGATTTAATCCCCTCAGCACCATGACTATTCTAGCAGTGTATGTGACAAACAGCCTCTAAAGAAATAAACCTTTCAATTTTTGTAAAAGATTATGGTTTGATTTTTTTTGTTTATGTTTTTTTCTAAAAAGAAGAATAATACATAAGAATAAGAGTCACCTGTTGTCCAGCTGGTTGGCAACAATTACAAGATGCATGTAATTAGCATCATCCTTGCTTAGCCTGCTCAGAGTCAGAATAGAGGCTWCGTCAAACCCAATAACCAGCACCAACCACAATTTTGGGGCTTCATCAGCTGTGGTGAAGGAGAGACCTCTTCTCCTCCCTTGCTGTTCAGTGTCACATCGTGACACCCATGCTACAGCTTTTTGCACCTTGTTTGGAGTTTGGTCAGCCTTGGAGACAGGATAACCGACTTCACGGACCCGTGGTTATAGGGGCAGCAAGTTGTTGGACATCAAAGTGTCAGGAAACATCTGACTTCCTGCAAACACAGCTCAGCTCTCAGCAAGACTGGCCACCTCAGCTCCTGTTCTCTACAAGACASATAATAAGCTGAATAAGCAAGAAATAAAGGCACGTCCTGCAGGCAGAGGTCTGTTTGTCCTGCTTTAGGCCAATCTGGGGCTCAGTAATACTTGACCCCTTTACTTTCCCTTCTGCGTGAATGAGGAAACATTCACGCTCACGTGGAGCTATGCTGGTGTCTCTGTTGTGAACAGTGAGAGTGCTGTTCTGCCATCCATAACCTCCGTGTCTCCCCCCGCTCTCTTCCCACCTCCAGGCAGATCTCTCAAACTGTACGTGCAGCCTTCTCCGCTGCTGCCCTGTTCTGCCTTCCTCGCTGGACCTAGCTAGCTKCTCAAAGCTGGGGAAGCAAACAGTATTGCCTTGTCTTTCTGGATTGTTGCAACGTGAAGTGTTAAATTTCTCAAGACCTCTGGCAAATCTAGTTGTTTTGGTCAGTATATTATTGATGTCTGCCGCAAGGRGGCTGGTATGTTCCAGTTCCACTACTCTCACGTCAGCACGTGCATTTCAGACTGCATGTTCTTTGGGGCTGAGACCTCCTCAGCTGCGTTTTGCCCAGTGCTCAGCACAGAGGGGCTCTGCTCTGCGATTGGAGCCCCTCGATGTTACATTAACCCCCCCCACACACACATTTCCTTTGCAAAAGTGGACTTTTGAGTGGAAGCCACCAAGAATCAGCTAAACAAAAGTCACCTTGAGAAAGAGGAAGGGGGAGAAAAAACAACCCACCAAGAACCACAAGGGTGAGTGAAGAGAGTGACCTTGGGCAGACTAGTATGTGCCATTATGCTAACATTGAGCTTACTGTTCCTGCTGGCAGCTAGAAATAGGAACAAACAGGCAAGCAAGATGAGTCACTGCTTAAGACATGGAAAAGATGTGATGTCATGAAAAGCCTGTGAAGTTTCAGTTGCTGCTAGGAGCAAAATAACACCTGGTTCCTTCAGAGCTCATCTCTGATTAAAATGCTCAGTTCAACAGATTGTATTAAGCATGTTTTTTTCCCTCTCTTGTTATTGAGTGCTCCCATTGCCCAAGAGTCACTGGAACCTACCCAGACACATTTAGATACCTTGAGAGCCAGTTTCATTTGAGCAATATTAGCAATATTGCTAATAAGGCCAAGTGCAAGGTCCTGCACATGGGTCGGGGCAATCCCAAGCACAAATACAGGCTGGGCAGAGAATGGATTGAGAGCAGCCCTGGGGAGAAGGACTTGGGGTGTTGGTTGATGAGAAGCTCAACATGACCCCGCAGTGTGCGCTCGCAGCCCAGAAAGCCAACCGTCTCCTGGGCTGCATCAACAGAAGCGTGACCATCAGGTTGAGGGAGGCGATTCTCCTCCTCTACTCTGCTCTTGTGAGACTCCACCTGGAGTACTGAGTTCAGCTCTGGGGCCTCCAACATAAGAAGGACATGCACCAGTTGAAGCGAGTCCAGAGGAGGGCCATGAAGATGATCAGAGGGCTGGAGCACCTCTCCTATGAAGACAGGCTGAGAGAGTTGGGGTTGTTCAGCCRGGAGAAGAGAAGGCTCTGGGGAGATCTTAAAGCAGCCTTTCAGTACCTGAAGGGGGCCTACAAGAAAGCTGGAGAGGGACTTTTTACAAGGGCATGTAGTGATAGGACAAGGGGTAATGGCTTTAAACTGAAAGAGGGTAGATTTAGATTAGATATAAGGAAGAAATTCTTCACTATGAGGGTGGTGAGGCACTGGAACAGGTTGCCCAGAGGAGTTGTGAATGCCCCATCCCTGGAAGTGCTCAAGGCCAGGTTGGATGGGGCCTTGAGCAACCTGATCTAGTGGAAGGTGTCCCTGCCCATGGCAGCGGGGTTGGAACTAGGTGATCTTCAAGGTCCCTTCCAACCCAAACCATTCTATGATTCTATGATACGAATATGCAGCAAAACATTCCTGTTGTGAAAAAAAAAAAAAACAACACAGACGACACTGTTTTTTTTGATAAAAGGCTCTATCCTTGCAAAGTGTTTTTTAAACATTTCCCCACTATGGCTATCTTCACTTCAACTCTTTAGAGGTAGTAAAACCAGAAGCCTTGGATAATTTCAGTACCACCAGTTGCAGAAGCTTCACTTTTCCCATCCTATTGTGCTTACCCCTTACAGAAGCTTCTACCACCCTGTTTAACATTCCCACACTAACAGCTCCCACCATGGACACAGAAATTTTACGAAAAGAGACTTTTAATACATACACAGCCTACAAGAGCTCACCAATACCTGATCAGTCATCAGAGGTCTCAGTCTTGCCTGACACACACACACTTTTGAAGCTGTCCCCTGTAACTCAGTGGCTGAGTGTCCCTTCAGGTGAGGCACTGCACTTTTCTTTTTAAAGTACTTTTGTAAACTAAGCTGATGGACAAGGAGGAAAAGTTAGTGTGGGTTGATCTCATCCACCATTAAAACACTTCTGGTGGCTGGGAAGCCCCAGCTCTTTAACTTTGCTCAGCAACTCCACACCATTTAAGACAAAAATGAATCACTGAAAATGCAACAGAGTGCATTTGCTCAGCAGAATGTAATTTCCAAACTGGAATCAGGCCAAGGTGCTGTGATTAACACTCCTGCTCATGACCTACTAAGATGTTAAAAAAATTATTTCCATTTTCCCAGGTGCCTTGTGATTGTAGTGAAGATTAGCAGCAGTTGCCCTTCCTGATCTGTCAAATGGTAAGGAGGACTGAAATTGGGCTGCTTGCTCATGAACATTATCTGCTCTTCTCATCTCTTTATAGGTTGAGCTTTCCCGTTAGAGTATTTAAAAGACAGTGGCTGCAAAATAGAGAAATCACATGAAGAGGTACACACAAAGATTAAGTTCATTGTGCACATTTCTTAAATCTTACAGAATTGAAAAGTCTTATTATTCATGACTTAGAATTAATATGAAGATCAGTCAGATATTTTTTGATTCTTCCTGATCCAGTTACCTTGACAGAAAAATAAACAAATGGCAGTAATAAAAATATGTAGCATCCACACCATATGCCTACTTCCAACTTCCACTTCTCTAGCTGCAAATAAACAGCAAAGTTCAAGAGGTATGATGCATTTGAAAGCCCATCCACTGTGGGCAAGTTATAGAACCATCACTGCTATGATAAAAATATTTAAGAAAATTTTAAGAGGCTGAGATCCTAGAATAAGAAGCATTTGAGGCACTGAATGCATTGTTATATAAGAATATTTTGCCAGTTTTGAGACCTTTTTAGTTGTCCCACATATATCCTTTAATTCTGTTACTCAACCACTGTAAGAACAGCTGTACAATGCACAGATGTCTGAGCAATGTTAGCCACTATAGGCATTATTAATTAGCTAGGGCTCTTGAGAAGCAGATAAATTAATCACAGCCAGAGTACTTCAGAAGCAGCACTACACTACTGTGAATGAGCAAGCATGGACATCCTAAATGGTCCCGTGGATAGACGTGCTACAGTCCAGCTACCACGGTGTGGGTCTTAACAGCAGTCTGCTACCTATAGAGATGTACAGCAGAAAGGAAAATCTCAATACATTATGAATCAATTGCCAAAAGAACAAATGCAAAATCTGTGCGGAGGAAGTTGAATAATCTGCGGTACAAATCTGTCTAAATTCTGTAGCCTGGTTCTTTGATCTGGAAAGGAACAAGGATAGGTGAAGGGAATTAGCATTATAGTGCTATCGGCCTGCCTCCCCCTCAAACGCAAGCAAGCAAAACAGAGCAAATCCCAGCTCCGAGAGCAGCAGAACAAGACCCAGACTTCCCGGAGCCTATTTCTAGGTGATCAAATGTCATGGTAACCAGCAAGAGAGCCAGGCAGCTCAGGTCTGTGCGGAGCAGGCTCTGCGCAAGGCTGGGCAGCAGCTGCCCGGCTCTGGGCCCCCGGCAGCGTGGCGGTGGTACCCAGCCCTGGCTGCGGCTGCACGACTCCTGGCAAGACCTTCAGTTAACTCATTTACAAAGCAAATATTTATGTCCGAAGGTGTTTATGAAGCTCAATGACTTTGTGCCTGGAAGAACTGTTAGTACCCCTAACCGTAAGAAAACTTAGTACTCTGCTACGAGCATCACTCCTAGGGCTTGTTCTTATCAAGGGAAGATTTCAGCTTATTTAGTAGTGGATTAGGGCTAAATCTGAGCTTCATACTTCACAAGAACCCCCTAGAGATATTACGTCAAGGGGGTCAATTCTAAGACAAAGCGCTTAGAAATTCTGGGAAGGTGTTTATGGTATTTCTAATATTAAGATACCAAATCAAATTACAACCATGAGGCAAGAACACGTGCTTTAAATGGAAGGGCAACAGCAAGACAAAAAGAAAATAACCAAACATAATTTATATTAAGAACCACATGCCAATAAAAAAAAAATAAATATTCCTTTAAGGTCTTTAAAACTCTAATGTGTAATTTTTCAAGATTTGGTGGAAATTAAGAGTTAATCAGGCAATTTCCAATTTGTTATGTCCCAAATTATGAAAAAAGCCCCACTACTGAATTCAGGTAAGCATTAAACAAAAACATAAAGACATTTAAGGTTCTAGCACTCAAAAAGGTAGAATGAAAGCTTAAAGACAAAACCCAAGAACAATCTGAAGCTCATAAATCAAAAGGTAAATAAAAAGGAAAAAAGGTATATATCTCACTTCAGTAGAGTTTGAAATACATTTTCCAAATGCTGGAATTAGCAACAACATAGATTATCTCATAAGTTTATATTTGATAGAAATGTGTACATACTTTGAAAAGCAATGCAATAAATAAATCTGATACAGTTCTTCATTGGTGACATGAAGGGGTTTTTGTTTAAATTCACAAAAATGCAAAAAAACAATCAAATGGAATTTGAAACTTTCCAAGTAAACCCACATCTCTGCTGAGAATAGAAAGAAAGACTTTCAGCTAAAGGACAGCTATTTTGGAGTAGTCATAAGCATCTTAAAATAGAGGCTTAGAATTGAAGTTCTTTGTCAACCACAACAGTACACGCAGGACGATGCTCAGTAATAGCACAAGACAAAGAAAATAATCTGCTACCATTTACCATAATATTTTCTATTATAACCACACAGTCCAGATGTTAAGTTAGAAATTTCATTGTGTAGCAGCTGCAGCTGGCCCTACTGCACTCC
Source organism: Oceanodroma leucorhoa (assembly GCA_030449065.1). Classification (NCBI taxonomy): domain Eukaryota; kingdom Metazoa; phylum Chordata; class Aves; order Procellariiformes; genus Oceanodroma; species Oceanodroma leucorhoa. Next base: position 241,892 of record JASVER010000082.1, read on the forward strand.
TGAGGCAGTTCACTAAGCAGCTGTGAGGTCCCTTTGGGCTGTCATGTGGTTACAGTGCCTACGGGTTTCTCGGTGTGAGGTCCGTTTGCACGCTATTTTAACTTCACCCACCTTGGTGGCGATGCCATCTTCTCCTGTCCATTTGGAAAGAGGGTCATGAGCAAATAATTCTTGACATACATGTGAGACGTTTTGCTGTTCGGTGTTTTTACTGTGTACTAATCACTGCATCACCACAACACCTCCCTGCTCTGTCTAGGCCATGTACTGCTTCCTAGCCTTTGGCCAGTGGACACACTATGTGCCTGAGTGGCTCAAATCTTACTGATGAAAAGCGTGTCTTCACATTTACCTTTTTAGAAAGATAGAGGAAAACCACAGCAGATTTCCCAGCTGAAGAAAACATGTTGTTGGCATCATAAAAAAGGAAGGACATACAACTAATTTATCTGACATTCAAGCAAACTTCTAACCCAGTTCCAATCCTCGCCCAGCCAGTCCCTACCTATCAAGAACTGCTTCTCCCTGCTCTAAGATCAAGTGGGGCTACAATTAGATTTTCCCTACCACCATTACCTGCTTGAGATGTCCCAATTACTTCCTTCATCTGTTTAGAAAACTGACTTTTAGCAGCTCTTCTTGGCAGGAATCACTTTGCATTTCTTCTAAATTAAAAATACTGCACCTAAGCTCATTTTAGGAGCAAACCAAGCCAAAATCCATTCCTTTAGTCCTTTTTTCAAGGACAAATGGTTTTGCCAAGGAACCCAGCGAACAGAGGAAAGGAAGCCCTATCTAAAGGGAAAAAAAAAACAAACAAAGAAAAAAAAAATCTTTGAAGACCTGGCTCATTGAAAAAGACCCCAAGAAGCCAGAATACATTTCAAACAGATTTAGCCAGAAGACTACACCTGGGTCAATCACAGCATGTTCTGCAGCAGGTCCACAACTCTGATACTAATGAGAATATCATGTCAGCGCTTCAGATGATCAGGATTTCAGTGAGAAATCCTGGCCCAAATTGCGGTTTGGCAGATGCTGCTGGGCCCACCTTACGTTGCCTTTCAGTATAATCAGCTGGAAAACGAGCATTAATGGATGTTCACACCTGTGTGAATCTCACACAGTTTAAGTCAACCAATATAAAGAATGAATATTGACAAGAAAAATACTGGTGGAGAACTCTATCATATTTCTAATGATTTATTAAGCAATGTGAGGCATAAAAGCAACAGACCATTTCAAACCCAACCTGCTGCTAGGCTAACATGTGCACAAGTGGTAAGGGTCAAAGAATTATCATCCTAGCAGGAAAAATGTTAGCTACAGAGAAGGTTTGCTACAACAGTGTTGTTTACACTTTTTACAGGATTTGAGCGAGCTTCTACTGCAGGCAACAGAATTACTTTTATATGGGGCAGAGAAGACGGTGCTACAGGGACTGACGGTGTCCCCCATAGTTCACTTACCTGCTCTTCTGATGGGGAGCAGCTATATTGCTGCAAGCCTCCAGGTTCATCTGTCCCCAGCCACTCACACCAGTGGGACCTCGGTCAGGCTCTCAAGCACAGCCTACTACCAGTACTTACCAGGACCACTCAGTTTAGCCCAGATTTGGGGAGATGCCATTTGGCGATTGAACTTTGACATAAAATAAGCCCTGAAGAATTGTAAGGTCCTGCCTGCATCCAAGTGACCTCAGTGAAGAATCCTGCCTACACAGAGGTCCTGACTTCTCTCCCACAAGACTAAGTTTCTAGATAAGAGGAAAAGAAGATACAGCATTTTCCGTGTGATCTGTTTCGCAAAACACAGACCTCTGCCCAAGGAAAGAAGGCTGTAAAAAGAGCTGTTAGTGACAACTCCAGACTGTCTTATTTAAAGCGAATGAAAATCCTATGTGCAACAGGGACAGCATGAGATCATATTTGTACAGAACACTAAATGCGTGTGATGCTTTACAGATCAACAAAAATATGGAAGCATCATTCTTCATTACAGTCTATCAATTTTACATTAATATAGCTTTATAAAATAGGGAAACTGCACAGCATCACCCAAAGCAAGCAAAGGTCTATCAAATCTGTAATTGAAGCAATCATAGTATCAGGCACAATACAAGCACAAGTTCATGCATAAGCATTATGCTGCTTCCTAAATCACCCAGACTGTCCGCCAGCAGAAAATTGACAACAGACTCTCTGGACCACCGGCTCAGTTCAGCAAAGGGCAATTCTACACTCCATTACCACTGCAGTTTTAGAAACACTTCCCAGCTTAGGAATGATTTGTCCTGTTACATTGGGGAAAACACATGCTAAAATATTTATCAAATGAAACCAGCTTCCTTAGCAAGACCTAACCTCTGGGCAGACTGAGCTCCTCTGCTTTCATGTGTAGCTATGTGATTTGTCTGGAGAAGGTGCAACAAGTTGATGTTCTGAGGAATACAAGTTATTTACTATTACAGAGACAAAAAGAAGGCTCTTAGGACTTGTTCTTGGTCCCACTCCAGTCCAAATCACTCCCCTTGACCGAAAGGGTGCAAAAGCAAACTTTGGAGCAAAGCACAAGGTATAAGCGAGCAGAATTAGATCAGCCAATGAGCTAAAGGCATTTTAACACTAAGGGGACATGACTTCAGCAACAGCATAACTGCTTCAAAACATTATGAAACTACATTTAAATGAACTGCACTTTCTGCCCGCTGCTATTTTGCCTGACTCCGACATCAAAGAATTATAACTCGACCCAATTTTGGAGGCTCTAGAGCAGCAGGGGAAGCTTTGGTGTTGGCTGTCTGGACCTTCCCCTAATGCTTTATACCAAGATTCAGGCAGTGTGAGTCTCTGGCCTTTCTGCAGAACAGAATGATTTCTGGTCTTGCAGGAAACAGTTTCCGTTTCACTGGTATACTCATACCACAATCACCACTCTCAGAAAACAACTGTCCAGAGAACAAAATGTATCCCTACTTAAAGCATTAATAAAATTAATACAAAGAACTGAAAGGAAAAAAAACACAGCTTCTCCTCTCACATGGCACCCAGGTCTTCTTTCTCCATCCAGTGTACCAAAGGGAAAGTAACTTCCCTTGACCAAAGGTTTTGTTTTCATCTTCTGAGTCAGTTGAAAAATTATGGAAGCCACAATAATATCCACATCTCTTTGCTTAGGTGTCTCCTTTTGCTAGTTCTTCATTTGAAGCCTGAAGGGAAAGCAGAAGACTTCATCCCTGTCCTACCAGCACTCACTGCACAATGACAAAGCACATGTGTGAGGGCAAGTGCATCCTGTCTTACAAAGTGAGAGCTCCCATAAATCTCAGACACCCTTAGCCAGGCCTTTTCGGCAGACCATGTGGTAGCATCAGAGCTCATCTTCTGCCAACACTTGTAGCTGAGAGAAGGGAATCCTAAGATATAATCCTCAAACAGTCTTTACCACAGCTGAGCAGTGCTTTGTGCCAGCCTTCCTGATACTCAGCGACTAAAAATTTCCTAGATTCTAGTTATCCTCATCAAGTGGGGCTGCAAAGTTTCATCCAGGGTATGTACTCTTCCTGGAGTCAAACAGTCAGACAATAAGTATCAGATGATAAAGAATAAACATTTAGTTCTAATCTCAAAGTGTCCTTCCACATCACTAATGATATCGTATCAAATCAGCCCTGCATTCATTAGGACAGTTACATCAACAGACAGCAAATGTTACATAAAATCTCTTAGATAAGAACAGGCAACATTCTGGTACATGTTTACTTCCTTTTAATTAATGAACAGACTAGTTGCAGTCTATCTTGTGAAATGAGATGTAAACATAAACGACCTCCATATATGCCCTATCTTTCAAAACAGCTTATTGATGAGAGCTGCTGGAACAACCTCTCACCCACACTTGCTTCAGTGCTACATCCATTGCTCTGCCACTTCAAAAATGGAAGAGGCTGCATTTTTGTGCGGAAAGGAGAAAAACAGCAGGTATTAAAGGTGCATCTGGCAAACACAGAGGTTCATCTCTGTGCCCATGGAAGAAAATGGGAGGGATAATACTAGGGGTCTTCCGCAGAGGGAATGGGTCTTCCGCAGAGGGAACGGGATCTGCTGCAGAGACTGTACTACTGGAAAGGAGACACCTCGTGACACGTTCGGGTGGARAAAAAAGGGAAAAACTGAAATGAGCCAAAAGAACAGCAAAAAAGATGGGAGGGCTGGCTTATTAAAAAACATTGGAAGGGTGAGCTGTGTTTGGATGAGCTAAGTAATGACAATCATCCCAGGATATTACAAGGCTTGGTTCAGCGAAGGCAAAACAAGTGGCTTCCTTGGGCAGGGGACCGGCTTCTTCAGCYGTGCCAGAGATCAGCAGGGACCAGGTCTTCAGACAGTCTCTCCTTTGAGCTTGAATGACTCTCTGCTTCTGCAGTTCCGAAGGAACATTAGAAACTAGAGACGATAAAGTGATATTATCCTTGTCATAGTCAATAACGTGAAAGAACTGCTGTTGATCTCACTGGGTCTAGGACTTGTGCCCATTTTACTATTTACATTTTCAATGGAGGAGGAGAACTCTTCAATCTGTTTTATTTGGTAATCAGAGACCTCTGCTTCTGCTGGTGATTTTTTGGGGGGTTTTTTGTTTGCTTGCTTGTTTTTTGAATCTTTGTGTAGAGTTTCTTCTGTCAATTCCAGGAGTTTGGCCAAACTTGGCACCCACAGAGTTGCAGAGAAATCTCGTAAAGCTGAAGACATTCAAAGTTGAAGAGGCGTTTTGTTCATGCTCTGTTTGCATCCAAGAGATTCAGGTCAGGATTTGATGCCTTGTGACATATGCTTGTAGCATGCAGCAGCATCCTCTTGGAGCTTTTCCATTTTGTCAGCTTGTCTGAACATCGAACAGTTTCATAGCATGGTAATGCAGATCAGTGCACAGACTGCACTGAGAACTATAACCACACTCCAGAGAAACAGAGCTGTCACCACCTCTACGTCCACGTGGTTACTGAAAAGCTATTTCTCAGACATCATTTGCAGATTTCAAGAGCAAATGAAATACAATTAATGAAATTATCTAATGAAAACAAAACCTCAATTACAGGTTTCACATTGTGTCTCAATTAGACTGTGCTTAGGTCAGAATTCTCAGGCGTTAATAGGATTGTTAAAACAAAGAAAATGAACAAGCGAAGGAAAAAAAATCAGCTAGGCACAGTAACAAAAATGCTCATAATTAGCATCTTTGTTTTACTGAAGGTATCACAAAGCTTCAAGAGCAGTATATAGCATCAGAGAGTTTTCAAACACACCATTATAATAAAAGAGAAAACAAGAAATTTAGAAGGAATGTGCTATATTAACGTGATATTTCCACGGTAAACAGTTTCACAATCTTGTAAGAAAGATTAAAAAGATCACAAGTTACCATGGTACCCTTGTTCCTTCCAGCTTCATGTTTTCAACACAAAATTGAATACTTTAAAGGCAACATGGAGCTGTACTTTCTCCACTGCAAACTCATTCATCCTTTTCTGTGGGAAGCTGCAATAACCAGCACAGGACTTTTTCAGAATTTCTTTGTTCACAGGAGTCACTAGCTTGTTATTCATAATTCATTATAGTTTCCACAATTTGAAAGTGAAATAATTTCTGGACACAGTTTTCCAAGGTAACTTCAGACAAAGCATCTGAACCAGATTTTGCTCTCGGGTGTGCTGCTGTAGAAGCTGGAGTTTTCTGGGTTTGTCTGATCTCAGCTGAGATTAGCAGCTGGTCTACTGTTTATTCACTTGCTCAACAGTGACAAAAAACTGCCAGTTACAAAGCATGCTCCCGTCACTCCAGATGGACAGCGCTACAGGGGCAGCTCGGAAAATGAGAAGAGAAAGCATGTCATACGGTATTARAGCAAGGGAGACAAAGGCACATCACCAGGACCTTTTAGGAGTCCTGCTGAGCCTTTGCAAGACCTTTTATTAGCAAGTGTTTTCCTCCCAACTATACAATYGCCTTCCTGCCTCCATTGATTACTTCTGGCCACTTCTAGTGCCCTAGACCTACACGTATCCCAAACTGTCCTTGCAGGGAAGACCTGAATTTGGGGCGTGTGAGAGAGAGATATCTATAGACACAGGTATGACAAAGCCATGACCAGGACTACTACTTTGTGTACTTCCTAAAGTAAACCAGRAATTCAGTTTCAAGGAATGAAGAGTTGATATATAAAAGAAAAAAAGAAAAAGAAAAGAAACACCAGCCTGGAGGTAGCTATTCATTTATATTGAAATARAGATTGTTTTTGCCACAGAGAAACATTAGGTTACATAGGTTTGCATTAAGAGTATACTTCTTTTGCCATTACTGCCTGTCTGCTTATCTGCCTGAATGAATACAGGTGTTAACTGACAAGCTATACTCTCCAAATATCATATACAAACTGCCTCACGGACCTATCAAGCCTGTCATCGGCTACATCGAGGAGAAGATGCTACCCTGCTGCTTGACAGGAGCAGATTAAATATCAGCAAACCTCTTCCTGATCTTAGCAACTGTGCTCATGTCACATGAATGACTCCTGCAAAACATACAGCGAAAGCAGAAAAGTCAGGTTGCATCATTCTGTGCCCAAGGAGAACACCACACTTAGCTATGGAGCAACACTTCATACGCCAGTGGGACTTTCTCCTTCACAGGAGTGCTATCTCTTCTTCTCAACACATCACATTGCCTAAAGGCGAGAGAACTCGAGTTTTTTCAATGCCAGAGTCCCCAGAGCAACCTCACTGGCACTACTGTCACTCAGATCAGTTGCCATCAATGACTATATGGTGGATTATCACTTAAAGTTCTTATTTATATAAGGTTTTTACCTCCTTGATGAAGCGGGTATTTTTGGCTAGGTGGAAAACACTCTAGGGCCTAGACATCAGCCAAGTCTCCCATAAGGAGAGCAGCTGACTTGCTATGACACAACTTAATTTACTGGCCATTCGGAAAGATTTTTATTTCAATACCATATTCATACAGGTAAGAACAGTGGAGCTGGTTGTTCTAACTTGTGTRTTTAGTTAGAGTGGAGCATGTTTATTAAGCATCTGCAGGATTACAACATAGATAAGTTGATGCGACTTTTTGGGAGCACAGGAGGAATAGCTACATCAAGGAAGGAGTTACCACTTTTAGTTACTTTACAAAGAACAGCACTTCATACCTTGGCTGATTTATACCCACGCAATACAACAGGAAGGCTTCCTACCTATAACTGAATGCTTACAAGAAAGCTTTTAGCCCCAGGTTTGAGATGTTGCATCCAACAATCTGCTTTCCCTTAAAATTCTCCACTATGATATTACGCTTTTTCTCCCTAAGCAAACATCTAAAACAAACAGGCTCCAGTAAATTAAAAGCTAAAGGACCAATTTCAAAAGACATTGGTCTGAGCTGGGTGCCTAGACCTCATACACCATTAGTGGGAGTTCAGTATTGCATTTGAACAACCACCTTCTGAAACTTTTTAGATACAAGAGGCTATTTTGGCACTTTGTCCAGGAAATGCAACCTCTTGACCCACAGGCAGAAGTTTTGCTGAAAAATGGCACTGGGTTACCCTCTTCCACCACAAAGTGTGGCAGCTGAAGGCTGCTACTATCCAGCAGCTGGAGGTTTTCACACACCTTAGTAGGCGGGTGCAAAGCTGTGAGCCCCCAAACTCTGCACTACTGCCAGGTTAGCAGGGTTTTGGTTTGTTGTTGGTTTTGTTGGTTTCTTTTTTTTTTTTTGGTTGGTTGGTTTTTTTACAGCTACCAGTATTACCAATTTCCTAAGGCAAAGAAATATATCTATCCTAGCTAGATATATTCAATGTCTTAATTTGTACTGACAGAAGAATGTGTTGTCAAGCTGCTATCAGAATAATGTGTCTCCTCCTGTTCATCACAGAGTAACCACTGAGAAAAATTTCAAAATAGTCCAACACATTTTTACTGTACTTTTCATGCATGTCATACAAACATCATCAGCTGTGCTAGAAACTGAAGCAGTCTTTAGACATGATGGATTGTTTCTCATTAGCATATCCTCATGTCAGTAATCAAAATCAATCAACTTAAAACAAATTAATTCTCCGTGTGTTCAGTTAAAATRTATACCATATGCTGGCTGAAATGTATACCAAAGCATGACTGTGCTGCTGTAGAAAGCTTCTTTCTGCAGCTACATCTAACAGCAACATTGGGTTCAATTTCCATTAAAATACTAAAAAAATACTACACACCAGCCTTGTGTAGCTCCAAAGGATCAGTTAACTGACTTGCTGAAATTGGTCATTAGTGACCCATCACAATACCTGCTGTATCTGTTGAGTCCAATCAGGGGTTAAAGATAAGAGTTTACTCTCTAACCAAACAGGACCTCTGAGAAATCACAATTCACAAGGCGTATCTGGAGTCTCAGCTTCAGTAGCATTTGCAAGATTTATATGATTGTATTTAGAGTCATCAATTACTCGACCTAGTTAAACATCCGGCTGCTGTCCAGTTTTCAAGGTACACCGAGCTGGAATGCACCTGCTTACAATACCAACTACTTCTTAACATCATTTATATTACAAGAATGATTAGGACCCTTCGTCGTGAAGCCACTGCAGGAAGGTAACTCAGGCCGGCTGAGTAGCACCTCCTTCAGCCAGTGTTGGAGGTGCATCTGGCCAGGAGGATCAGCAGTGAGCACTCACAGCCATGGGGCTGCAGGAACCACCACCCCAATCAGCACTACAGTTGCCCCCTCCCTGCATTCATGGAAGACACTGGGCAGACAGCTCTTTGCAGATCCGCGTTTGTTATTTATCCCACGGTTTAGCTGTAGAATCAATATCAAGTGTAAGATTACACACCACCAGTGTGCTTGCACATCCTGAGGGACTAGATGAGAGCCAAGCCACCCTATAGACCACTCAGTCCGCAGCCTCTCTACTGCAACTGCTAAAAAAACCAGCTGTAGTGGACTGTCTGAAGTTGGCTGGGAAGTGGACATATAGCCCGTTTTTATATTAAATCCATTTCAGTTATTTTAATGGCCCTGTTCTAACTTGATTTCAAACAGCAGGAAACTTTTGCTTGCCTCTCCACTCTCCTTACTAGAAGCCTCAATTGGTATTCGATGAGACAACTTGTTTTTCTCTCAACCGATCACTGTCATATGCCTAACTAAATATGTCAAGCAAACAGTATTATAAGAGATTCATAAATGCTAAACCTCTAAGAGGCTTAGGAATGAGAAACATAATCGAGTGCCACTGCCGGAGGCAGAAGAGTTGTTTAGGAATTCTGATAAGCACCAATTCAGCAGATACTCATTTTTATGCTAGTTAACCAGAAACAGGCAGCTTCAGAAAACAGAAATGCTTCTCTGCCTCTGTGCTCATTCACCATGGGGTAGAGAAATCACCATGCCATCTCAGATCAGCAGTTAAAGTGTTTCAGCATCTGGTCCTGAACAGTACAAGCTTCTGATCCGAACAGCGATCAGAAATGGATGTTTCTGGACAGATACAAAATTGCAGTGAAGTACATTTATGTAAAACTTTACCAACAGGGGAAACGTCCTCCTAACTTAGAAGCCAATCACTAATAAACCAGCTTGTGGCGGACCTCCTTTTCAACACTGTTTCATGTATAACTGAAATACTGAAACCTCTCCTCCTCCTCCTCCCTTGCCTGTACGGCCAAACATACAGATCCAAACAAATTCCAGACTCTTTTTATGACATGATGCTCTCAATTTAAAACTTTCTTAACCCTAGAGGTGTAATTTAAAGGACCTCACCCCTCACAGGTCCCTCCCTCACTGGTAAAACTGGATACTGTGACTACAAGATGCTCCCCGATCATTCTTGGTTGTAAGCCTTAGAAAGCTGCTGCCATCACATACATCAGGCAAGTTATCTCATATCCCACTGGCTGATAAATTTTCAGTCAAATTATCTATCATTGCTGCCTGCCTCTCCCTTTCAGTGGTAACTAAGGAATTGTGGCAGAAGGAGGACTGTAAATTAATGGGGTTTGGTCCCCCTCCCAGAAGGAGCCTGTGGCTGGAGACTAAGCCCTGGGATGGGCTCTCCCTGGTGTCCCCTGCAGCTGCCAGTGGCACCAGCTCCTGGAGTTGCTCATCTTTGGTATTTCTATTCACAGAACACTGCGCACAGGCTTCAAGAGCCAGAACCTCTTCCCTTGCACTCTTCTCAGCTTCAAAGCGAAAGTACATTTTACACTGAGTAGCCAGCTAGACAGCCCCTCTTCATTACTTTCCTGTTGAGCTCCTACTGGCTACCTGCAGGTAAATCCAGCCTGTATTTAATCTCTAAGTTTGAAGCAATATTTCTTGTTTATTTTCATACTGACCTTGACTGTAATATTTCATGCACAGGTACATGCTATGCCACCAATCTGTAAACTGACTTCCCATAGAAATCTGTCGAAAGGTCTTCTTCACAGCATCAGAAAGGCACCTGAGCACAGCAGTACAGATAACCTGATGGAGGCATTCACTTTGCTGCCCTGATCTAGTTAACCAGCAATCACATTACCTTGCTCCTTCAACACGTCTGGGCTCACTTCAATTCACTTTGGTCTCTCTGGACTTGACACTATTGTATCTGCTGCTGTAAGATGCTTTCCAAAATAGAGTTTGATTTTACAAAGGGCTGAATATCTTCAACTCCTGTTTCATCAGTGGAAATATACCTTTGGTCAAAACACATCTAGACTCAGAGTGATCACTGCAGCACTATTAATTAACAATTAGATGCAAGCTTCCAGTGAACTGTCTGAATGGAGGTAGGATAAAGTAGTCAACACGTATATCAGCTATCTGTCAACTCTGAACTGCCATATTTGTTAAAGCCAAAACACGCATTCACATAAAAGCGTTCTGCACTGATAAGCTAATAGCAAATGACTTCCCTGGGGTTTCCAGAAGGAAAACATCCCTTTCCTTTAGTCACTTTCTGCACTCTTCTCATTACACCTATAGGAAGTTTCAATAGGACCATCAAATCAATATGGATACACAATCTGCATGCATTTAACTTCAAAAACAGTATTACTAACTTCTTTCTAAAAGCTAAATGTTTCATGTTATCAAAATAATTCTTAAGACATATTGACTTTCATGACTCCTTGCTACTTTCAAAATTCAGTTCTCTCCCACAGACAATCAAGAAATCTCTAAATAGGTTCATAGTCTTCTGTTCATTAAAAAAAACCCATACTTTGCAATGCTACTTTGAAGGAGGAATTCTGCAAAAGTAGAGCTGGAAAACTGAATTATATTACAAGTTGAAAGAGCAGAAAGCATGCTGCCATTCATTTTAGTCACTTCCAAGCAATTTCGTTCGAATCTGCTGCACGCCAATTTCAGTGTAAAGTATGAAAGCTCAAGATCATCTAGTTACTAAGATGAATGCCTGCTAAATCTTCAGTTGGGACTATTGCCTTCATTTATAAAAACACAATTTCCGCTCCAACAACAGAATTAGCATAAGTGCCCTTACAGTCTTGCTCACAGGATCCGCCAGCTATATCTTCTTTCTTATTTCAATCTGAGATTGACGTCAGCAGCATTCACAACCTTTTGAGAACTCATTCTCCAGTTTCTACTTAATTTGATGTCTCAAAACATTTATGTGACTCACAGAATTTGCTGTTTGAAGCTTCAGGGCACAAAGATGGAAAGAAAGCCAAAGGGAAAAAAAGATTGTGTTTAATATAGTAAAATAATAGTAAAGAAAAAGAGCCAGAGAAAATATAGTCAGGTGCTATTTTTGGCAAGGGTTGTGCAGTAAAAGAAGCGCAATTTTCTCTTTCATTACTCAATAAAGCAAAGAAGCACAATTTTCTGTTCCATTCATTACTCATAGTGAATGGGGAGGTCAGTCATAAAAGCGAAGTTAAACGCATACAATTTTGCAGCAACCTGCAAGAGTTGAGCAATACTTTGGGACCGCCAAAGCAAAGAACCAAAGTATCAAGCCTCTCAACAGAGAACACTTCTTTACACAGAACACACATATCTGACTCTGGGAGAAAGCTCCTCTAGAGTCAGAAGTCCCTGCTGGAAACTGCTCCAAATTGCAAGTCTGAAGTCAAAGTGCAATCTGTACTGTGCAGAAGTGCAAAACTTGAGAAGAGCTCATTTCTGAGAAGTAGGATGTAGTCACCGATGCCAATACAGATTTGATTCCTGCAAACCCCTGTCCCTTCCTCTGCAGATAGGCAGGCACTGTACATCCTCTGGATGAAGGGAAGACCATGCAGATGGGGAGATGCATACCTGATTGCACCTCACGGGGACCCAACCTGCTGCAATGCTTCCACTCTAGAAGTGGAAGCGCTAGAGACCAGATGGTGGTCTCTGGTTCCAAACCTGGGTCTGTGCAAGTCCACCTCTGGTAAAAAACAAACTATCCCTCCTTTTCTGAAAAGGGAGCACCAGTTATATGAATCCCTCAAGCCTTGACACACTGTCAAGTTAACACTTTTATTGTTGTTAATCAAGAATTTATTAGATGACATCTTAAAATTAACATGTCTTGGGAATCTTTTAATTTAAAAAAATGGAGATCCAATGAGTCGTGACTGAAGAAGTCACTCAGCATCTCCCTTTGAGAGACTATTTTGAACAAATACTTTATTGAGCAGACAGATTTTAGCAGAACACACATGACTCACCTGTGGCATGAGGGCAATTAAATCTTTATCAATATCCATAAAATAAGTAGACAAATCAGAAGTGAAAAATCGCCCGCTTCTCATATTTTCCAGTAACAGTCCCAGAGTAGTTAGCAAATATGATAGCCTGGATTTATTCTCACCTTCCTTCATGAAAAATATATTAAAAAAAGACATCAGTGCTGCAATGCTTCTCAAACATGTAGACTATAGTTTAAAAAAAGAAAAAAAAAAAAAGAGGGCCACATTGCATGGATTCTGACAGCATAATCAACAAAACAAATACCATCTCTTCTCTGCCCTTGTATTAGGTGATAAAAAGCAGTTTGTTTGTTTGTTTGCTTTTAAAAAAAAAAGGTCTGTTTTTTTTTAATCATCAAACTGACTGCAGTGACTCTCTCGCAGTTGTAGGATAACATAATATTATACATTTAGAGGGTACATTCTCAGGCAGGATAGATGGCTGCCATTCCAGGAACTTTAAAACCCTCAACACCCTAGCTGGTGTAAAAGGGATGCATAGGTTCGGTATTTTCTGTACCAGAGCGAATAAACACCTTGTATGCAGTTACTGGAAAACAAAGCTATTCATTTCCTTCTGTTTAAGCACTTGGATTTTGTAAATGGTATGGCAGGTGACTACCTTGCCATCACTTAGCAACACCAGGTTTTGACACGCAACTGGAGCTACTGTGCTTCCCAGTCTCCCAGCCGTGTGGAGAGGATTTCCACAGCCCATCCTGCAGATGGGAGAACTGCCACATGACTTCGAGCCAATGACGCCGCGATGCAAAGATGCTGTTGTGACTAAGTTACAGCCAGATTCTGCAAGCACCACTGACTCGGGTGAAATTTCCCGTTAAAACAGTAAGTATCTGGAAGAGCAAGGCCATTACCACATTTAGGTGAAAGACTATTCAAATCACAGTTTTGCCATTGACAATGGTGTGGATGATTTTTGCTGAATTTGTTCCATTTAGATTTCTTGCAGTCTCCTGATAGAATAATAAGTAGCTCCTATGCATATTTACACGAGAAGTTTAGCAGGAAATCTGAAATAATTTCAAACATGTCCAAGATTTCAGAATGACGGCTGCAGCTTTGAACATGCTACCGTGGAGTGGGGCATATGCAACTCATAACAGTAGCAAGTACATCATGGGGGCAGAACTTTATGCAGGTTCTTCCCTTGGAAAAGTTCACTTTTCCCTAAATAAATCATTAAGCAGCACAACTGAAAGGAAATGATTGATTTTACACTTCCAACCCCCAAAGACTCAGGGGGTACTAATTTACCTCATTTAATATCTTTGCAGTAGTGACTTTTCCTGCATGCTATTTTCAAGGTGAAGGGCATTTCTGTAAAGAGATTTTAGGTAGGATATGGAACCTTAAACAGGTATGGATTTTCAGCTGTCACATAATTATAGCAGAACAGTTAGAATGAGCATCAGTATAGAAACATTGTTCACCTGGAGCCCCGAGTTCCTACCATCAGCCAACCCATTCAGGTCCCTTCTGTGCTTTACAGCATGTCTCACACTTAGGAAAACAACCTAGGAAGGGGGTTTGGTGAGGAAGGGTGTATAAAAACAGGCTGAAGAGCTTTGCCAAATGCCTACCTTCCTGATCCCAGGAAGTGCTATGCCCAGACATCAACCACCTGGCAGGAAAGCTGGAATCCACATGGTGTTCGTGCAGACTGACACTTCAGTGACAGCAAGTTCCAGCTCTGCAGAATGCAGCCCTCTTGGGCTTGCTGCTCGCGCCACTCCTTGCTGCTTGCAAGCCAGCATTTATGAGCACTGCTTCTTTGGTGTTGCTTTCCACTGTAATTAATGTAAGTGAAGGCACTGGGGTTTTTTTTTGTTTTTCATTTCATGGTCCTGCTTTGGTTGTACTCTGGTTTTGTGCCAGTTTTCACTCCACTCACTTGCTGGCTTTAGGGCATGTCAGCACTGCGCAGTGGAGTCATCTGCACAGGCCCTCACTTACCAGAGACAGAGCTAGCTCCAGAAGTGGAGATGGCACAGCTGTGTAAGCACAAAGCTGTGCTTAAGCTAAATCAGGCTTGCAGCAAGCCCCCTGCCATGCTGCACTACGCACAACCTTCTTGCTTTCAGACAATATATGTCCCCACAGTGTTTTACTACACTGCTGAGCAGCTGGATGCACCGGGCCGGGTTACTGCAGCATTAAACCCTACACGTGACGTAAGCTTGTCCTGCAGATCCTTCAAGTTTGCACCAATGTAAGAGATTAGAATCATATCTAAAGACCTTCCTTATTTTTCTGGTAACTGTTAGCACTGTGTCTTTGGGATTGGAGATGGGAGGGAAAAAAAAAGTAAAACCAAATGCTCAACGGCATTTCAACTTCTATACCTTAAATTGTCACTGAAGTTTCTCTCTCTAACGGCCGCACACAGACAGAACTTGCTCTCTGGCAATCATAAACCAGTTTCCACAGTCCTGCAAGCAGCAATTTCTGAAATAGCACAACATTCCCAACAATGCGTAACACAAGCCTTCAGCCTTGGGCACCTTAGAAATACCATGGGAATAAACCAGACATATAGCAGGACTGAAACTAGCACTTTGTGTTCGTCCCATTAGGAACTGGAACAAACCCTGCCACGCTGCGTTGCAGCGAAGTGGCAGTTTGCAGTAGTTAGGGTAAGAGAAACGAAGTTCAGTCACCCCTTCTGACCCCTAACTAGCTCTTTTCTTGTTTCCCAATCCTCTGTTGCTTTCCATTTAGTCAGCTATGCCTCTACAAAGGGAGCAGAGAGCAGGTATAAAAGAATTCCAGCTGAAGAAGTTTGTTTTTTACGGCAACACTGAACAAACAAAAGTGTTTGCACCTGATGATAGTGGAGACAACTCCAGAGGGTCGATTCTGTCCACCCAGTTGTCAAGACATTATATGACCACACAACCCAGATCACACTTAGCCTTATTTAACCTTCGCAGGGCTGTCACCATTATCGTAGCTGAAGCTGATAACTACAACAGAAGTAAGTTAGAACGTCTCTTTAGAAACTGCACACACACATACACATGAACATGGTGAAGTCTGATTTTCTTCACAGTTTTGGCAGTTCTACAAACCAGCAAGGGCTGAGACAGGGTAAGAGAAGCATAAAGATTGAGGTCCATCATTCCAATCTTATCCAAGAGAGACGTAGAAAATGCATTCCTTAATTAGCCTTGCTTGGCTGTAAATTTCCAGTGGTGTTATTCCATGCAATCAATTGATGCACCAGCGTGCTATCTTATAGTCAGAGTATTTCTTCTCTAAAAAGGAAACAAGTAAATTGACTTCTTCTCTTTTCCCCAACTCCCCTTATTCACTCTTACACACAACTCCATTATTTCAAATTCTCTTACGACAGTACTCTGCGAGAGCTATCCTTACAGTTCATGCAAAAGTGTTCACAAAGGTGCTATCTGATTTCACCAAAAGCAAGCCAGGGTGCATAACATAGAGCCAAGAGAAAACTATAGGAAAAGTGGTATAACCTTTCAGAAATGTGTACAGCAGGAGGCTAAAATGCACAGCAAGGAAGCAATTTAGCATTTGATGGCAATTCCAATGGGGATGCATTTTTTGGCCTTTCAATAATGTAGGACAGTTTTAGAGTTAAAAAAAATCCAAAACACATTTGATGGGAGTCACTTTTTATTTTTTTTTAAAGAGGGAAGAAGAAGATAAAGAAAAGAGAGAGAGAGAGAGACCTGCAGATTACTTGGTAAAGGACTTTCCATGGACTTATCAAAGCTGACTCACGCCAGTCTACCACAATTTGGCACTTGGAGCACTCCCTTCCTTTCAGAACTGGGAAGGGCTCCGTGCCCGCTGGCAGTCAGCGGACCAGGATGCAGTTACCATGGCACTCAAACGCTTAGTGACTTCAGAACTGCCACAGCGCTATCACCGACATGGGAACGAAAGGAGGGGAAGCAGCACGTAGATCTTTGAATAAGCACACGCAAAAGCAAAAGCAGCCTTAGGGTGAACATCCTGCCTAGTAAACATCCTATGCACAGATCACCTGTGTATTCTCTTTTATTTTATCACACTGGCTACAAGGGCAACCAGAAAACATTTTGAGGCACATGAGTCTAAGACCTTATGTAAAATGATTACTGGAAAGTACCAAAATATGTGTTCTGAATTTCTGCTGTAAAAAGCATTAAATGCAAAAGGTCAGGAGGTCAGCAACCCATTTGTCCTTTCAAAGCTTAACCGCCTTACTACATCAGCTGAAGAATTTCCCTTGAAGTTTTCCAAGTATTTTCCCCTATTGGGCAACTAGTTAACATTGGCCCATTTGCTCTAGAAAAGGTCCAAACCTTTGAAGTATCAGCAGCTCTTAACTAACCCAAATGTACTCAGCCCTGCTCCTGGATACAGTCCGGTACCTCTGAGCACAATATTGTAACTTTTTTCATTTTACTGTAATGCACCAAACAAGGGCAAATGCTCCATATACCTAGTAACTCTGCAAAGATGTAGCATGAAAAGACATACTACACCTTGCAGTAAGAGTAAATCCAACATTGTAAGCAGGAATAACTCCAGCCATATCAGAGCTTAGACTGAAGTTGAATTTGGCCTTCACTGTAATGTAGAGTTATAATGAGATAACAATAGATTGATGTGATTAACTATAAACAGAAATAAACCTTCCATGTCAACTGTTTAACTGCAGATACAGGAACGCCCTGCTCAGCAAGCTTAGGCTGTTAAATAAATTCAATAGTGAGTGGGAAAACTAATCACCCAGGATTTTATTTTTAAGTTCTTATTTCTGTCCCTTGTATTACTCTTGCAACTCTGATCTTAAAGACCATTCAGAGTGGCACGAGCACCAAGTTCCTCCCAAAGCAAGAGTATTATTACTTGAGATATAACCAAGACCTTGGAATTGAATTACAGACACTGTTATTGTATCTCTTCTCCAGTCTAATATTCTGCATTGCATTTTAACATCAGCAGCAGTGCTTTACATCCACTCACCCTCAATGATTTTCATTCCTGGGACCCAGTAAGTCCTCAGTGCTGCAACAAGATGTAATCCTTGACTCTCTTACAATGATCAACCTGTTCTTTCCACTATCATGACTTTGTCCATTTTAGTTCTTTGTCTAAACAGCAAATCAGAGGATTTCACAACAGCTGTGAATCTACTGAGCAGAATCAGGCCCATTGTAGCTTTAGAGAGATCCATCGCTATTGCATCTATATATTTAATTACAGAACTCTTATTATCTCTTTTTTTAGAAACAAGTTTTGTGCAAGCATTCAAGTTTAAAGTCAGTGCTTATAAGGAACTTTGCAAAAACATGATGGGAATGGGATGCCAGGGGAATAGATGATTCTCTCATCTGAAATGCATAATTAGCTTTTGGTTAAGTGTGCAATTAACATTAAAATTTACAATCAAGTATGACAGTGTTCTAATTTTACCTCCTCTAAATGAAAAAATGAACTTAGTTACCAGTGTTACTTCTTTGAATCCCTTCCCTATAAGGCGAGCTGCACAGTAACATCCTGTCATCCAGGCAACAACTGATATAAAAAGCTTTTAAAAACACTGCTTATTTGCCTTCTGGACAGCTACGCAGCTTGGGCTTTATTTTGGTTTACACTTTTTTGTTTTGTAATGGTAACTGCCACTCAGCATAATTAGCAGTTGTCATATTTCTGTTTGTAAAGATACCTCCCACAAAAACAGTGATGGTGCTTTGCACACTCTTCCCAGCTGTGCCTGAAAGCCGTAACGTGTTTCAGACATCCACTACAGCTAATCTCAGACCCCTACAGGTTTCAGCAGTTAAGCCATGGAAGCATTTTTGTTAATGGGGAAGAAAAAGCTGTACTCATCCTAGCAGTTTAAATCTGATAAGCAGCACCTTAAAAGAAAAAAATCATACTGCAGTCTAAATACGCTGTCTCCATCCGAACATCACATCCTTTTTGCCTTTTAACCTGAAGGTAAATTTAATCTCTATTTGCCTTTAAAAAAGGGCGTTGAAAGTAGTTTCAACTGTAACATCAGCTGCTAAACCCTGTATTTAATTATGTTTATTATTAATCACATACATGCTTATAGTATGTGCAACAAAAAATGAGGCTCCACTGTGCAGGGTGCCATACAAAAGTATAATGAAAGTGTAATGAAATTCCTCACACAAAGCACATACTGTGTGGTGTGCAAAGTGTTGTGAGGTGCAAGTGTTTTGGGCTAAACACTGCCAATGATGTTCCATCAGTAAATTTGTGTTACTATCCAAAGAGCTCTTGGAATTAACCTAGATCAGGCCAGTGTGAAGGACCAGAGTTTGCCCCTCAGCAGTTAACCTCAAGAGTTACGTTGCTCAAGAGTTCTGCCATTATCACTCCTTACCACCATTATTACTTACCACCTAGAGACACACAAAAGGAAAAAAAGAAATCTCACATCGCTCTCACCTAAAACCAAAATCACTTTTATTCATTCACCCTGCTTCCATCTGGATCTGGACAAAGTGGCCTTCTCTAGCTGCTAGGCAACCTGAAAACTGCTTTGAGTATTAACTGTATGCATTTCCTAAGAATATAATAATGTTACTTTTGAGATTTATTTATAATAAAAAACATACCTAGCTGAAAATATAATAGCTTTCCTTTAGTCATCAGTAATTAGCAACTCTGAGAATACAAAACTGTTGGTCAAGAAAGAAATAATCCACATGTACACCCCACATGCAGAGAGATATTATAAAACGGCTCCTTACAAATATATTGTAAGGGAGATGCTTTATATGAAAGTATTATTACAGACAGCAGTGGCATAACAAAAAATCTAATACAAGAATTACATCTGTGTAGATATCAGAATATCTACATGATATATTAATATATTTACATAAATAATATTTTAAATTAGAAATGTTACCAAATCTCATCCAACTACAAAATGAACTTTCTCAGTAAAGGTGATTTATTCAATTTACAGAAAACCATCATTCCTAAACAAGACAGAAAAGACTTGAAATTAAAACAGAGTCAACTGATCTTGGAGTTCTTTAATGAAGAAAAGAAACCCACAAAACATTATTTCACATAGCCCCTCTCCAGACCATTTTACTGTTTTGTTCTCTAGCAACAGAGCTATCATTCCACCTTAATAAACACCATGAATCTCTTTGCTGTGTCCCATTCCTCTCAAACTCAAGAGACACTCCTTTCAAGTCTTTTCAAAGCAGACCATTTCCCAGACTGCTAGTTCACTAGCATAACTGATAGGAATCTTATTAAAATATCAATTTGGGTGATTGAGGTGTTAATATCAACAAAGCAAGAGGCCCACTAATGACATCAAAATTGAACAGAGCAGCACTCTTTTTTGATCATTACACCTGACAGCTTGTGAAATCCTGATTCACAAAATACGGACTTCCTCAAAATCAGCACAAACACAAAAGCTAGATCTCCAGCTTAAAAACGCTCATCAAATTCTACTGGAGATATTAACCACGAGATAGGCCAGAAAGACATTTACTGACACTGCGACACACTGTTAGTCTTTATGTGCAGCTGCTTGGCACTTGAAGCGGTGTGAATTTTTCTTAGCTTTAAGAAAACCCAAGGAGCTCTTTGTAACTGGGGCCCTACATCCAAATATTCTGCTCTTCTGTTCAACACGGGCAACAGTCAGTGTAGAAAGTCCCAATAATCACTGATGCAACTTCCCCCCTGCCTTGAGATTTGTAGGACACAAACCAAAGTTATTTGTGCACAGCCCTCGAGCACCTCCAATCTGCCACAGCTGCATACACTTAAGAGCTCCACAAGCACCCATGAATTGAAAGAGACCTGGATCCACAGAGCAGAGAACATTAGAGGTTCCTAGAAGTGCTCCTCTCTGGATTTTATAAAGGCATTTGAAGTGGTTAATTTAAACACTTGTACCTTCTCCTTCTTCACTTAGTTTCACATTAAACCTGATTCAGGTAAGACTTAACATCAAGCTTAGGGGGACCATAATCAAAAAAAAGTCAACATAACTGGAAAATTG
The DNA here is from genome assembly GCA_030449065.1 of Oceanodroma leucorhoa. Classification (NCBI taxonomy): domain Eukaryota; kingdom Metazoa; phylum Chordata; class Aves; order Procellariiformes; genus Oceanodroma; species Oceanodroma leucorhoa. Next base: position 262,678 of record JASVER010000082.1, read on the forward strand.
TAAGTAAAAGCAAAGTGTTCGATGGAGCCGCAGGGTCCCACACTCACAGAAACTCAATAGCAGCTGTAAATCATTAAAAAAAGTAATTGGAAGACAGGTTGGTAAGAACACTCTTCCTTCTTACGCATAGGAACGCATAGTTTTAGGATGCTAATGGTCCCCACTACTACTGCATGTGCCCTGAAGAATACATTGAAATTACAAGGTTAGTCTCAGGACAGGCAGGAGGTAAACAAGTTCAAATACTGTGTTTTTTATAGAGGTACACACTTAATGTGTTTGTTAAGGTCCTTAAATCATGATTCACATTAGGGATCCATGCAAGGAGCACAGAAAGAGAGAAGAAAAGAACACGAGTCACTCTGGAAACTGTAAAACGCTTACATGAACCTTTTATTGAAAATAAATTTTAAATCAATAGCGTTGTTGGTAACTCCAGTATTACAGGTCCTATAGATAGCACCTTCTTAGGAATCCACCTGACATCTCTTTTCATAAGAAGTTTAAGGTTATTAAAGCTTTTTTTCCCCCAAAGCCTTCAAACAGATTTGATTAAGATTATTGCTTAATTCATTTTAATCCCAGTATCTTTGCCAAAAACTCAGATATTTCATGGTGCTTTCTGTCTTGCTTTTACACAACTTAGAGAATTTCATGTTCCAAGATTAAGAAAGACAAATTGGATAGAAATCATCTTTAGTTGCTTACGGGGCCTGAAGTACAAACATTCTTATTACCTAAACCCTAAATTAAACCAAATAGTTTCATGTCAGGTTCTCTACGTTAGTTTCAATGCCAGAATTTTGCAACACGAAAAGGATCCTTTATTAAATAAACCCGGCAACACAGAAATAAAATGAATCATATTGTTACAGTAAAAAGAAAAAGTTCCTCATTTTAGATTCTCACTAATTTATTGTGACTATTCAAGATTGTCACAATAAAGAAAGAAACCCAATGTGATTACTACAATATTACATTTAAATGCAATAATTACAGATTAATTATAAATCAAGTGTATACAGATCAATTAGAAGACTATGCTCTTAGCTGGGGCAGGATTTGGGTAGAAATGCTATACAGTTTCAGCTCATCTTCAAGTCTGAACTTCAAGCTTAACTTGTGGGACAAACCATTAGACAGCTACTTTGAGTTAGTAAGCGAACTCCTTTGAAATTGTTTAAGAGAATATTAGCCTCCTATCTTCTATTCGAGATCTTTTCTTTTTATGCAAAACAGAAGAGAAGAATCTTGCTAACTGGAATTCCAGCTGGAGCCCTGTGGTACTTTAAAACACAGCAATCTGAGCCTAGGTTTTCTAAACACGCTGAGTAATTCACTGGGACACAGAGGGTTTAAGCACCATCCGGATAAATTGCATTTGCACCATAGAGTTTAAGTCATTTGCCAGCAAACAGAATAAAAGAAAACACTTGCTTTCCATAAAAAGGAACAGCTACTGACAATTGCTTGGCCTTGGTCTGCTACTCTGCAACTCAGAAACTTTTTTTTTTTTTTTAAACTAGGTGAGGATGCTGTAATTCAAAAAGGCTGAAAATGTCCCATGACTGGGTGTTTGAGCAGAGGGAGCCTCCAGCTTACCTGCAAAAGTTCTCTTCCCACTTTATTTACCAAGAAGGCATATCGGCAGAGATGGTTTGAAGCATATCTCTGTCTTCCCCCTAAGGAATCCTGGATGGATGAAGTGAGCTGGCTTGGCGCTGCTGAGCAGGTACACGAGTTGCAGGAAGATACAAGCATCTGGTTTGGAGGGCATAAGCTGACAGTAGAAGCTATGTGTAGAGTTCACTCACTGAGTGCTCGCTGAATTTCTTCACCTACTAGTGCTCACTCAAAAAGCGCTACTGAGGGGCTCCAGACCTGCTTTGGGTTTGTTGCAGTTTAATAGTACACAAACTCCTGCCTGAGAACATAGAGCAGCTGCTTAAGATCGTGTCAGGAGTCCCACCAGTTGAGCGAGACAGCACTACGAAGAGAACTTACTTAGTATAATGCAGGGATACAAATAATACAGCCACACAGAACTTATGAACAATCAAAATCTACATTAATCAAAAAAACTACTTCCAAACAAGCTATTTTTTACCATCATATCTTTGCTAGGATTAATATAAAGCATTTTTGAAAACGCTGGCACTTACCCAAATCTGCAGTTTCACCCGCTTGTCATTCCTATAAACTGTTTTCACTTTGAAGTCAATTCCTACTGTGCTAACAAAGGCTGGTGTGAAAGTGTCATCGGCGTATCTGAAGAGGAAGGATGTTTTACCCACGCTGCTGTTGCCAATGATCAGGAGTTTGAACATGTAATCAAAATTTTGATCTGAAGTATCTTTCTGCCTGTATCTGGCATCTGTTACTGAAGCCATCTAAGAAAACGACAAACATTGAAAAAGAACAAATTTAAGAGCAGTTTAGCATTTGTTTTCCTTAACTGTGTACCATATGTTAAGTTTATCTCTCTTCTTTCTAGTATCATAACCACTATATCTGCTGAATTAAAGAGGAACACACTTTGAAATCTTCTTTTAAATCCTGGCTTTAAATTTCTATTATCCACTTGTACTGGTAAGATTCCCAAACCCATGAAATACACCTGTTGCACTGCTTTGTGTTTAAAAGATTAACAGATGGCTATTGCAGGTTGTTCAAATACTAGTGAGGAAACAGCATTCTTTACTCCTGTGGCAGGGTGCCACTTCTGTTGCTCCAATAAACTGGGGTACTGCAACCCCAAACTAAAATCTTTGACAGTGCATCCAACTATGCAATTCATTAAGTAGCCTCCAAGGCAGGTAAACCTAAATAATTCCTTTTATGACTACTAGAGAAAATCTGCATTTCTAGCACATGCACATTTACAGAACAAAAAAAAAAAAAGGCAATGGGAGAAGATGAAACACCAGGAATTTCAGCTGAAAACTTTGAATCCATCCAAAACCTATCTACTCTCAAGACTGCAATTAAAATAAACAGCACCTGCATAAAACATGAGGGCTCAGTGGGGCTGCAGGCAGCATTCGGAAGGGATAAGTTATCACTTTTTATTATGGGGACATGAGAGTTGGGGACGTTAGTGGGGTGGGGAGGGGGGAAGATGCAGTCTCAGAGATCCCTCCTTCTCTTGTGACCCTGAACTGGATTCAGAAACCAAAAATCAACTGCTCAATAGTCAACAGCTGCACTGAATGCAGTAAAATCTTCCCACAAGTGATTCTCTGTAGGATACAATACAATTCTGATACACGCTCTCCTGAGCTTCAGCTGGTATTCAGTAAGACTACAGTCCTTTACAAGCACTCCAGAAAACCCAAGTACAAATTTTCTTCTCACCAATGCATCAGAAAACGGCTCTTCTACTCATGCCTTGTGCTTCTTAACAGGAATTTCTAAAATGAAGAATTCAACACCCAACTGACTTCCACACACACACTCGGGCTCACTGCCTCAGTTCAAATGTTAGAAATCTCAGCTGCAAAAATTATGAATCCAGATGATTAGTTGATTTGTACCATCACCAAGGTGGAAGACAGTAAGAAGTTCTCTATTTGAGTAATTTATCTTCCTCATACACATACGTAACTTCCACAAATGCCTCTGAGAACACATGTGCACTTACAAAAGAAGAAAAAAAAATTAAAAATCTCTACTTCTCCATTCCACTCACAGAGGCTTAAAAAAGTGAGATGCCCTCATCACTTGAAGCCTACCCATTTAAAGATTCAGAGGCAGACCTTTAACAAAGAGTATTCCACTAATCATACAGGAATCAATATCTTCTTTCTACCCCTGCCTTCGCAGAATCCGTCCACACACTCCAAACTGATCTTTTAAATGAAACACTGCTGCTTCTATTAACCCCCTTAGATTGCCACAATCAAAACTGTACCTGGCTACAAATGCGACTTTCAGATCTCAGTTAAAAAAGCAATTACAGAATGCGGCCAGCTAGAGCACAATGTTAGAGGCACAATGCAGAAAATAAGATGAAATGATACTTGCACAGAACGTGGGGCTGTTGTCATAGAAGCACAACACTCGCTGGCCTGCGCGTGCCACTGTGCTACGCCGAAGATGCTGCAGGCCGGCTCCTTCAATCAGTAGAGGCAGCGTCGGAGCACAAAAATTTCAAAGAAAATTCTATCCCCTTGCTTAAATTTGACTTTTCCCTTTGCCCTCCTCCGGTCAATAGAGTGAAACTGAAGGGACTTCAGTACTAATTACTGATTACTCCTCTGATTGCAGATCATTACTGAAGCTGTACTCCACCAGCATTTGGGGGGAAAGCATTCACAGGGCTGCTCCTGAATTTGTGCTTGAATCCTGAAGCCAGGAACCAGCAGACCTTTCTCCCAATTCTACTCCGCTCCCTTCCTCTTCCCGACTTGTTGCCCCACACCTGCTCCAAGCGCTCCCTAGTTATGCCAGTCCTGAGGACCGCGCAGAGAGCTGGTTCAGAGAACAGAGAGATCCCAGTTAAAAATAAATCCTCCTACAACTTCTCCTGTTTTGCAGGGCTGTTTTTAAAGTTGGTTCAGTTCCTGATCCAGCACAGCTGAGGGAGCCAAGCGGAGAGGACCGAGCGGTGGGAAGCGATGGCAGTTGCTATGCTACTGAGAGAAAGGTCCATGAAATCACATCTCCCGCCGGCCCTCCGCACCTGGCAGAGATTCAGCAGCAGCAGCAGAGGGAAAAAGTGGCAACATGTCCGTGGTGGGCAGCTCCTGTCCGACTCATCAGAACAGCTCGCACAGCCATCGCTCCCAGAGGACTTTATTCCCTCCTTGGTGAGAGAGGGAATAGTTGGCAGTGTAACCCCCTGCTCTCTGGATACACAACTACATACGCTCTTTGCTTAGGATGACTCCAAATACAGCAGCGTCTCTGCTGTTTTACAAGCATGTGCAGGCTAACGAGGGTTTTGTTACAGAAGACCAAGTCAAATATGACTGGCATGCAGAGCACAAAAGAGAGGCTCATGACTGTTTCCATTTTGACTGCCTTGGAATAATCCTCAAGAAAATACCTATACAGGAAAGATTTAGCTACATTACAGAAAACCCATTACACAGGAGAAGAAAAAGCTGCCAATCAGATTGTCTGTGTGAACATTTCAGTATGAGACCTTGTATCGTTTAGTTCTTTGCCTGGGTATTCCACTCCTTTGAGCTAAGAGCATACTAATATTGACAACGTGTTCTCCCCATATGCTTTAGCAATGGTCTCAAACACATCCACTTCCAGCTAGTTTTGCAAGAACAGGCAGTTATGTGGCTATGAGATACCTTATTATTTCCCTGTTGAGGAAAAAGTCTGCAGTGTGAACTCGTCTTTTATTAGACAGAGAAACCACATAGGAGGAGGATGCTACTAATGCTCTAAAGCAATAAAATCTTAATCAGAGCTTATTAGCCACCAAAGAATATGTTCCTCAGTCAAGGTGTTTCTCCTGCCTTTATTTTCTATGTTGGTCTAATGAAATTTTAAAAAAAAAAAAGCCTATCACCATAAGACACCTCCATGGGAAACCAGTCTTCACTGCTTTCAGTACTCACTGAAGTGTGTCATATAGATGGCTCCACGCAGCTGTGCTCTTTAATTTGTGACCAGCATCATGGTGAAGAATCAAACTGTTTTGTAGTGCAACACGAACCATCAAAGTGTTACTGCTCTTACAAATCACTAAAAGTGGTCACTGCTGCCCCAGTTCTGCAGTATTTACTACCTACAGCCAACTTCAGTGAAAAGCAGTACGTGAACTGTCTAAAGCTGATGGTGTTGGCTAGAAATCAACTGGTATATCTTGCCATCCATTTATTTCCAGAAAAAAACTAATGCTGAATTCAAGTGTTTTCAGCCTTTATCATTTTGGCTACAAACTAATGGAGGGCTGTTCTTCTCTATCCACTCACAGACAAGAAACAAGAAATCTGATCATTACCTTGGAAGTTTACGCATCTCTGTATTAGCAACTGCATGGGTCTGTTCACAGACATGGCTGTTTCCACATCCCACACTCTGTCACAACATTGCAAGGAACAAGTCTGAACTGCCTTTGGAAAAGGGTCTCCTTGACTGCTGTCAGTCACCTCAGTTAACCATGAAACATGGTCACACTGATGGAACTTACGCTTCAACCTACACACAAAGACGTATCTGCAATTTCAACTTGTTATGAAGCTATGAATTCTGTATATTACAAGTTCTGTGCATTTCTAATACTGAAAACATCTTTTAATATTTGTCACTGCTTTATTTTTAAAGCCAAAACTGAAATGTACTACCTATGTTTTGTGTTATATAGGACCAGAGCCAATTTAAATGTGACTGTTTAACTGTTTCATCATCATCCGCTAGCACACACACGTTTCTTTTATTAGGCAGATGAGAAGATAGGGGTGAAACCGTCCCTCTGTATTTCTAAGAGTCAAAGATCTTATGACAGCATGCTACTCCAGGCTGGATCCAGCCATATTTTGTGTGTGTTCAGCAACTGAGCCTCTGCTGTTTCTCTTGACATGCTATTTTACTGCCTTACAGAGCCACCAGTGTTAAACCATTCCTTTATTTCAGAATCCAAACTTCCTTTTTCTTACTTCCATTTTATTGTTCCTGAGTTGCAGTGCTCAACAGAGAAAAACTGCGAAAGGAGTTGACGACTATCAGACTAGAAGGGATAAGTGGTAACAACAGGCAACAAGAGAAGGGGTACAGTCAAAAACACAGCTGTACCTGTTAGACTCCTGACTATCCATAGGCATTGAGGAGTGTGGAAGGATGAAAAGAGATTATCAGATACCCTCATTTAGTAAAAGCAGAAATGATGAGGCTAAATAAAGGTAAAAGATAAAAAAAACCCCACGTACATAGTACTAAAGTCAATACCTTGTGCTAAAGTCGAATAGATCAGACATCTGCCAAGGCTCTTATAGAAACATAGGACAGGAGCATTGTAGACAGTTCTGAAGATGCTAAAAAACTGTGGAAACTATTCTGTAAGCTATGTGGTAGGGAAGAAACAAAAAAACAGCTAAACCAAAAAATTTCTTCATCTCTAACATTTACAGCCTAGCAGTAATCCATGAGAGACATTACTGACATGCAGCGTAACTTCTTTTCAAGAGTTAATACCTTGTGGGTTTTTTTCCCCAAAAGTCTTAAAAAGTGCATCTACATTAAAAATACACTAGTTCACAAATTACACATCTTAAACTCACTCCTTTATGTGCTCTGTCATTTGAAAAAAAAATTTTAGTTTTTCTTTTTCAAGAATTAAATCCTGAATCAGATTTCTATCAAGTAATGGATTTTTTTTACAGCCAATGTATGCTGTCCTAAGAATAAAGCTCATAAAGGAAATAAGGCCGTGACCTTAAGGAGTCTTACACAAATGCCAGCACTACAAGAGAGATTTATCAGAAGCAGAAAACACAGTATGAGCAATTAACATAACTGCTAATAAATATTGCAAGCAAGCGATAGTTACCAATTTAGATCTATAATCCATGAGACAGATGGAGGCTTTGCTGTGAGTATAGGTATCAAGAGAGTGGTCACACTGTTGAACCTGCGATGTAGAAGCAAAAGGATTACAATGTTTATGGTAAAGATGGATAATGAGAATATTATGTAAGAGACTAATGGGTAGGCAGGTTAGACTGTGGACACACTGCTGTATAAAGGTCTGAGCTTCCTGCACTGAAGGTATAGGGGAAAGCCCTGTAGCGTATAAAGAGACCAGAACAGTGCTTGAGTCAGTGACAAATATTAAGATAACAGCAGATATTTGGAGCCATCAGTTTAAAATCTATTAAAGGGACATTATCTACATTATTCTAAAACAAAAGCTCCAGATAAATCCTACAAGTGGATGCGAAACCTCAGATAAGAATCGTTACACCTTTCCTGCAGAAAGGCAGCAGTAAATGGAACCAAGGAGCAGCTGAAATACATCTGTATACATTGGTGTTTCACACAAAGCCTGGGTCAAAGTCTACTGTGCTGCAAAGGCAAACTGCAATAGGACGTGGAAATGTCTGCAACCCCCCTTACAGCACATTTATACAAAAATAACTGCCTTGAAGTAATAGTTATTCCAGATTTAGAGCAGAAAAACATAACAGAATTTAGTCCTCTTCTTCATGGCTAATATAATCTAAAGGCCAACTTTGTCTCTGGTGCATTTCCTCTCCAGTAAACAAGGGTAAAGCAATGTGTTTCATCTTGATTTACATTATCTTGCCTTGTGGAGACTGCCAAAACACATGGACAAACTCAGACCTTATGTAAATAACAAGCTGCAGTCACTTATTCCAGGTCAGAATTTGGATGAAACAAGGACAAATCCTTTCTCATGATCCAGACAATTGACAATCACCTCATTTGGCAACAAGACGGCACCTTGCTCTTGCCCAAAGTATTGCACATTTTTTGGTAAYGGTTACATTTCCTCCTGTTCTCACTCCCATGCCCTCTGCAGCAGTTGCTCTGACCCACACTTCAGTACTGTCCAGAACTTGATTTTGAGGTGTCATCCAAATAACCTAATTGATAGATCTAGAACAAAAATAATTCAACAGTGTAAACAGAAAGAAAATTAAGTCTATGTTTATTACTTTAAAAATGTGAGCCCCTCACCCTGACAGCAAAAACTGAAATTGATTTATTAATGAGTCCAGAAGTCTTTGCAAGAAGATGCTTGTAGTGCATTTGGTCCGGAATTCACACGCTGCAAGTGAGTTCAATATATGCATGACAATTGAAGGATAAAAACTTCTAAATGATGTGGGTTGTTATTTATTATTACCCATTCAGATTTGGGAACACAGGATTTAAAAAGTCTTCTAAGAATTTGCTAAGAATTGGGTGTGGAACAAAAGTCAAGAACCTCCAGATATTACCCTCTTCCCATCAAATCTCTAACTTTATAACTACATTTTGTCAGGCAGCAAGCTGGGACTACAGTTAGCAAGATTTCCTTGAGCCAAATATGTCTCTGTGTCTGGAGCCATGCCTCTCCCATTTCCTGCATAACATTCAACATCCTTAAATCCATTCTAGAGTCACAACAAAATGCTCAGGAAGGAGGAATTAGTCACACTAATTTTACAGTAGCAAAAAATGTAAAGAAATAAAAGTTCCCACATTTTTTACTCTCTTCTATGAGTGTTTTCATTGCAGCTTTTCTATCATCACATAGTTGCATGCCTGTTGGCAAACTCCAGAAGATACAGAGAAAAATATTTAACAGTACAAAGATCTCCCCTTCTAAAGGGGAGCCACTAACTGAGCCCAGCTCAGCTCTCTCCCAAAGGATGCATGGAACAAGAGATTTACCACCTCTTTATGCTCTAAAGAGCAGATGCAGAGATGATTTGCACAATTCCCTGAATATTCCATTGAGTTTGGGAACCCCAGGAGCCAGCCAATTTCCGCATCTATACAACTGCTAGCTGAGGCTGACCCTGAGCCCAGCCTGTCTCCAGAGAACAGCGCGAGCTGAAGAGGTTGATCACTATTACAAAACTCACCGTCATTAAAGCCCTTGCTTCCTGTTACAAACACTGCAGCGATGACCGAGATAACGGACTTCAGTCGCCTTCTCATCGGCTCTCCAGCTTTCCAGTTCTGCCTCGGTTTCTCCGAGAATGAACTGGCAATAGTGAAATACTTCCAAGTATCTCACTGCTGAATACACTGAAGTAATAGGGACATAAAAGCACTCAGAGCAACCCACAAGACTAACTGGTACCAACTCTGCTACAAGACACGTGTAACACCCTGCTGATCCTTCCCCAGCTGGAAGGCAGGACACAGCTACGTTCTGCGTTGGGATACAGCCCTCCATGGAGGAAGCTGTGACCATGGCCTTCCACGGTGGTAGAAGATAAGGTAAGTTCAGGTACATCATGGAACTCGTACTATCTGGAGCTAGAGTCAGGCCACGTGCAGATTCAGGTAGACACCCCTCCACCACTGCGCAAGAGACAGAGTTACAGATTTTTCTGCATCACCAGGTCTAAAACCTTTCATTTACAGCTAAAAGCAAGCTGCTGTCCCGACCAAATCAGGTGACTGGAGACTGGTATTGTCACGTAGTAACCACCTGTAAACCAGAACCACACGGAGACAGGGCCAGCTCAGGATGCCTCTGCAGTGCAGGAGAAGTTTAATTTGCTGCCTTTTGTCCTCCTCCTCCAAGCAGAAAATCAGYGATGAACAAGTTATTTAATTTCTCTGTGCTATGATGTTCTCCATGCTGTGAAGTAAGCCACCTGCTAACCGGAATTAGAACAAGCGCCCTCGCAACTCCCATGTTTTAATTAGCTAATACTTCCAAACATAAGTCTTATTGCTTACGTCAAAGATCAAATACTAGCATGCTGTAGTAAGCTAAGCAGACGTTTACAAGAGCTCACCAAGTACTGCAGAACTTTAAGCACAAGATACATTTTTACAGTGAGAAGCATACCTGAAATTACCGACTCAGGACATTCCTCAATGTTAGCCATTGAGAACTGCCTCAGAAAAAACTACTTCCTCAGGCCAAACTAGTAACAGAGAACAGACATGGACTTACTGGGGAGGGTTAGGTGGACATGAGTGCCCTTCCCTGGCACTACGACCAGCCAGCATCATGCAAGACCCTGAAATGTGATGCTGTGACCTGCCCATTTTAATCTGGGGCTGCATCAGATCATGTGAAAATGAAAGTAGGAAAAACTATCTGAACCACATGCAAGTCAACTAACATGACTATTACATGACAATGACAACTAGCATGCTAATGAATACTACATGCATTGCTTTGCCACATGTAGGTGTAGCAAGAACTACTGCTATCAAAACCTAAAGCTAGTAAGCCTTCTCACTTTGTTACCTGAAAATGTATCGGATCTGCCTTTGCACAATTTTGTCAAAATTGCAAAGGAAGCTTGATTTAAAGATTGGTTTATTTGCCTTTCTTCTGACTCATACTACAAATTGTCCTGATAAAACAGTCATGAAGGCAGCGATCGCACCAAGGTCTCAGTACATGCACATACCACCCCTTCCAGGATCGCAAGCACAAATAACAGGAAATAAAAGCTTTTTAGTTATACACTTACAGCATATGGATTCGACCTTCTACCCACTATAATCCAATACCAGTGCTCCCATGATCTGGGTACAGATTCAAATACACAGATCAAGACTATAGATCCACTGACATTTTTACCTTGGGGGGGAAAGGGAGGAAAAAACCCCACTTAAAAGAGGAGGTTTATTTGAACCCAGAGATAATCCAGACTACTATGAAGCCCCACAAACAGTTATTAGCACAACCTTATTAGCACAACAGTTATTAGCACAACCCTGCACTGGGTTATTAGCACAACCCAGTGCAGCACTGGGTCAGGAGCGAGCGATGAGGAACAAAGCAGGTTTGCCACCAAGAAAGTGCACAGAAACATGAATTAAACTTCTGAGGCCACAATCTTATATTGTCTCAGGCCAAGGGAAAATCCAGGTTAAAATTAACCCCCCCCCCCCTTTTTTTTTTTGGTCAGGTTAGTCTTAATTTAGGTCAGATCAACCTGATGCACTGCACAAACACACCACTGCTCATGCCGTAAGAAGGAAGGGACTGCGTGGAGACAGAACCTTGAGAGGCAAAAAGGTGGAAATGCTTGTGCCGGTGTTAGTGATATTGCCTGCGATCCCACAGCACAATGTTACTGTGCGCATCGGATGACACTGCCTTGCCGCTGGCAAGCACAGAGAAAACATCGGGGAAAAACCAATGCATAGTCTCAGAACATAACGGCAAAAAGACCACATGTATTTTGTACAGCACAAACTGAAGAAATTGGAGAGTTTATACTTTTTATGAATTAAATTAGAATGATTGATCTGTTTGGCTTCATGAAACGGGCTCACTGCCTACTGCTATAGGGCAGCATGGATGTACACACAGCCTGCACGTCCGTTCTTCCACCTGTACGGCAAAACAGCAGGTCTGCGGGTGGGTGTTTGCAGCGAGCGCCAAGCGAAGCTGTGCAGTCCGGCAGCAGCAGGTCTCTCCCCTTCAAAGAGCAGCAACAACAAACACGAAATCCCGTGTTTCCCAGCAGTTTGTTTTACCGCTGTACAGTTTTTGGTTTTAAGTGCTGCAACTCCCTGAGCAGAAAACAACCGCCCAGGGTGACAGGAACTGACAAAGGTTACGCACCAGCTGGAAAACAGCCGGGAAGGCCGCGGTCTCCAGCCTGCCCCCCCCCCCCGCTCAGGACATTTTAAAGATAAAGCAGTATTATATCACCTCTCATTGCTGATAAATATTTATTTGAGAGATGTAACTGCTGTTACCTTCTCCCCCCCGTCGCTCCTGAGGGTCTGCCTTTCACACCACACCTCAGGGGCACCAAGCACCCATCCCGCCAGCCGGTGCCCGCCGGGCACCCACCGGCACGGCAGCCGACGCCCGCCCCGCGGGGGCTCCTCAGTGGCCGGGGCACCTCCTGCCACCTGCCCTGGCCTCCCGCCCGCCGTCCCGCGGAGCCCGGGGACAACCCCGACGCCCGGGACCGAGGAGGGCAGGAAGAGTTTTTGGGGCGCGGCGGGGACGGTGAGGTGAGATGAGGCGCAGCGCGTTCCCGCCCCGCAGCGGGAGCCTGAGGGGGTCGACGCCCCGCCGCCCGTCACCCCTCACCGTTACTTTCGACGGGGAAGGCTGCGCCCCGACGGCGCGCACCACGGCGGGAGGAAGCCCCCCCAGCTCCCGCGGGGTCGAGGCCCTTACCTGAAGCAGAGGAGCGGCAGCGCCGAGCCGAGCCGTGCGGGTCCCGCGGCCGTTGCTCGCGTGGCGGGAGCCGCCCCCCCGCCGGCACCTGGGGCGGCCCCGGGGGCGGAGCCGCGGCGGGTGGGAGGGTGCGGTGGCCGGTTGGGAACGGCGGGGCCGGAGCGCGGGAGCGCCGGGGGGGGCTGAGGGGGTGTCCCAGCCCTGCGCGGCGCCGCGCCGCCGGGAGGAAGGCAGGAAGGAAGGCGGGCGGGCCGAGCCCTCCGGGGGCCCCGTCCAGGTGCTCGCCCTCYGCCCCCGCCCCGTGCTCGGCTCCCCGGGACGCGAATCGCCTCAGGCGTTCGTGGAGCGCCGGTGGCAGGGAACGCCGTCCTAGGTGCGACCCTAACTTGCCATTCCTGTCGCACTCTCTACACGGTCTGGAATTGACTTCAGGAGAACTGTTAACTCTGAAGCCGAGTGGTGGTGGTTGTGGCATCAGGAACCACATCTCTACTGGTGAGCAGACAAACCAAATGAGACAGTGKCTGCGATCTCTCTAAATTGCTTGTCTGAAGCAGGTCTGATGAATTGGTTACAGCAAACCCTCTTGGCTTTAAAATCCTACAAACAGACCCCAAGTTCAAAATCAGAGACCTGATGGTGGCTTATCCCTTGCTGGGAAACCGAAACAACTTTCAGAGATGATCCCCTGTGCAGTGCTATATAACTAGTGTATAGCCAAGGTCTGCATTTTAGAAGTAGCCACAGCAGAGTTGCAGAGAAGCTTCAAGGAACACCTCTTCTCACTGCAGATCAGAGGTGCCATACAGCTTCTCCATTTTATTCAAGTCAGAGCTATCTGCCAGGTGGCCCAGGGGACAATTCTACCCAGCATCGGAGTGATTTTCTACCCTCATCTAGAATRACAATGTTTATTTGCCATTGAGACCCCAGCTAAAATTATTGTTATATAAGCCAGGCCCTGATTTAAGCCTTAAGCAAGGTATCAGCTTTGTGTAGGCAACTTGAAAGAATCGATACCGTAACAAAATCCCAGACTCATTACAATAGTTATTTCAAAGACAGCCTAACAGCCTTGACACCTACAAAAGTCTTTTTAGCTCCTTGCAATCCTCTCATTGCTCTGGGAAATGTGTTTTCTGCCTTTTCCAAAACCTGACTTCCACTCTACCCAACACGGTGTCTGCGGCGATGATGATAATGCTTTTCCCTCTGCCTGCTGGCTGATGCTCAATCTAGAAAACCACAGCAAACCAACAGCCCCATAAAGCACCAACATGGAAGGCAAGTGGTCATGGGCAGATACCTACACCTTTGATGCAAAGGACTTATATGACTTAGGCTCACTTGGGCATCTGCTTAGCAATCGCCTGATTTAACACCCCATCACAAGCACAGAGCCACTGTTCAGCCTAACTTCCAAAGGCATTTCCAGATTTCATGCCATCCCTGAAATGCCAGTGTTTATATCCAGCTGCACTGGAGCATTATAAAAGCCTGTTCTCAGTCAGGGCTAACCAAGTGAAGGGATGCACCCAGGTAATTAGGAGACAGGGGGATTTGTAGTGATTCTTTCTATCATTTTGTTTAGCCACGTTTAGGCACATCACTCCATAATTTATGGAGTGAATATTGTTAGTTCTCCTAGTGCACTTCCCTTCCAGGATTTAACGTTGTACGGTCCTSAGTTGCTTACACAACATCCAGTAAGGGAGGTCTGTATTATTTTGCATTTATAGATGGGCAAATGAGGGAACAGGAGAGAACTCCCACAAGCCCACAGAGGTGGAAGGGAAGAGCAGATGTTATGCTTTATCTTGTTTTCTGACATGTGGCTCTATCTGACTCTCACAGCAGTCATCCGAGCACTTTTGTCAAGAACAATATGCATACTCTACTACTCTCCCAACGTTTCTAATTCAAGTTACTGCATCCTCACACAGTGCAATTGATCTAAGGAAACAATTTTAATCTTTTCAGTTCCCTCTCTTCTAAAAACAGTATTTTATTTATTGCTTTATTTATTACTACAGCAAGAGCAGCACCACAGCACTTAAATCAAGGATGATGATCTGCTATGTGCGATGCTGTAAGTAGTAATAACACTAATGACCTTGAGTCTAAAAGACTCATTGTCTAAGCTCATGATAAGCATTGGGCGTACATAGACCAAACTGTATCCCAAAGAAGCACAGTTTGCACACAGAGCAGCGGTTTCAGCTCATTACCAGCTGTTGTCTGGGGAAGCTAGGTGAAAACATGCCAACCACAAGGAGAAAACAAAATTCCCCTTATATGAGTAGGTAGCACTCACCCAGGCACTTCTTCAGTTCAGTGTGGAATAGACAGCAGGTATGCCCCATGCTGTGTCCCCAAGACGTGTGCAAATTTCATTCTCTTTAACAAGGCTAATGCACCAAAATCCTTACAAATGGGATTTTGAAAACTGTTCATAATATTAGAAATAGCGCAATAAAGTGACATCCAAATTTGACTGCTGCCAATGCAGCTTCTTTTATGCACAGCATSATATGTTGTGTCCTGAAACACTCTCAGAAAGTGGGGAGAACATCTGCAGTTCTTATCAATTAATATTTCTGCAGCACCTCTACCTACATCGTGCTGTGCATGTGCAAAATGGTCCAAAATTGAGTATATACCAACAAACGATCTCTAACCTGCAACCAGTTACCTACAGCCTTAGCCAAATTCAGTCCAGACTGTCCTGCCCCTTCAGCCCTGCCTCGGCTCCTCCCGCAGCTCCTGTGGCCCTTCACTCCCTTGCCCTGGCTTGGAGTGGCAGCRATGGGATCATGCCCTTTTGAGAGGGGGGAAACTCTAGGAAGTTGTCTCCCCTTCATCTCCCACGCGGCAGGGACACGGGAAATGGAGGAGGAGAGACCTGTGCTGGTCGGAGGAAAGAAGAACATGGGAGCAGCTCAGAAACGCTTGATTGTTTTTACAGCACCCACCCACTCGGTGATCCCATGCCTGGGACGTACCCTGCCTGCTTCCCGCACCTTGCTTGATGGGCCGCTCTGCCCCGTCCTGGGACGAATGCCAGCACGGGGTGGTGTGGAACAGCCTCTCTTGCTGTTCTGAGTCASAACCTGGAATGCTGTAAGCACAGGTCAGCCAGTCCCTGCTTCCAGCGGAGTTATGAACAGAGAAGTTTGGGGTCTCTTTTTTTTTTTTTGGTCCCTAATTGAAGGAACCTACCTCAGATTTAGCAATTACAAAATTGTACCACGACATTTGTCACAGCCTGGAGAGGATCACTCAAGTCCTAGACCCTGTCCCCACTGCCTGTGATGGGTCACGGGAACTGGCTGGCAGCTGTCAGTGGACATTCCTCCTCCTCAGGACATGCTGACGTGGTAACACCGGGCTGGTGCTGCAAGAGTGAATCACCACCTCTCGTGGTGCTCCCCGGACAATGGCAAGCCTGGGAACTGTATGCAGCCACTCCTTATGCTAGACAAACTTTGAAAGGAAAAGCAAACTGAGTTTATTTGACTAAACTGCTTAACAAATCAGCATCTGTTTCTTGGAGGAAGAAAGGGGAAATGAGTTAATATGCCAAGTAGTTTTTGAGACAAAGTGACTTTTACCACTTTGACAGACCTTCATCATTGTTTCCTGTCCAGTTAGCCCCAAAGACAACTTACACAGCTGTCTGGAAGTGGGATGCAACCTTTTAGATAAACTTCATCCTTTGGCTTTGCTTTCTTTGAGATGAGCATGAATTTGCAGTGAGTTCCCCTTTTTATCCCACTCTCTGGATAGAGTTCTGCTTGGTGTAATTCCACCTTTATTGCTTCTAAATCTCCAACCTCAGGTCTCAATTTTTCATCCACCTATAGCCACGGTTGTGAAGGAATAGCCCTGGAGTGGTTTTCCTGGTTGGGCAAACCCAATCACGCCTAATACTGGGTCAGCTGCAAATGAGTATCACAGCATAATGCAAATGCCTCTCGCCAAAATTTAAGAAAAGTTTCATCACCTCCAAGATATATGACCTTGCATTCGTATGGGTTTTATACCTCACTTCAGAGCTATTCATTGCACAAGCTGTAAGTGAGGACAACGAATGAAGCTCATTAGTGGTTAGGTACAGGCTAGATATGATGGCAGACAAACAGCCATGGGGACAAAAGTGCATTTGAAGTAGATGACTCCTAAACTCAGCATGCCAGGATGATGGACGGGACACTCCGGCTGTGGTGGCGTTCTTGGTTGTTGCACTTTTGTTCCCTGCTGCTAAGCATGGCAAAGGAAAGGTTTCCCGAGTCTCTAGCTGACACTTCCTTAAAGCCTGTTCAGCCCCAGGTGCACAAAGCAACCTCTGCTCRCAGGCAGCCAGATGGCTAGCTGCAATCCAGTCACTCTTTAATTAACTTTGATTTTTTTTTTCTCTGTGGGTTGTTTCTGGGAGAAAGGGAGCTGACAGCATGTTTGTTTACATGAGATTGATTTGGCCAGGCAGTTCCCTGGGTCTATACTAAGAATTTTGAAGTGTCTTTGGGTTTTGTTATCACTATAAAAGGAGTAGAAGCTGAGAATCCAAGGGGATTTCTAGGATGCATCTAAAGAAGTTATGTTAGTATGCAGGTTTATTGCAAGTCGTATGCAAATGGGCAGCACACAAAACAAAGCTGATGGGGGCAAACTAATCTGAGGCCTTGGTTACTGTGCACTGTTGAGSTGCTGCCATGTATAATTAACTTTAAACGGAACTACAACAAACACTGACCTGTAAGCAGCTCCTCTAAACCCTGTGGAGTTGCTTGCGTGCATAAAGTTACACAACGCACATAAAGCAACTGTTGGATGGAAGGTTCAAGATGCATCCCTCTGCACAGAAGAAAATGCCAACCAGCATTTATCACCTGATCTAGATTAAAAAGCAGAAGGGTGTAAAGAATCTGCGTTAGGAGTTAGCAACTAAAATGTCCAGGTATAAAACTAACAGGTAGAAAGAGAAAAATATTTAAGTAACAGATCAAAAGTAAATTTATCCTGCAATCCAGAGATGTGAAACAGCTTTTACACGTTAACTAGCTGCCCCTAGCAATCAAGCTGTGGCAGCACGTACGTCATAGTCTACTGAGACCCCAGCTAAACGCCAAGCAGGCTAGCAAGTGCCAAACTCCATCTTGCTACAGAGGACAAAAGCATGGTCTAGAAAAGAGCAAGTAGAAGGGAGGGTGGGGAAGCTGTACCAGCTCACCAAGTCTGAACATAGAGAGGGTAGAAAGAATAAGAAAGAAAGGAGGCAGCCAAATAACAAAGGAAAAAGGATTAYGGAGTGTTTTTCCTTCAGAAGTAGCAAGTCTGGAAGGCAGAAAGTGCTGAAGGAGAGGAGATGCATCAGAGAGGAGAAGGAGAGTAATTTTGAATCAGAATGGTCTTAAATGTAAAGGATGAAGCACACTTCCTGCATCTGTCACTGAAGGGAGATCTCTCTAGATGGAGAACTTTTTAAAATTACTTTGAGGCCATGTTGCTTCTGACATGAGAGCATTTTGCAAAGCAAGGCTTTGGGACAAATGACGTACATCTCACAGGCTATAATTTCACTGCAGAAACAAGACAAGGGCAGCACTGCTGTGAAAACGTGCCTGGAAAATCGCAGCGGTGCACCCTGGTATTTTGCATCAGAGATTGKTTTTTTTAATTATTATTTGTTGAATCATACCCCAGAGGAACAAGCAGAGTCCTCCCCCTAGTGGCAATTAAGAAAAAAGTAGCAATAATTTTTTACAGTCGTGTCAATCTAAGGCTATAAATGAAATAAGGAGCATCAGACAGGACCTATTTTTTATTAGGTCAACTGATAGAGCTGGGAAAAAAAAGACAATTTTGCAAAACACAAACCCTTTTTCAGGACTTACACAGAATTATTTACTTTGAGGGCTGATACAACTTGAGAATAGTTGCCAAGTTCAATTTCATGGTTAATTTATTAGACAATTTGCAAGAGAAGCAGGGGATAAAACCTGTAGAATAACTTTTAGTAGCTGAGCAGGGTAATTGTAATGTGCAATAATCCCATTATTTCCACTGAGTCCTTGTCTTTTAGTGCCCAATTGAGTTTTGGTGTCTAAAATCCCTTAAAGGCAGACCGGTTGGGAAAGTAAAATTCATTATGCTACTGAACAGTAAAAATGGACTCAGTAGACAAGTTGGGTTTATTGTATACAACAATTTTCCCCAACTAATGTCCTCAGACAGCTCTTCAAAAATTATTGGTAGAAAATTATCTCTGCGTTATGGGAAGTTATGGCAAGCGCCTTTTGGACAGGATTTTTTCCTTTACACGACTGGTTTGGTRGATGAGGGGAGAGCAGTAGGCATTGTTTTGRCTTTACTAAGGCTTTCGACACAGTCTCCCATAGCATCCTCATAGACAAACTGATGAAGTACAACCTAAATAAATGGRCAGTGAGGTGGACAGAAAACTGGCAGAACTGCTGGGCTGAAAGGGGCTAGTCACTAGTGGAGTACCCCTGGGGTCAATACTTTAACATCTTCATTAACAACCTGGATGAACGGACAGAGTTCACCCTCAGCAAACTGGCAGATAATACAAAACTGAGGAGAGTATAGTTGATAACCAGACAGTTGTGCTGCCATTCAGAAGGTCCTCAGCAGGCTGGAGAAACGGGCAGAGAGGGTTGTCAGGAAGTTCAACAAAGGGAAATGCAAAGTCCTTCACCTGGGGAGGAATAACCTGGGCACCAGTACAGGCTGGGGGCTGACAGGCTGGAAAGCAGCTTTGCAGAGGACGTGGGAGTCCAGGTGGAGAACAAGTTGACCTTGAGCCAGCAATRTGTCCTTGTGGCAAAGAAGGCCAACAGCATCCTGGGCTGCATCAGGAAAAGCATTACCAGCAGATCAAGAGAGGTGATTTTTTTCCCCCTCTGTTTTTCTTTTCAGCTCCAGTAGATAAACACTAGGTATTACCCTGCCCTCAACAGTATAGGTAGTGTAAGAAAGGCTGAATATAATAATTACATGAAAAGCAACTGTTGTTTTTTGATTATAAAAAGGAGAAACCTTCTTCAGCTRTGACATTCAACATTAATAACCACCGCAACATAAACAAAAATATACTCCCCCATCCTTAAGAATGGAAAGCTATGCCCTTTACCACAAAACACTGTCTGCATGCTTATGTTTAAAAAGGTTTAATTTTCACCCTGGTACAAAAATACAGTACAATGTGATGGCAAGGCATTCGCCAAAAAACATTCAAAGAATAAAAGGGGAACCCCCRTAAAGCTTCAACATAACCCACCCTCACTTGATAAAACAATCAAGAGGTGTGTGCACAAGGAAAAAGTTAAATTTCTGCCCAAAGGCAAACAAAGATGAATCACACACAGTTTTACACAAAAATATGTTTGTAGAGCTAATAATTTCACATGCTACTTGGACATTCATGAAATTTATTCTACTTGGCTTAGTGGCAGAATTCATGGTTTGSGATGTCCAGAAAACACCTGGCCCAGGAACATGCCCCATTCATAGGAATCCCCAGTAAAAACAATGGGATCACATAATACCAGTGAGAAAAGAGGGATCCAACACTGATTAAGTGTCAAAATGTTGGCTACTTCTAGTTATTCCAATCACACCGTTTGTCCTCAAATAATGTTTTGCCCTACACACTTCCCTTTTAACACCAAATATTAGTGGTTGCTCAAACACACAAACTGATGTGTTTGYACATTACCTAGTTGCAAATAACCATAACAGTACAAACTGCCAGGCAGAGGAGGGGATAACACTGTAACTGATGTATGTGTGTGAACTCCAAACAGGATTTAACCTAACATTGTTGATAGGAGAATTATGTCCCTCCAGTGCATCTACATTCTTGGTCTGTTTAATCATTTCCTTTTAGAGTTTTGAAGTGATGGAAAAGCATCATTCAGTGTATTCATTATAGTTCATCTCCCAGGTGTTTTTGTTTGAAAGCATCACCTGTTAGCTTCTCCTGGGCCTCCTTCATCCCTTGGACAACTGAAAGATTAGAGAGAGACAGCAAGTATTAATCTCAAGATGAAAACATCAAGTTGTTCTGATAATGAAAGTGTTTCAAAACAACACTGTTACAGAATGTACACCTACAAATTAACCTGTGGAAAAAAAACCAGTCCTGTGCCCTTTTCCCAACTATTTGTAGCTGGATCATGCAAATTGCATGATTTTCCATGCCACAACTGGAGAGAAAATTTAGGTCCTATAGACATTATAGTAGGTATTAAGGTGAATCATGATTCTGAACATGGTTCCTCAGGGTATAAGACAGCCACTCACTCACATTGTATCTAACAGCTCCCAGTTATGCTGTAAAGTATAATCATTTTTCTCCACTCAAAATTGAAGGTGTGTCCTTCACTCGGGACACACCCAGCGTTTCATCTCACTAAAAATGCACTTTAAACTACTTTGCACATACCTTGATCAGCATTGGTATAGAAATACTTGTAGCTGGGGTTTCCTTTCTCATTTATGATTTCTGGGTGGACTTTTCCACTGGGGTCTATGAAACAAGAAATCAAACAGGAAATTTAGGTGGCAACAATAAGAACACAGTCCTGTGAGTGGATGCAACAGCTGTGGATGCCCTACCCATGAAAAGGATTCTGGGAATGTAACCTCCATCAGGACTAAAGGCTTCATCCTTTGGCTCTTCATCATCCTACCAAAGCAAGACAGAAGAGAGGGAACATGTTAGCATGGTATCTAACAAAACACTGCACTCATTTTAAAGAAACAAGCTATTGCCTTCAGATTCCATTTACCCTGAGCAAGTTACATCTTGAACAGACACTAGGTAACTGCAGTATCTTCCACTCTCAAAGGAAAGTAAGTTATATTTACCTACACAAGTATCATTTGTGAAAATAACCATWTTTTTTTCTGTTCTGTCAATTCACATTAAACGCTCCGCTTTGGTGTAGGAATGCTTGATATGTCACGAGAGAATGAATATAAATTCCTTTATTGCGGCAACGGAAAGACACAAGGTACAAATTGTTAAAGAGACAATGGCAGAGAGCCAGGTTTATAAACACATTTAAAATAACCAGACTGAAGAAAATTCTTTTAAAACAATCAGCTATATCAATCAATCCTGAATACCTATTCAGGAGTGCACGATTTAGGATGCACACAAAACAGGACGCAACCAGTTAAGTAGGATTCCAAATGCTTAATTACTAGGCAGTAACATGGATACAAATCAGAGGGCAGCCTACCTCCAGGTTGACCATAACAAAATTATGGGCAAGTTCAGAGATCTCCTTGGATTCAGCAAACTTTGGCTTTAAAGCTAATTAAGGGGGAATAAAAAAGAAAACAAAAAGAAGAGATGCGTAAAGACAGTGGAAAAGATTTCAGGTTTGCAGGTCAGCATAAAAATCTCAACTTCACTCCTCCCTCTGGAGAGCTGGTACTTTTCAACAAGCAGTGAGTAAATGGAATGTATGTATCAAACCATTCAAGCCAGGCTCAGAACAGCAGGTAACTGAAGCAATCCTTGCTGGGCAGCCTGTGATGAAGCCTGGCCAACAGACATATGAGGTCACATTTGAACCAATGGAACAGAAGCAAAAAGCTTGCTGTAAACCACCAGTCCTCACTCAGCCAGCTCATCCTTTAAGCTTAGCCATTACGCCCAGCTCGTTTGTTTGGGATACTGAAAAAAACAAAGCCTCACCTTCGAAGAACCACCCAGTGAGAGTAAGGCAATTTACACTGAATTCTTGAAGATCATCCATTCTGTTCCATTTTTTATAGCCAAGCGCAGCAGAAATTGCAGCCACTACAGAAGTGCAGCACTACAGCTGTTAGTTTGCTGGCATTTAGGCATGGCTGGCTTTTGGCAGTGCTAACAGGTAAAGTGGTGCGATATTATTATACTGCTCCAAATGAAATACAAATACGTTAGCTACATTTTGAATGAGAAGTTCATGTTTCTCATGGTTACATGATTTGTATACAAAAGTTCATTAGAAATTTCAGCGAGCTCTAGTATTAAATACACTTACCTTTGCAAGCTCCACACCAGGACTTGTGGATGATAACCATAAGAGGCAAACCACTAAAAAAAGAAAAAAAAAAAGAAAAAAGAAAAAAGAAAGTTGTCAAAGAAAGCTTACAGATACCAAATTCTATTACACGTACATTTTAACAGTCAAGACTTCTACAAAGGCTAAATGTAACGGAAAATAAGAGAGATGTAAAGAGATTCTGGTGTGTTTTAAGGTTGTCTTGCAAAAAGTTTTCCCAATCTTAAAACATGTGTAGTAGTAATTTATTATAACTGCCAGCCAGTAACTGCTCTTGTAGAGGAGAAGACTTTCTCTTTAGAAGGTTTGCTCTTACTAGTTTAGATTTGCTCAGATACACAACTGGTCATGAGTTTTTTTACTGGAAGTGGTTAGTGACACCAGCTGCTTGAGAGATCTCAGGATGGATTTTCACGGCTGCTTAAGGCAGTCCAGTGGACGCCAGTCATCCAGCCTTCCCTCTCCCCACTACGTTCTGCATGTTCCAGTCACCTCCTGTGACTAAGACCCTCCACTAAGCATAATCACCCGCAGTAACCTAGCAAACCCCCTGGCTGCCAGGCTAGTTTCCTACACGTTGATATGCTGAAACAAATCTGTGACAAATGTGACAAGTGCCACAGGACTGGGGGGGGGAGGGGGGCTGCGTGGAACTGCAGCCTAAATAAAGTGCAATGCAAAAGGACCAAAGTTATTCTTTATTAATCTCTCTCTCTTCCCAAATAATTCACTTGACCTTTACTACCCATACTATCCAGAGGTTAAGTTTCCATTGCCCTGAGATACATTTTATTTAACCCTGTTCTTCAAAAATCCCTTTAGCATTTTACCTTCTGACAAAGTCAAGCTTACCAAGTTCAACTTCTCTAAGCTCCTATAAGCTGTAATATATTCAGGCTGCATTATACGATTAGACAAAGAGGCCTTAAAGACATGATGAATTTCACATATTTCCTGTCGTTAGTGCTGGCAATCCAATTAATCCCCCACTTCACTGATCCTAACTATTTTGGATCAATTTTACCTTTCTAAAAAGAAAAGTGATACAACTAGAGGTGACTTTTGTTGCTATTGAGCACATCCAGGTAGTACAACACTTACCTCCACACTTTCTGCATGCGGAAGTCCTTACTAACACTTTGTTTCTACCATCCAACAGTTGAACTGGTGAAAGCTGACTAGGGCAATAAACTAAGAAAGACTAAGAACAAGAATAGGATATCTCATCCCTTTTCTCTTACCAATAAACCCCTTAAGTTATGGAAAAGTATCCAAGGGAAGCTGGTAATAATGATATACCTTCCAGAACATTAAGAGCAGCCTAAAACTAGGTGAAGGAAAAGAAGGAATCAAGAAAGACACACAGAGAACATACTACATGGATACTTCTTTCAGGATATGCCAAACAAAGCAAAGTTTAAGGCTTCTGCTATTGTAAACTCTGTTACCATTTTGGGGGTTAAAAATTAAGTGAATTTCTCACAAACAGAGAAATTACAAACAACTTGGCACATGACAGCAACTAAATGAATTACTAACAGAACTGAAGTACAAGTTTTTCTTTAGCTGTAGATAGATATGAAAGGAAATCTCTACTTTGCAGAATTCAGTTTTGGCCTTCAGAACCAGGAAAGGGTGGAGAGGAAGCAATTAACATTTAGAGTAGTTCAAACAGAAGTCTGCCTTTTACAACTAACCAATATGTTATCATCTTTACATAGGACTGTTTGCAGTAAGGAGCAAGAATACACTAGTAAAGCTTGTATTGCATGAGCGTCCTCTCCCTGATGATGAAAAAACACTTTTTTTTCATTGTTTCTATACAGTCCAACACGATTTTGCCTCTTTCTTGAGGAGAGGCTGATTTAAGTCTGGAAAATACACATTGTTCTTATCATCAAAGATCAGTGCTTCATGTCAGAAGAGTTCAATAATCTGGTAATCAGCACTGCAACATACTTTTTTTTTTAAAGTTAAGAGATTTTCAAAGCAGATTTTAAATGGAAGTGCTCGCAGTCCTGAAATACCAACTCTTAGCCAGTGAGAACTCACAGAAGTTTGAGATACTGAATGTATTTTCTCAGCTTTATTCTCTTTACTTTGACTGGGAAAATAAACTTATTTACATCAAAACATTTTTGTAGTCATTTCTCAGTTCTGCAATGCATAAGTCCACCTAGCAGCCACTATGTCAGATAAACAGTCACTGTAATTGAAGTAACCCTTCCTGCCCCACTTTACCATTTCCTCTCAGGTAGCACTACACATACAATCAAAACCAAAAGCCACAATTTATTAAAATGAGGGATGAAGCATCCACCAGAAAGTTAAAAGTTTATATAAGTTTATATAACTTATATATAAAGTTTATGCATGGTATAGGAAAGACTGAAATTAGTTGAAACTAAGCGCAAAACTAAGTTACCCATCACGGCTGGTACACACTTATGGGAGAGTTTCACCCAGAACAAACACTGTCATTTTAACTCATTTTTCCTACGACAGCACTCATTCTTAAACAATTAGTGGTTTTAAAGGCGTTTATTGATGTCCTTGCAGAGAAAAGACATAGCAAGCTATTTCAACAGAATAGTCCTGCAGGTAAATTAAGACTTTACTCCATTTAAGGCACACATTTTATTGTTAAACCTGAAACAGAGATTTGAGTTTGCTAAGCCAGCACTGTTCTGTTGCACAGTTTGCAAATCTATCTCTTGGGTTCAGTAGGATTTTTTGAAAGAGTCACATCCTAAAAATACAGCCTGCTCTAGTTCTGGACCTGAAGTATCTTTTGCAGTTTGATATTATCTGGAGACAGCCTTGGAAAAACAATCTTCTTATTCAAGACATAGACACGCCAATGCAGAGGGGAAAAGTTTTCCCTACGGTCACCACCTTTTGCGTTTTCATGTTCAGACACTACTTGATGACTGGGGTTTAGGTCTCCATAGGAGACTTCACTTGCTTGGGGATGCAACAGTAGCTCTTCTTTTCGAAAGATGCAAGTGGGGAGAATGTGGGGGTGGGGGAACAGCATCCCTACAGATCCTCTTAGCAATACAGCTTGCTCAGCTGCTGCAGGGACATGGCATCCATCTTCCCAGAGCTGCTGTTGCCACGAGTTGGACTTGATGATCCTTATGGGTCCCTTCCAACTTGAGATATTCTCTGAGTCTATGGTCTGATATGCGATAGGTGGGACCCAAGCTCCATGGAGTCTGTGGCTGAAAGGCACGTTCTTACTGTTGCAAGTACTTTGGGACCGGACCACGGCCGCTGCTGTGCCTGGCACAGGTGACAGGGTTCACTGGATGCTGCGGCTCAGGTACTGCAGGAACATGCTGGCCAACTGGGACAGGTTTTCGTCACTGGGCTGCATCTTGGTGTAGCTGATGAACTGCCTCCGCAGACGGCTCAGCTCGGCCATGCTCACGGGCCGGTTCAGCACCAGCCCTTCGGCGACGCCGGGGACGCGGACCACCTCCCCGGGCTGCGCCCCGCTCCTCTGGGCGGCCATGACGGCGGCCAGCACCTCCTGGGTGACGCGGTCCAGGTGGTGGAGGAAGCCGCTGGACTGCAGGGGCTGGGTGCGGGTGGCGCGGTGCGGCGGCGGCGGGGCGCTCTCGAAGAGGGCGGCGCGGATGGCGGCCAGCGGCAGCGGCTCCTCCCCGTGCACCGTGAAGAGAGGCCGGTCCCAGCGGTTSCGCGGGTCGGGGGCCTCGAAGGGCGGCTCGTCGGGGCCGCCCGGGCCGCCCGCGCAGTGCAGGAGGCAGCGCGCCGTGCCCGCCTGCCGYGCCGCGCAGTACAGCTCGTAGCGGATGCTCCGCAGCTCGTTACCCGCGTCCACGATCACCACGTCCCGCCGGCTCAGCCGCCGCTCCACCTCGGCCCGCAGCGCCGCCCGGCCGCCCTCCGCCTCCGCCACGACGTGCGCCGCCCGCTCCGGCCCGCCCAGCGCCTCCCGCAGCTCCGCGGCCCGCCGGCTCTTGCCGCTGCCCGGCCGCCCGCACAGCACCACCAGCGGCATCCTCCTCCCCGCGCCCGCCCCGCCGCCATTCTGACCCGGACGGCGACGGCGACTGCTTCCGCCCGGGTCACTCACCACTCCCCCGCGGTCGCCCGGGCAACCGCGCTCTGCGCCGGAGCCGCCATGGCGTGAGGCCCCCCGCCCTCCGCTCCTTCCCGGGCTGGGGCAGCGCGCAGTGCAGGGGTTCAGCACAGCCGCCCCCCCGACGGCCAGCGGCTCAGACGGCCCCAAGGGCGGCTGGCGACGGGGGTGTGGGGAGTCACCTCGCTGCGGGACGCGTCTGGCACAGGGACACCGTCCTGCGGGGCGTCCTGCTTAAAAGCGCGATCGTACCAGGGTTGCCCCCGAGAGCCAGACACCCCGTAATTGTACGAACACTGGGTCCCTACACGGCACTCAAAAACAAGCCGCCCCCAGCACCTCCGGCACATCCAGATTGTACTATTTACAGAACTGAAACCGATTTGAAGTCTTTAAACTTCCTAGACCACTGGCATCTCACTTGCTGCATAACAGATAATTTTGTATAATTTCTCATCTCCTGACCTAAGGTCAGACTCGGAACAAAAATCTACTTTCTACATTCGCTTATCTTGTTGTTTTCTCCCMATCCTTCAATTCACCAACACTCAAATGCTGCTGAACTCAAATCGGTGAGCAGGTCTGTGTTTTTGGCAACAAAAGGAGAGAGCGTGCATTATACCTGTCCCTTGCTCTGGGGCTGTTTCTGAGCAGAAACACCCATCCTGCCTAAACCTGAGAACTCGCCCGCCCTCCCTCCCTCCCTCCCTCCCTCTTTTGTCTCATTTTAAAGCTTCCTCTGCTTCATTGCAAAGTAATGCTACAATTATTCCTGCAAATAGTGAAAATATCTATTTTTTTTACAGGTATATCAAATAAATGTTAAAATATCCAGTTACAAACACTTGTAAGACTTCTGAACTGTACCATCTGGGTTAATCTGGTGTCTACACTTAAGTGCAGAACTCRCCAGATGGATCAGTTTTGAGAGCAAAATTCAATTGAACAGCAAACCTGGAAGACATAATGAATTTCCACTAACGTCAGCATTGTCAGATCTAGGTTATAAATTTAAAAATACAAGTAGAATTTATAACCATACAATTTTCTTTCTCACATTTTAACAAGAAACAGAAGAAATTCTGACAAAAAATGTGTCAAAATGTCATTTTTTACCTTTTCATAGAGACTGTTCTTTTCAGAGTTTAAGCTTAACCCAGAAAAGTTTCTACTTAAACAACTYAAGGGTTCACACAGTTTGAAACTTTCAGATTTTTTCTGCAAATGGTACAAAATAACTTTCATCTCACTGTGAGGCCTCATCTATACAGGCACATTGAATTTTAYGGAAGCTATTAGCACTGCTGAGTTCGAGGAGATGGAGTCCTACTTCAACATGCATTTGTGGGTTAGAGATCTGTATCTACCCTTACTGTGCTAAATACTCAAAAATATTTGCTTCTCACTTCAAAGACATGCTAGAACTCGAATCATTAAACCTAGGTGGTGCCTCAGCAAAGTTAACAAAAGCTGTATTTTCTCTCTTGTAAACTGTAGGGATTTGAACAGCCTCCTAAACCACCTTCATGTTTGTTAATTATTATTTTCTGTGGTTAAGTTTAGGATCGATACAGCATCTTTGTGAATGTTTTTAAACACACTTTTCTGTCTTCAAAGCTAGGTAACATACCTGGCTGCTGCCTCTTTCTTCCCATCTTCTAGTGTCCTCCAATGAATATGATCACCAAAACCTGTCAGAGAGAAGGGTTTATAAGTGCTGCATAATTTAACATGTCAACTAACAGATGTAAACAGTCCACCCTTAAGAATATTTTCAACTCATTTTATATTCTTTTTTTAAAGCAAACTATAATCCCAGTCCTGGAAAGACTTCTGCAAWTACTTAGAACCTACATAGTGTTATGAGGAATCCCACTGAAATTAATTAACAAAAACATACCACACTCATGAATATTTATATAGATACACAAACGACGCCAAAATCCCCCAGAGATTAAAATTGAAGAGCCTTCTGATTATTCCCCATTCTTCTTCAATCTGTGAACATTTATTAACTGATTAGCGACAAATTAAACATGTCAGCATTTGGCTTCCTAAACCCCACTGAATGTGAACTAATGCAAAACTTAAAAATTCCTAGGCCAGCACATGATCATTAACTGCCCTAAAACTATTATGCTGAGTATTACTACTGATGATAATTATCATCGAAGAGTAAGGAAGAATGCCATTACACAGGTTTCTGAATGTTACAGTGACCGAACAACGCAGGAAATATTTTATCTCATACCCAGATAACAAGCCTTGTTATGTCAGTTGAGGTAAGAATGAGTGAGCATACATTTAACAACTGCAAAGCACAGGCTGCCATTTTTTTTGACCCTGCAGCCAACACAGCACTACCCTCACATGGCTGAAAGCCACGCGGAGAGCTGACASGAGGGAGATCCAGGAACTGTTCGTAGGGGAACTCCCTTGGAAGACCTCCTCAGAGGTCTCATYGCTCCAGTAACGCAGGGCTCTGCTGGATGACCAAACATCAGCCTCAGCTTGTGCCTTCCCAACGCTGAGGGTTTGGATTAGTCAGCAACCTCCAGTGCCCAGGGTGTTGTGGGGGGCAGATTTCGGGAGCTACGCAGGGGTCAGGAGCCACAGGCTGCCCAGTGCTGACACTGGGGGAAAGTGGACGTTGTCTCCAGTAGACAACTACGGCAAAGCAGCTGGAGAAAGCCAAGAACAGGGTCAGTAAAACCTTGTGGCATCCTAATTCAGCATCCGGGAGGTTTGAACAGTTGGCACAGTATTTTTATTACCTCCTGATATGAACAACTGCGAACACATATGACGCAACACATCAAATATTTAGTTATGCTAGCAGTAAGGTGGGGATGCCTTGTCCATGTCCAATCACACACATATCAGCTGCAAAGGCAGCTTCAGACACAAAGCTACGTTTGTACCAACTGAGCGTAGCACAGCAAAAAACAGTTGGGTTAGCAGAAGTCATGTTTACTCAGAATATTGACACGTCAGCTACTTCATTCAAAGGCAAACATGTTAAAACAGGGAAGACCTTCTATTGTTCTAGCTAGTAAACACTTTTCGAAAACCTTTCTTTTTTTAAACTAAACCCCACTTTGTGGCGAGCTTCAGTATGTTTTTAGAAGCATTACACAACATATTACGGAGTGTTTCTTTTCAGTGAAAGTCATCTGAGGAATTAACTGTAAAAGGAAAGGGGATCGACTGGGATCCACACCACAAAGCTTTGCTGTCATTGATCAAACTGTGTTACTACCAGCCTTGAAGAGGAGATGTAGCTCCAGGACAGGCTACAGCCACCACCTGTGGCGAAGCTCGGGGCCCTGGCGCACCCTGACTGAACCAGGCTGTCGGACATGGCAATTACACCAGGAGGCCCCGGCCGGCCAGAGGAGAGGTGAGGAGCGGTCACCAAGGAAAAGGGAAGCCGAGGGCGGGAGGGAAGAGCCATTCATCGCCTGCCAAGAGCCGGCAGAAGGGGCCGGCAGAGGCTGGGCAGGGCTGACAGGGCACCTCAGCACCGGGCAGGGCGGGGGGCACTGAGGGGCTGCGCGCCCCCCTCCCCTCCCCCCCAGGCTTTCGCCACGTAAAAGCGGGGCCCCTCGAAAGGGAAACTCCTCGGGGTTTAGCCAGAGCAGACCCACGACGGCAAAGATCGGTTAAACACCCCCTCATCTTTAGAGTCAAAAGGCAGCGGTCTCCCTCTAAACCGCGGCGGCAGTGCCAGGCCAGGCCGGCTTCCCCCCGCCCCCGCGCCCCCCTCGCCGCCGCGGGCTGTGGGAACGGCCCGGCCCCGGCGCACCCATTCACGGCAACGGCAGGAGTTGAGAGGAAAGCCCAAAAAAAAACGTTTGCCTGACCCTTTCCGAGCCCTTCCGCGGCGGAGGCGGCGGAGGCCGCCAGCACCAGGCACAGGCAGAAGATGGAGGTCGCCGCGGGCTGAGCCTTCATGGTGTCGGCGCGGGCCGCAACGTCACCCCGGGTACGGCCCCTAAACCTCCGAGACGGGACCGGACCAGCTTAGGTGGTTTTTTTTTTCCTCTTTTTTTCCCCTTTTTTAAAGCCCAGGAAGTGATGTGCGGCGGATGTGGGCGGTGCACCTCTCGGAGGTCCAGGGGAGGCTGGGAGAGAGCGGGCTGCTGTGGGGATTTCTCTCCCCGGCCGTCCCCCTCGGTCAGAGGAGCTCGTGTTCCGTGCAGGTAGCCGAGGCCTCTGGAGCAGGAGTAGCTCAGTCACACCGGGTCCCCAAACCCCTGGTTACTCCCCTGGACAAAATCAAGAGTTACCCCGGGGGGAGCAGGCAGCCAGGGGGGAGCAGGCAGCGAGGGGTGGGTTCCGGCTTCATTTGCTCCTCCCGAATAAACCCTTTTGCCCGGCCGGTTGGGAAGGTAAAACCGCGCACCAGCAGTCGTGTATGAAGGAGGGTTCGCCAAGGAGGGGAGCGCGCCGACAAGCGCGTGGTGACACGTTCGGAGCCGCCGCGGCCCGGGTTTGGGTTACACGGCATCGGTCCCTGCCAGCCCCCGGAGACTACAACTCCCAGGAGGCGCCGCGCGCCCGCCTCCCCGCGCCCTCGCCCCTGCTGGTATGCAAATGTGACTCCGTGGCGCCGCCAATCCGCGGGCGGGCTGATGCCGTCACGTGGCGCGAAGCTTCCTTTCTCTGTGCCCCTCTCTTTCCTTCCTTGGACGCCATCTTGTTCTCACCGCGTGTTGGGCAGCGGAGGATCCGCTGGGCTCAGGTGAGACCTTACCCGCGCCCGCCGACACCGCTCTGCCGGTGCGGCCCCTCTCCCCTTCTCCTGCCGCCTCCCGGCGTGGGGCGGGCGGTGCGCCGCGGTAGCTCGGCGCCGTCCCGTCCCGTTCCCGTCCGCCGCGCTGGGCCGTGGGCGCCGGCCGTTCCCCAAGGAGAGGACGGGGGAGCGAGGCCGTGCGCTGGGACGCGGTGTGGTGGGGTCTTGCCTGGCTGGGGTGGCCCGCGACTCTCTCCTGGGGTCGCGGTGCCCTGGCCGGGCGGGGTTGCCCTGGCTCCCGAGGGATGGGGTCTTTATTCCCTCCYGTTCCCCAGGCTTCGGAGGTAGCCGGCGAGCCGGCCCGAGTCCCTTTTCCCGCCTCCCCGGCGGAGTCCCCGACCATGTGGTGATCCTCCCGGCGGTGTTGGGGCCTCGCTGGGTCCCCGCTCGTCCGCGGGAGCGCCGTTTCCCCCCTCCTCGTCGCTTCTCCAGCACAATGGAAGTGCAGAGGGGGTTTCTCYTTCATTCAGCGAGTCACCGATGACTTCTTGGGGCAGAGCAACGAAATGCCTTCATTGTGTTGGAAGGCTTGAGGTGTTTTTTTACCCATTACAGATTTGCAGGTCTTCYAGCCTTTAAAGGTCCCACCTGACCCGTTGGAGAAGCCATTTGCCTAATGTCCCAGTCATTGAATTGGATGAATAGCTGACAGAGGTTCATATAGGAGATCTGTCAAGACATGAACTTCACTGAGTTTTCATCTGGCTTATTAGTTAAAAGTATCAGATTCATTATTTGGAAATAATATTCAAAGTTGTGTAGTGGTAAGCCTCTCCCTGGGTTCTGTTAAAGATAAAGGTGTTTTCCTAGAAGCAGTCATGCTGTACGTGCTGATTTGGGTCAGTTCTGTGCCAGTAGTTCAGTCAAGTGGTTCCAACAGTGAACTATCATACTTGGAAATTCACAGGTAGTACCTCAGACTGATGCACAATCAAATCTCCTGTTGATTTGCCTCATGGTACAGACACTTCAGCTAAACAGATTGCTGCTGGACCACTTTGTATTATTTAGGTGATATGGCTGTAAAGCTTTTTCTTTATATGTATTTGTTTGATGCACTGTTTTGGTGAATTTTCTATAAGTTTAAAAACCCACTGCGATTTTAAGAGTATTTTTAAAATCGACTGTGGAAAACTTTTTCTTAATATTTTGATAGTTAACTTGTATTTGTATCTCATTCTTATTCTTTAGACGCAGCACTATGAACCAAGAAAAACTGGCGAAGCTTCAAGCGCAGGTCCGAATAGGAGGAAAGGTAAGAACCATCAGAGATGCACTGTTTCCTGTAATTTACAGGTTGAGGGAGAAACATCTCTGAAATTTGTTTTTCAAAACATAGGCTTTAGTTTATGTGAGGGCGGAAGGAAATATATACATTTGAGGCCTGAAAAATACGTTTTCTTTGTCATCTGGATCGTAGTATGGCTACCTGAAATGCAATTTTCTTCCAGTTCACAACTGCTGGATGAGTAGTTTCCACAGTGCGTAAGCTTTCTCTTTAATTCAATGACTTGTTGTGACCTGTGAAAGCTCAAGCTAAGCTTACCTGTTGGTTGTTCCAGTTCTGCCTTTCTCTTCTCCCTGTTGGGGAGTTCCTTCCTTTGTGCCAGCTCCGGGGCTTATCTGACTCTGCACTGAGCTGTTTCTTTTCTCTGAGCCAGCAGGTAGCTAATATGACAAAAAAAAAAGAAGCATATAGCTTGTTCGGTGTGGGTGTTCATCTCCTAATCGTAGGYGGGGTTGTACAAAAGTTGGCAGAGTAGGAATTCCAAAATTGCTGTCTGTGGAACAGTTTAAAAATGTTAATTACTTGGTTACGAAAGTGTGACCTTTTTAAATCACGGTATTTGTGCTTCATGTTGGAAAAAATAAAGTTCTTGGGGAAAGTGTTCATATATTGCTTAATAGTAAATAGTATTTTTATAATGTGTCTTATGGGAAGGGAAAAATAATGCTGCTGTTTGGTGTCTTTTTGGTCTTTTAAACTTATGAAAAACCTTARAATTGAGACTGACAGTTAAAGCTGTAGGTGAAGATGAAGTAGGTTGGAAAGGAGTTTTGACTACAGAGCTTTCGCATAGCTTACAGATAGGTTGCTCAGAGTGCGATATGACTTTGAAAAAACTAAAGTGGTGTGAGATTTTGAGAATAGCTGACTGTTGTGTCTTGATTCTTTTCCAGGGAACAGCTCGCAGAAAGAAGAAGGTGGTGCACAGAACAGCTACAGCTGATGACAAAAAACTTCAGAGTTCCCTCAAAAAACTGGCAGTAAATAACATTGCTGGCATTGAAGAGGTATAGTGATAAAATAAGTGTTTCCTGTTTGAAATTAAATTCACTGTGGTGTTTTGGTGTGTGTTTTTGGTTGGGTKTTTGTTTGTTTGTTTTGTTTGTGTGGGTTTTTTTTAAGCAACAGTTTTCCGCTCTAAAACTTACAGCTCTGGTTACTGATAGRTAAAGTTATTTGATTGATTGTTGTCTCATTTATATTAATGCATACATACCTAGAGAAAGAAGGGAGAAGGTTCTGCTGGACAGATAGTGATTGTAGAAGCTAGTAAGCTGTCATGTATGTGTCTTGCATTCATTGCAAAACAAAACTTCTCTTGATTCTTGACTTAATGAACTTGATGACCTGCTTTAAAGAGAGGGGCAGTAAAGGCACATATACTGTGCAGGCACATCTGAAGCAAGGGTTGTGTGGTGCAGAATATAAAGAAAACCATAAAAATACCTGAAGTAAGAACTTGCAAGTCTGTATTATCAAAATTAGGTCCTTTTACTGCATGAAAATTACCAGAATTGTTTGTAGTCACAGGAGATGACATTTCTTGCAACACATCAAAGACTTTACAGAACCAGCTTCTGTGTTAATGTACGTAGGAATATAAAGGTTTCAGATATTCCTAGAATATGTCTATTTTACATAAATATATATATGTATAAAATATATAAGTATAAAATATGAACTGAAACACTGACATTTTCCATAACACTGTAGAGAGTGATGCTCATAYGTGGGGAGGAGGAGGTGTTCCTTCATCATGAATTCAGTATTACTGTAGTACTTGGTTAAAGCAGCATACTATTTAATCTGTGATTAATTAATTTAAGCAGGATTGCAAGGTACCTCCAGAGGTCTCTTAGGGCATACCTCTCTTCCAAAGGCAAATACAGATTCATTGTAGAAGCCTGGTTYGCCTGTAAGTTTTCATACATCTGATACAGAAACAATTCAATTTGTTTACTTAGGCTTGATATGTATATGCTGAGCTATACAAACCCAAAGAAAGACACAGCTCTTGTTCTGTTTTGGGTTGTTCCCCCTGCCCTCTGATCATAAGATCTTTATTCAGACACAGTTATTAAGGATTTTAAATGTCTTGATGTGAAGGAAGATAATGCAATATGCTTCTACCTTGATARCTAGGTACATAATTGTAGTATGTCGTTGTAGTCAGGTGGACACAAATTGACCTCGGTAAACTTTGTGTAGATAGAAGAGTTTGGGGAGGCTAGTAATGTTGAGTCAAACATTAGTGACTCATCTGTGTGTTTTTTAAAAGAGGCTTTTAAGTAAGAGGATGACAGTGCTTTAAGCCTTTACCATTTCCCTATGTGTAAGGGACAGGACATCCTTTATTTTTGCAGGAAAGCAACACACCTTGTTTTCCTGTTCAGAACATATTTTGAACCCTGCTGCTGTGTGAAGATTGATAACTTACATGTTTGTATATTTTTAGATCTCTTTAGTTCCCAAATTTGTGGTTTTTCCCTGTAACTTCTGCTAAAAACAATACTTATGAGTTTTGTGACATAAGTTTATTACTACTATTTGGTTCGATGGGTAGAACTCTCTTCCTTTTKTTCAGACAAAATTATTTTCCACTTACCCGTGGTTTAGCCATGCCCAGAAGAAAAACCTTTTTAACTTTCCATTCTGTCTCCCTTTAAGTTAAAAGACATAAAATAAACCCATACAAATATGCCAGTATAAACTTTGACAACAGGAGCAAAGCAGGCTGCTATACTGGCTGTAAAAATTCTTGGTGATTCAGAAGACCAGGGAAGAGGAAGAGAGCAGGATCACTGTATGATGTACTTAGTCTTAAAAGAGTCATCGTGGAATTACTAGGAAGGCATAGAAGCCTGTTCTAGTGCAGCTGGTACATAAACCTCCAGTTCTGTGTGTATACGTGCAGGAAGCATCCTTGCCTTGGGCAGTTTCAGCAAGTAGGCCASATTGTGAATCCTGTGCCTTCGCCAATTCTGCTGCAGAAACAATAACATTTTCCTGATAGGTGACACAGATAGCTGGGAATGGTGATGTCTCAAACTTTTCTGTTACAGCTTTTTGTTTGTAAAGAGTTACCACAGAGCTGAAGGTTCCCCCCCAGCCCCAGACATTAACTTGTTTATGCCTTACAATCTAACCTATGTACATTTTTTGCCTTTGTTAAAAATATACATGAACTGTATGATAACATATAATCCTTGCATATTTATTACTTAGTGTTTAGATAAGTGTATTTTATGAAGGAACCATACCATCTTAAATTCTGTCTTTTCATATAGTATGTATGAACCCATATTTTATCATTAACACATATTTTGCTTCCAGTTTAGGTGGTGTTAGTTCCAGATGCTTTTATCATGGTTATATTATCCTCTAGATGGAGGACTAGTTTTGTAATTTTTTATATTTTAATATTTTAAATCTAGATTTGAATTAATAATTTATCATGCTTGTTCAACAAGATGCTGCAACATTTTGGTAAATGTTATTGATATGTTTAAACAGGTGAACATGATAAAAGATGATGGAACAGTTATTCACTTCAACAACCCCAAGGTTCAAGCTTCCCTCTCTGCTAACACTTTTGCAATTACTGGTCATGCAGAGGCTAAACCGATCACAGAAATGCTTCCAGGCATCTTAAGCCAGCTTGGTGCTGACAGCTTAACAAGTCTCAGGAAGTTAGCTGAACAATTCCCAAGACAAGGTAGGTGTTTTTTGGGATCTTTCATCGCTGATTTAAAGAACATATGAAGTATTAAAAGTTTTAACCCAAATTTAACAGCAGCATGTGTGACTTAAAAAGTGATCAAAAGCATATGTGATTTTATTTATTTTCCACTGTTGTGGAAATATAGTCGGGGGCAGAGGGAATTTTTTTCTTGTTGATTCAAGATTTTATATAGGCAGGCCCTAGTTAAAAAAAAATAAAATTCTGGTAAGTCAGGCATGCTGTGATTCCAGGTGTACAACTGGGTATGACAAAATACTTAGGAAAGCAAGTTCAAGTTTTTACTGGGAAAAAATCAACATGTTGTTTTTGTCAGGGAATCAATTCTGTTTTCTTTGTTCGTACAAAACATATTTCTGTTGTGGATATAGAGARGAAACATACTTTATTGTCTACTCTACAACTCCACTTGCAATTAAACCAAGACTTTTTAAAATGAATTCAAAATCAAAGATTTGATTCAAAATAAAAAAMCCCAAAGTTTCTAATGTGATTCTTTATTTTGCTACTCATTTTAAAACCATGGGAGCGTGGTCTGTGTGTGTGTGTATATATGTATGCAGTATAACTATTACTACAATTTTACAGTGAAGAAATGGAGTCTGGGGACAATCTCTTTTAGAATAATACCCTCTTTGGGGAAGCACCGCAGCATGTTTTGTAGAGGTCTCAACTATTCTCCCTAAGCAAGTTTGTGATTTAAGAATAGATGGAAATTTATTCTTCCAATGGTGTATGTTATGAAATTAGAACATGAGAGTACTTCAAAGCATGCAAGTAATCAGTCCATTAACTTTGATAAGAATTTGTAAAAGCTTTCTTAGACTGCAGAACAGGTACGCTTTTCATCACAAGTARATGTATCAGAGTTCATGTTTTGTTGTATATTGCCAAAAACGAGTTATTAATATGAAGCCCCGGTGAAGTTGGACATTAAAAAAAAAAAAACGTTTTTCATATTTATACTGTTCATACTGTTATGGCCATTAAAAAGACTGTAATCGCACATGTTGCAATTGTCCGTATTTGGAATTGGAAAATACATTACCTGTTCTAATATTTTCAACAAATAGTTATTCCTTCTAAATCAATCTTAATCTCTTCTATATTTCATGTTCAGAGTTTAATTGAAAGTAAAGGGTTTATTTTTCCTTCTTTACTAATATTAATATGTAAAATACCTTTTAAAATTTAGAAGATGGATCATCGTAGGCATATTTCTTTGATACATCGGTACCAAAAGATACTTACTATGCTTTCTTTAGATAGTACTTTCTTTTATTTTTTAAGTTCTTGCATTTCTCTAGATTAGTTGTAGCATGTTCCAGCTTCCATGACTTACAGAAGACTAGGTTTGATGCAGGACCCTTGATACGGAAATACTTTTGCCTACAGTTGTGGCCCCTTGGTAATTGAATTGTGTGGTATGTTGGTCCCTGATTGGTACCACGTTATTGTTGCCTTGAAACACATGGCTTCCTGTAAAAGTTGTAGTCACGTTGGGTTTTTTCTCTGTCATTTGATCTTTTGCTAGCTCTGCCTTAATTCCCCTAAGCATTTGAAAATGGCTGTGAACATTCTTATACTGAAGCATTAGCACAAGTAGACCTTTTGGTCATGCTGATTACTGTTGATACCCGGTCATTTGTGTGTTTGTCACTATTGGGGGCTGGGGAAATGTGTTCTTTTTTCACCTGTATGTTACGGCTTTTATTTTGTTGTGTGGTATTCTGTATATCCCTAATTCTGTGTAATGAGAACTTAGCACCGAATTTTTTTTATAGTGTTGGATAGTAAAGCACCAAAATCTGAAGACATTGATGAAGAAGATGATGATGTCCCAGGTAGGCACATACACACTTATATGTCCATTTAATATATAAATATTTCAATTCATGCATTTAAATATTTAGCTCTTGATGTGATTATACTTCTCACTTGCTAAGGGAGGCTTCATATTCTGGGCAGCGTTAAAACGTTGATGACTTTGGATTCCAGCTTTTGAAAAAAGGTTTACCTTGTGCAAATTGCTTAATTCTTAAGTGAAAATAGATTAAAATACTTTCAGGGAGATTGAATAGGTAATCTAAATGTCCAAACAGGGTTTTAGGGCTACAAAATGACATGATATAGTTATCAGGTTGTCTTTAAATCAGAGTCTGGGGTGGGGATTTTTATTTCTGTAGTAGAAGAAACAAAGCTTATGTCAGTGTCTGAAAGTTTCTCAGTAAGTAAATATTGTAAGCTCTTAATTTGTCGATAACTGTCTATCAATCACCACGTTCTTCTGTATCCATCAGTATGGTGTATTAGCTAAAACAACAAACTGGTGGACCCAGAGGTTCAATTCCTCATGCTCTGGCACTGGTTTATTTCTTTGTGACCTTGCATAAAAATTCAGTTCTCTGCAAAATTTTCCRTTTCCTGGAGTACAACAGTTAATGGGTGCCTAACTTCAGGCATTCTTTAAAGAATGCTGATGGCTCAAGACTCAACTGCAGCTAGTAGAGCACCTCTGAAAATCAGATCTTAATCACTTCGTGTTAGAACTTCCACTCTTCTGAGTGTTCCTGCATTTCTAGTTCTTTGTGTATGTTCAAACAAACCCTATTTTCTAAAGCCCTTTGAAATCTGCCCATAATAAATGGTGTATATTAGTCTAGTTAAAAACTATTAACCTTTCCTATAATATATGCATTTTCATTAAACTTACAAAGGTAATGTTACTGGGCACTACTGTATTAAATATTTTCATCTCTTTCAGATCTCGTAGAAAACTTTGATGAAGCATCAAAGAATGAAGCTAACTAAATCATTAATAGTTCTGGAAGCTGGCATGGACTAGATTTAAGAAATCAGCTATGTGGTTCCAAAGTTTTAAAGAAACGGAGAACATCATCTGTTAATAGTTCAGTAATATAAATATTTTGTATTTTTATGATGCTGTTTGTTCAGCATTTTCTGTCAGTTGATTTTGCATTTTGCACTTACTCCCAGGATCTACTCTTTTGGTCAAAAAGAAATGTCGGTGCAGTTTGAGGGGTGTGTGCATGCGCGTGTGTGTATGTGTGTGGGTGTACATATAGTGGAGAACAAATTGGAGAACACTTATTTAACCTTTTCCCCTTTTCCTTTGGAAGTAGAAATAAAGTGAATCTTCAGCATTGTTACTTTTTGATTATCACCAAATAGTGCACAGAAGGTAGTGAAGATTAAAATTTTGTCCACGTTTTGTGACCTGGAGGCATTACACCATTAAAACTTGGGTTTAATTTGCTGTTAACTATTGTATTTACAGATGTGTTTCTCATCCCTGTTGAAACGTACACATGATAATTGTTATCAACCTTATGTTGATCCCAGATGATAATGAAGACGAGCTGTTTTACTGGCTTGTTTGGTACAGTAACTTTTTAAAAAAGAAAAATTGGTCTCAGAAAAGTGGGCTGCTTTTTTAACCTTTCTCAACTTTTTCTTTTTTTCTTGTCTCTCTAACCTTTTGAGACAAGTTGGTGTTTGACTCCTTCCGTGTAGGCTTAGCAGTATGTTCTCCTGTTGATTATGTAGAGTATTTCCCATGTCAAAAGGAAAACAAAACACCTTGGTTCTCTACCATTGGGTCACTTCCTAAACTTGGAGGTCTAGTTGGTAACAGTCCGGTGCACCAGTTTTGCACAGTAACAGATTTTTGCTTGAATAACTTCAAGCTGTTCTCCTGGCATGACTGCATTTACTAACAGCTGATGATCCGCTGTCATTCTTCTGGCACTAGGAATTAAATGCACTGTGTGAGCAATGCTTAAGGTGGGAGGAAAGAGTTGTTGACATTTTGCCTTGCCTCCTGCTGGGCAGTTTGTGCAATGACTAGCTCTAAAGGGATATTTTTTTTTTTTGCCTGTAACTTACCTTTGCCTATAACCTACCTCCAGGTTCRGTGTCATCTATGTAGTAGCTTCTTAAAAACCACAAATGCTCCTCAGGCATAAGGAGAACATTGGGAGGTACTGTTGGTACAGTGCAGTATTTATGACCTTTCTTTAAAATGCTTAATGTGAACCCGTTTTCTCAGAGGCTCTTTCAAGGTTCTTGATGTAACGTGCATTATGGTATACTTAGACATCATTGTAACCTGTGTCAAGGGCAGCTGTGGCTTAAGAAAGCCTTTTTTTTTTTCTCTCTACATCGGTCACTTAACTATGGCTTAATTGGAACATATCAGCTTTTTATGTAGGTTCATAGCTAGAGAACTGTAAAAGTACAAGGTAAATAGTACRTGAGTTCGGGTGATATCATCATAAAACCACAAAAGCAGAGCTGTAATGGTTTGTCATCTGAACTCCATTTATTTTATAGGCTTTGTTCAGTTTTTCCTGTTATATTTTATATACTACATGGATCTTACTACAAAATAAAATAACAGTACAAAAGAGGAAAAGCTCCCTCTTATGTGTTATCTCCTCCTCCCACCAGCACTAGCTGAGGAACGACAGGTGGATGCAGCAGCTGTTTCAAACAGCACTATGTCCTTGCTGACGGTGACTGAGGAAGATACGTGCAGGACTGGGGAGGATCCTGTTAGAGCTTTAGGTTCACTCCCATACACCCACTTTCCTGTTTTCCCTGCAGTGTTGAGTGAAACTTTGGTTTGTTGTATGGCTAATCTTAAATCAGCTGCAGATGCATTTGTTCTGTTTATAACGAAGAGATGTCTTCATTAATGTGTGCATGGGCACACTGAGGTGCCTTTTGCTGTCTCTGCAAGTTCAAAGAGCAAATGAAGGATACTAGGAAACAGGTATTTGCCGTATTCTTCCATTTGCTTAAGGGGCATGAGTGAAGAATGGTTCAAAGTAGCAACTGTACTGAGTTTGTGTGGGATGTCCCCTCCCCCAAAATACTAATCAGATACTGAAAATTTGTGCTCATTGGTTTCTGATGTAGGAAGTATGTTAAAAGTAATTTTGTGAGAGTAAGAGTAAGCATTGGAAACAATGATTCCGTAAGTTTCTATAGTTGAACTTTCTGATTCCTACAAAATACTCATTTAACTTTTGCTCTTGGTCATGACAATTTACWTGTTAAACCCTCACTTTTTCCTATGTTTGACAACCAGTAAACTAACTAAATATGCTAGCTTATGTAGTTATATTATCTTCAGTTTTTTCACTGTATCTGGAAACAGTCAACCACTTAACAATTTGCTGCTGGAAATACTAGAGCTTATCAATCATTAAACTGATTTTAATTAAAAGTAACCCATCAAGGCTGTTGTGGGAAAAAGCTCTTTCTTTTTCTTTGTATTTATTCATGGTATAACTCAAACAGCGTTTGTACATGCTGATGGAAATGCAAAGTTACTGAAAGTAGTTTTGGGGAGTGTTCGTACAATAAAAACTCCCCATGTGAGGGTGAACATTAAAATGCTCTTTGCTCGGCTTGAAGCATGATAACCACTGTACTTCTGAAGCTCTTGAGCTTACTTGCTCACTACTTAAACACTGTTGACATATTAAAGATACTGGTACAGATATTGACATATTAAAGAACTTGGCATTGATTTGGAAATAGGAAGATAGAGCAGAAAGTAAGTTGATAMATCTCTTGGATTGTATGTGAGAGAACCAAAGCTGCATCAGTGAAGACCAAAGAATCGAGAACTTGGCAAATGTGTAAGATGGCAAACACTAGTGTTCCTGCTCTGACTCCTCATAATTTGTGTAGTTCCCTAGTTTATGGACGGGAAACCTGGGACTGGCTGGCTTCTCAGGCAGGAGAGCAAGTCTAAAACCCTGCAGTTGTGGTGCGTTTGCTCGATGGGAGGGGGGGAAACATGCTGATGTATGATGGATGGCAGAGATTACTGTCAGTGATGCTGGAGACTTGGTACTGAGTGCTGGTAAGGGATTTCTGGTGCAGCRCTTCATAACAAAATATGTTTGCAGTTAAGAGTGTTGGTGGGGTGGAGGGAGTGGATATAAAAACCGTAACATACAATGCAGACATTGAAAAGAATAGGGTTCAGGTGAATTTTTTCTCTTTAACTTTTGTTATGTAGGAATATTTGAAGAGTGCCCAAAAATGATAAGGATGAATTTAGAACTGCTACTGAAGTTTTACTGAAACATGTTGATAATTCACTGGTATTTGTCAACTTTCAGTGGGATTTCCGTGGGAACTAGGAGTTGCTATGAACTCCCTTCTGCCAGGATCTTCTCAAATAGTGTTTTGGATTTGGTGTGTACAAAATGAGCCCTGGAGGCCTTACAGATGGTTTAATTACTGAGCAGTGTATTGATTGACCAGTGTACTGCTGTTAACAGGAAAGAGTTGAGGAAGTTGTAACAGCACGGTAAATCTGGTCTATATGTAAGAGATGAATTCATGCCTCTACTGAGGAATGTCCCAGGAATGATTCTCTTGTTTCCCTGGAATCAGACTGCGCTGCCCCAGATAGTAGGGATGTACAGAGGGGCTGAGCAGACTGCCCCGTAGGTGAAGGTGAGTGAGTGAATTCTTCCACTGGCCCTTAAGATTAGTCTCCTTTTATTATTTTAAGACAGTGCTGGTTTGTTCAGCAAAGTGAACAGAGAGAYTGTTCTGGAGACGTAGATTAATTAAATTATCCATGTTTTGTACTGGAGCAAATGAAGAGATGCAGAACAGAAGCACATCACAACACTAGCCATAGCAACTTTACAGAAGTGACAGCAGAAGTACAGGGAATGGTTATTCATGTTCAGCTGTTTGCTTTTCCATCAAGTAATTTTTATTTTTTTTATTCCCCTCCCCTTTTTCAAAGACCAGCTTGCAGACACTGAAGAACTTCATGGATTTATTCAGAAACATGGGGGCCGCAGTGTCAATCAAGGATTCAGGTAGCCAAGCAGAGCAAGTGAAGAAACTAATTCTAAAATGGGTCKTCTTGGTATGTTTGGGTGGAAGCTTGGGTTGATATCTAGAGCAGAATTATTGGGAACTGGGCTTTCATTTCAGACTCTGGCACTGTGTATTTGGCAAGCAAAAAACAACTTTTACATCTTCCAGTGCCTTGGTTTGCCTTTATTTCAGGAGTACTGCTCTACCTCCTATAAGTATGTGGTATGTAAATTAATGAACACAAAACCTGGATGCTACTTGAGAGAAAAGAGCTACATCTGTGCAAATGGTATAAAAAGCTACTTTACTTCCACACGATAAACGCA
This sequence comes from Oceanodroma leucorhoa, assembly GCA_030449065.1. Classification (NCBI taxonomy): domain Eukaryota; kingdom Metazoa; phylum Chordata; class Aves; order Procellariiformes; genus Oceanodroma; species Oceanodroma leucorhoa. The sequence goes on from JASVER010000082.1 coordinate 306,694, forward strand.
TACTCTTTGGTGGGCTGTCAGTACTATTAAACACCCTCTCACTAAACTACAGACCCACAGCTTGCTCAGATGCAGGGTTTTTWTTTGCCAACCTGGTATCTGTCAGATTCTCAAATATTAGGTGGCATTTCCTTGAACTTTGCATTGCAGATGGATTTTGTAACTATGCTGAATTAGTTGCCTCCTTTATTTGCTCATTTGAGTTCTTGAAGTTTTTTCTGATATTTTTGATAAAAGTATCAATGCTAAAGCAAACATTGAAACAAAAAAATCATACTCCAAGGCCTTTTGACCTTTCAGTGAACATATCCCAGCTGAATAAAAGGAGTTATGCGACCTCTTGCCCTTTCTTGCAACATGCTTGTGGCAGCTATAGTAACTGCTAATGTCAAAAAGTAACATTRGAAAGTATTTAATGTATTTTTAGATTCTGTCTAATGCAACTTAGCTGACAAAGAAGTGCCAGTGCCCTGTGACCAGCTCTCTACAGACATTGGGAAATGTGGCGCAAACTACATTTTGAGAAGATCAGATCTGATTTTGAGGCCATGTGTGAAGCTGGAAATTACCAAGTGGTGCAAATTATTGCCAGACATAGGTAAGTGAAGACTTAAAATCTCAGCAGATTGTCAGCGGGATACCAAACCTTTGCACACCAAGACTGAAGTTCTCCGAAAGGCTTCACCAATCTCAGGCTTCCCTGCCACCAAGGGAGAAAGTCTTCCCCTTCCTTTGCTCTCCCAAGCACCAGCAGTAGTAGCTGATCTCTGAGGTCAACTGGATCAGCTTGTTCAACTGGTTGTAGATGACTTTTTTTTTTTAAAGTTTTCAGATGGTTTGCAGCTCACCTTACCGTGTAGTCTCACCATGCAATTGTGCGTAGTAGTACTGACACATGCTAAAAGCTCCACCGTTCCTCTTCCTGACAGCTTGCTTTGGTTGGCTTAGCTGGCTTGTGAAACGGCATCCTGAGCCGTGGTGGCAGCGATTAAACCTGCAGGTCGCACAGTTCATTCTGCGTAAGCGGGTGCCTGCAGAGGAAGCTGTAGTGTTGGGGCCCATGTCAGTTGTTTTGCCTTACCACCTGCTAGCTAGCTTTAAATTTCTGTGAAATAAATGGTAACCTCCCTTCAAAAGGCAGGCATTCGCACACAGTACTTCTGGGCAGGCTTGGTAAAGATGACTATCAGGCAAAACAGCCTTGCAGGCTGAACTAGCCGCCTAACCCTGCTGCTGCTTGCTCTGCTTCTGAGGCTCGTCTTGGCAAGACAGTATGGGGGAGCTTGCGGTGCTGCTGCCAGGGTCATACTGAGTTTGGGAAGAAGGGAAGGGTTTGCCATATTGATGCCTTGGGTGACCAATCTGGTCAGATACTGTAACTTGCAGTTTGTTTTTAAACTTTTAATTGTGAAATAGGGGTTCAGTACAGCTCAGTATGCCTTGTGMGGCATAGGCATTGCCTGCACCGTGGGCTGATGAGCTGCAGCATGTGACCTCAGTGTGCCGTTACTGCAGCCACCCTCTGACCCAGCCATCCCACCACTCCGCAGCTGCGTGGCACCCGAACACAGCCTTCCCCTTGGGTCCATTTTACATGTCTCTCTTTAGACAGCAAACAGTGATTTTTTTGGGGCAAGCTGTTGAAGTTCTGATTCATACTGAAGGTTCTTGTTCACTGAAAATTTCAGTAAATAACTTACAAAGTGAACTCTACGAAAGAATTCCCATTTTTGTGACAAGATCTGGTTTCAAATGGTTTCTGACACATGGTGTTTAATTGAAAATAGCTGTAACTTGCTTACAGCATTTTTATAGTCTCAGGGGAGTAATGATGCAACTGAAGTTTCTTCTCTGTTCATTTTGAAACACTTGCTCTATTGCTGGAGACTCTGGTCTGCTCTGTGTGAGTGGCAGCTGTAATTAGCAATGGCTTGCATTTTTGCATGTTTCTGAAAGCAAGCAAATAGATCCTAAAATAATTTTTACTTTGAATATGGATTTCTTCCCCTGTCTGTCTTAATAGCCTGCTTCCTCAGCTTGACTAAAAGACACCAGGATTTCTCGTAATCTCGTGCTGGATATTTGAGTATTTTGCTGAGATTTCTATTTTGACACAAAAGTGATGTCAGTTTTCTGAAAAACAGGGAATKTGTTACAGTTTCTAGTCTCTTCTACATCGCCTTCCTTTCAGTCGCATGGTTTCTGTGTTGTTGTAAATTATTAACTTTTAAACACAGAGATGTTATTACCTCTATCTCTTCTCCTGCCCTTTGAGTTGCAGAGTTGCTTTTGTTGGCAGCGTGCACTGAGAAATCGTGTTGGCCACTTCCAGCCCTGAAATTGTAATAGTTTATCCCATTACACGGTGATTTTCCAGCTCAGTTCTCCTGAGAACCTTGAAATGGGTTTTCCATAGAAATATTCTATCCACTCTTTTTCTTCTAAAGGCTGTAGTCAGATTTGAAGGGATAATCTAGCTATTGTTTCTCGTGGTATGTGTGTTGTATCCTGATGATTTTGTTAAATTATAGAGGATTTTTATAGTGCAATCTGGGTCACTGAGAACTTGGTGACTTCTTTGAACAGGATTGCTTTTTCTTTGGGAACAAGCAGAGATACGTTATTAGCATCTTAACTCATGGAAACTTTTCCATGAAAAATACATACACTTTTTATGGTTTTAATCTGCACAAGCACTCCATGAGTTTGCAGTAAGCTGTAATAAAAGGTTTAGATGTCTTATACCCACATTTCCTCAATGTATCATAGTACCATCATCAGGAATGTATACTCAGTGCATCTTTCTTTGTGACTGCTAGTTTTGTCGTCGTCTTTTCTCTATAGCTGTTGTGAGTATTGTCTGAGAAACAGAGCTGTTGAATTTGGGCTGCCTGACACGCAGGCATGCTGACACGCAGTATGCTAATAGTTTCAAACTGCTTGGGCCCTCAGGTTCTTTATGGTTTGGGATGGCCAGCATTTGTCAGGAAAGAACAAATGAACTAGTAGCTATTCAGAACAAGACTTCACTTGCATTGAATACACATGATGAGAAATTATTTTTATTGTTAGTTTCTCTGCTGGTACATTAATCTGTGTTAAAATTTGTATGAGATGTGCCTTGGTTCAATTTTTGCCCTTCTATGTTAACTCTTAGATAAGCCAAGGTAAGAGAGAGGTGATTAAATACTTGTCCTTAATTAGTCTTACCCTTGTAAGCAGTCCCATGAAAAATTGCTGTGGGAAGTATTACCTGCATTGTCTACTTGCACAATAAAAACAAGCTTTATCAGTTGTTACTACCATAGTTAAGTAATCCTGTTAAAGAAAAATATCTGCAGGTTTCGTACTTAGAATGCCTCTCTGATTCGGTAAAAGCAAGATAAAGGACAGAYGTCAAGGGTGCCTAAGAGCTTTTTTCTTATTTTTTTTCTTTTCCCTTTCCTCCAAAAAGCAGCTCTCTGATGTGTGTACTATTATTTACTGTGCCCTTTTCTATTGGCTAACATTGTGCTTAATCCTGTATCATGGTCAAAATTGTTTTGGCAGTTTGAAATGGGCTACCAACTTATTTTATCAAACTCAAAACATTCAGCTGACTGACTTTACGATTTGCAAACCTGAACAACTTACAGACATCCCTCATTGAGATGTTAAGGAAATAGCTGCTCAGGGCTTCCCGAGTGCTCTGACTCGCAGCACTCCACAAAATCTCAATCATGTGATTTAGCAAGGCATAAATAAGCCTGCCTTTTTTTTTTTTTTTAACAGGCTTAATTACACCCAGTGAAGCAATGTCCTTTTGCTTGAGCAGGGAGTTGCCACGCTGCTGTGAAGTCAAAACATTGCTGGGAGAACAGGAAGGTTCAAGCAGAGCCATCGAGTTGATAGGACAAGTGGAAGGAGTGTGCGTACTCGTGACCCTGTTCTCTCTACACGTGTACACTTCCGTGGGATTTAGTGGTGGGGTTTGTCTGTGACGGTAAGACTGAATGATTCCCTGTTTATCATCACTGCTGACTTAATAAATTACATGATCAAGATGAGCTTGTGTCTGTTTTTTTTTTTTTTTTCCTCATATGCAGTAGTGAAAGAGAAGTGAACTGATGGGGAAGAGGGCACAACCTGCCTGGAATAGTTAGTGCTTTGTATTCAGCAAGGAGATCTTTACATAAAACCAGTGATGTTATTGCTTCTTTCACTCATTTTTTTTTGTGATTTAGTGTCTATATGTCAATGCCTGCAGGATTCCAGACTCATCCAGTCCATGTTCAACACCACACCTGGCAAATGAGAACTGTAAGTATGTTTTCATGAATAAGGATGATATCCAAAGCATTTGCTGAGCTGGTGCAGCTGCCACAGATGGGATATTTTCCACCATTAGTGGCAATGGGTGTAGCCAATGCCATTCCAGCCACTGTTGGGCTAATGCTTGGATCTCAAGGGTTGTCTGTTAAATGCTGAAGGTAGTGCTCAGGAGGGAACACAGTGTGCAATTAATGTTGCATCATCATGTTGTGTAATGGGCCTTGCTGGATACTAACTCCTTGTTATACTGTCTTCTGTAAAAACAGAATGAAAGATGGCCCTTTCCCTGTACAGCTTATCATTTAAGGTATAGTCAAATTAATGACAACGGGTTTTCAGTAATTGTAAATGGCAGTAAAATGCATTTACAGGGCTCAGGGCTTCTTCCTTACAGAAACAGCAATAGTGTCCTAGTATGAGAGGACACTACTAACAGGATCCATCCAACACATACTGCCTTGGAAATAGACGTGAAATTGTTGAATAATCACCATTTTGTGAAAATTGCTTTGAGATATTTCTCATCTTGGTGAAGTGAACTGGTCAGCGTTCATTTTCATGACATTTTTACTGAGCTCAAATATTTTCTTGGTGAAAGTCTTTAGTAGTAAAGAGCGCTTAGAACTCAGCTTAGGAAGCTCATTCACTTCTTTCTAGTATTTGAAGTCTTTTGGCTATTTTACAAGCCTAACAAACTTCCCCTTAGTCCTACACCTAAATTATCTTGAAATTCAGTCTCTTCTTCTCCAACCCCTAATTTGTTAATCACCTGGACATTGCCACAGTCATGAAGCTATGAGCCTGCCACAGTTCTGCTGAATTCTCAGATTGCTTTCTGGTAGCCTTATCCTTTTTTATTCAAGCACTCTCCCCGGGGTATGCATTTCCATGTTTCCATACCACATAAAATTCTGGCTTGGTTTTAGACTGGTTCCCTTATTCAGCCAAGAGACAGGATTTTCTTCATTATTATTAAGGTGCTCAGCTTTTTGCAAACTAYAGGGGGAGATGTTTGCTCATCAGTTTTTTTCAGTGTTAAGCACTCATTTTCCGTGGGGGAAAAAAACAAAACCAAAAAGTTTTCTTTCTGGCTGTCCAACCAAAGGACCACCTTGTTACCAAAGAGAGAATGAGGGAGAGGGACTGCACAGTTTTCGTTTCAGTTTCAAGATGTTCGGCTTAATTCTGCGTTTGGGCACTGTTCTTATTCTTTGATGGTTGGTTCAGGCATGAGTTTGCTATCCAGTCAGCTTTCCACTGTATTCTTCTTTTGCTTTGTTACAATTCATATCAAACTGTTATCTTATATAATTTATATGAAATCATTTATTTGAAAAGACTGCCCTATAAAGAGAATAAAGGGTGTGGTGCCAGGTATAAGTTTATTCAAACATCATTCCATCTACAGAGATTTTCTCTAGTGTCATATGTGTTACTTGAGAATCAGCGAAGGTGACTTATTTCTGAAGGAAAAAAAAACCTTTTCTCTAAGCCTTTTCCTGCTTTACATTTGCCCATATTGTAGCAGTCTGGAGGGAAGGTGCCAGTGCTGGAGCCAGGCCATGTGCATAACTGCACAGACCACAGTCACTTAAGGCTTCTTTTTTATAACTCTTTTAAAATTATATCAGTTTCAGAAAAATAGTTTTGAACACACAAAAAAATGGTCATGTGAATACGATCTTCAGAGAGCAAATTAAATGGGTTATAACTGTCTTCCCTAGTGAATTTATGTGGGGAATTTTATGTCAGTTCAGCTGACTGCCTCATTTTTCAAAGCATTTCACTATGGGCTTTACATTTTCAGTTAAGCTGTTGCTATTTAAGTATGACTTCCATGTCATTTGCAAAGCATGTAGAAGCTGGAGGCAATTCAGCATTTTGACACTCTTAATTAACTGACGGCCTGTCATGAAAGTAGGTTGTAATTAAACGATATGGTAATTTTGGCCATGCTGCTTTTCAAAGTATTTTTATATCCCAGCATAATAGTTCAGGTGGTGACATCGTGTCAGTGTATGTGCTTCTCCTTCCTCAATGCCTACTCAAGAATTGTTGCTCGTGGTTCAAAATAGCTTTAAGAAAATAAATTCCAGCCAGTTCTTGGTGAAAGAGGAAATAGAAATTTAAAAAATTTCCTGTCACAGACTGTGGCCTGTCATCCTGTTGGGGTCTGTGACAATGACGTGTAACATGTGACAACCTACACGTCCTGTAAGAGATATCCACACATTCAGAGATCTGCAGGGTTTCTAGGGCAATCCAGTTGGGTTCATGAAAAATAACTGGAGAAAACAAAGGTAACTTTGATGGCTACAGAGCCTGTGCCATGTTTGCTCTGGGATATTGCTAATGATTTGAGTAAGATTGGATTTGGMTTTGGCCCAATAGATTTTTGATTAATGAAGATTATGCTGCCTTCARCTAGAGGGGTGGGTGTTGAAATGGGAGTGCTTTTACTGGGTAAGCAAACATAGTTTTACAGAGGTATTCCAGGATGGATGTGTCCCTAACACAACCTGACAGTGTTACTGTTCAGAAATGAGGGGGATTTGCCAGAAGCCAGTAATACCCACTGCATTTTGAGCCAGGTTCTTTTCATGTCCATTTTCTGATGTGCTGCCCTGGGGAAATCTGCCGTCTATTCATCTCTTCAATCCTTTAATAACATCCCTTGTGCCAGGAACATCATAATGCTGAATGCCATGGCTGAGACATTACTATATATACACTGAAGATCCTTGCTTGGTGTGTGATGAAACAATCTTTGGGGAATAAGTGAAACAAAAGCGCATGTAGGATATCCTTTAATTCAATGAAGAATGTGGGTGGAGAAGCAATTGAAATGAACAAGATGCTTTGGATTTTCGTTAATGCCTTGAATACTTTAGGGTGTACTTAAACAAATCTTTGTGTACGAACAGTTTCATGGCTYAAAGAACTAATAAAAGCAGGAGGAGACCATGTTTCTTAACCATGTCCTTCCCTACCTGCACTCTATCGCACCTTTCTCCTGAGATATGGGCCTGTGGCAGTTCTGATAGGGGAGAAATAACCATACAAAGAAGTCGAGACCTACATGTGGCTGACTGACAAGCCAGCTGCTAAAGCCAGCTGCTAAAAGCTACTACGGTGGCTGCCTTCCCTCTGCTGTGCCCTCAGTAGTGGCAGTCATTCGCGGCTTCCTCCTATAGCAGTCACCAGTTGCCTCTTTCAAGTGTGATTGAACTTGAGTAACATATTCCTAAATTGTTCAAAGGGAGAAGAAGATGTACCTGCAGCTGCAGCAGAGATGTGTGAGCTTTTCTTCTTTGAAAGGCGTAGCTTAAAAAAATTGCATGCACAAAGGATGGTGGTTTTCATGCCCACTGCACCCACTGTCATTAAGGAGAAGTAGGGTGGAAAAGATAAGCGTGGCAACAGCAGATAACCCAAGACAGTGTTGCAAAAGTGGTGCCTGCCAGATTCCTTCAAGAATAACATCCCTTTTGCTGGAGTTTGACTCTATCATGCATTGAATGATTTAATTACAAAAAATAATGAACCAGAGCTTGAGAGTCATGTAGGTCCATGCATAGCAGCTATTCATTTATCTCCAGCACAACAAAGAAGGGAAATGTGTAAGATAACAATGTGCCAACTACATTTACCACTTCCTTTCAAGTAAGTTTCAGTTCTTTTCCTTTCTAAAGAAAACTCAGCTCTTCCTTTGAATCCAAAAAGACCTAAAGGATAAATTCATATATACATAGCAGATCAAACCCTTCACATAAACACTGAAAAAAAAAAAGATACTCTGGATAAAGGTTTATACTTCTGTTTACTTACATTCTCCAAAAAACCCCCTCAAACAACAAAACCAACCATACTGGAAATACGTAACTGCGTGTTCATAGACATGTTGACAACTCTACACTTGGACTGAAGACTTTTTCTGAAACGTATTTCCTACCTCAACCAGAAGCTATGAGCTTCATGCAAGATGTGCGCTTTCACTGCTCCTACTGTCCCTCATCCTCTGCCTTCCCATGCCCAAGGATTCACTGGACTCCTTCCTTCTGTGTCCTCCATTCTCCTACTGAGACCGGCAGCTTTTTCTCTCCTCCCTCAGGTTCACAGACCCGCATATCTGGCGGAATTTATGATGGAGGAAGGTATTGAGAAAAAATTATATTGTAGCACTCCCTCTCAGGGCCCCAGTGCTCCACACTAATGTCTGTAAGGCACATGGAGATGGGATGCATCACAGTTTGGGGCTGTTCCTACAGCATATGCTATACAAGAAGTCAGAAGTAGTAGTTTCTGACCTTAATTTGTTTTCCTTGTCTGTGTTTCCATCTTGGTCTTCAATTTACGTTTAGGTGYCTTTCACATAATCACAGAATGGTTGAGTTGGGAAGGGATGTCTGGAGGTCTCTAACCCTTTGCTCAAGCAGGGTCAGCTAGAGCAGGTTGCCCAGGACCATGTCCAGTAGGGTTTTGAATATCTCCAAGGTTGGAGCCTCTACAACCTCTATGGGCAACCTGTGATAGTGTTTGGCCACCCTCACAGTAGCGATTTTTTTTCTTATGTATAAGGTGAATTTCCAGAATCTTAAATGTTTTTGACAAAAGCAAGTTAAAGCTGTTTAGGGCTGTTCCAGAAGGATGTGTTAACTTTTAGGTTTGACCATCCAAGAAGAAAACCTGATTTTTCAACTGGTCTAGTGTACATGTGGATAGATCTGCTTGTTGTTGTATAACTGTTAGCCCCCCAAAAGAGAGGGCAGTAACACCAAGGCTATGACAGTGCTTCTCTGACTAGGTGACACGGCCCTCTCAGCTCTGGCCGTAGCCCTCAGCCTGTCAATAGGGGTATAACTGAGGCTCTAAAAGCTGAAAATGACACCACATAAAGATGCAGAGAAACTTGTGATTTAAAGAGAAATTGAAATGGTCATAATTTTTGCAGAACAAAGATGAATCAGAAGGAACATAGCAGAAATAAACAGAATAGAGGATTATATAGAGGAAGTAAAATTGATTGTTCCTATATGAGAAAAAAAGGGTATTAAGTGAAATTGTGCAGTAGAGCATTTAGAGGTGATGAACGAAAATACTTTTAAAGTACCACAATTAGTGTTACAAGACATCACAGATTAAAACAGGATTTTAAAAGGATTAGTTTTTTTCTGTATAAAATATATGTCCACTTATATTAGATAAGTGCAACAATGAACTGATTTATTTAATTTGTATACCAAATCTGTAAAAAAATCTGACAGCTTTTTTGGTCATAGAATATAGTTATGTTGGAAGAAACAAAAGAAAAGACTCTCACATCAAAAGATAACACTTCAACATTCTTAATAATGGGTTATTTAATAATACCTATTTTTATATGATTTTTCAGTTAGAAAGCTTTATTTTGTACTATAKATAATTAAAATCGAGTCAAGTTTGAATTGTAGTGTTTCGATTTCTCTAAAATTGTTTTGTTCTTAGAATTTTCCTTGCATCTGAAGTGTTGACATTCAAGGGAGTGGGTTTCTGTTCACAAAAACAGTCATTYAAAAATCATCCACAAAACATCCTCTGTGCTACTGTTTGCTGGTGGAATTCCTTTCTGAAGTGTCTGATGCAGTTTGCTCTCAGCCAGCATCTTGAGCAAGTCTTGCCCCTACGAGTGAGTGCATCAAGCACTGAGTAYGTTCACTGAAGCCTACACAAATGCCTGAGACTGTTATTTATGTAGACCTACTTTATGAGCTTGTAAGCTCTCTTGTAGGCCCGTATCTGGTCTAGTTTTGGAGAACCTCAGTTTAAAAATCACCTGTTCTTCACCATTGTGCTTCCTATTGTCAATGAAGCGTAGGTATGTTGGTGGCATGTATGGAAAAGTGCATATGGCTTTTTAGAAAGGGCTATCAACAACTCAAAAACTTCCTTCTAGAAGTTGTGAGATATGCTGGTCCCTCCATCCTCACCAATATATCATACTTCAAGCAGATTTTTTAGACCAAACTGGCATGAATTATGGCTTTTATCCAAACAATGAGAATCTCACTTCTCCTACCTTCCACCATCCTCTGGCACAGCTCCAACATTATTCCTGGAGTACTATTATCTTTGAAAGATGGAAGGTTTTATATGATTGAGGAAGTTAAATAGTATCACAGCCAAGTGATATCCAAATATACATGGGATAGGATGTAAAATCAGGAGTTCTACAATTCTAGTCCAAACTCTTAAATGCATTTTTTTGAGCAATACAGAGCAGGTTGCTTAATCCTCACAGCTTTCAACTATTTGTAAAGTACTTTTAGATCTTCAAATGGAAAATGTGTATTTTAGCATTTTAGGAAGATTAAGTTCTGTAGCTGGAGCTAATTTTTCAAACTCCTATTCATTTTTGAATCTCAAAGGTCTTTTGTTTCAGTGAACCAGAAAGCACATATTTAGGTGATGATTTCATATCTTCCAAATGATAGTTTTTCATGTAATCATCATAATAACACTTTTCATAGGAGGCTCTCAAAGTGGTTTCACAGACCTTCAAAAGGTCTCATGCAATACTTACTCATGCTGTAAATATAACTACTTCTACTGTACACACAAGGAGAGAGGATCAGACGGGTTAAATGTCACTCAGCAAGTCAGCTAAAGAGTTGAACAAGAACCTGTTTCTCCCGATTCCAAAACCTGGCGGGTTTTTTGTTACTGAGCACAGATATGTTTATCTGGAAYACCCTCACAAATACTCAAACCCCTTCACTAAAGGCATTTCCAGCTTCTGGCCAGACCAGGAATGTAATCAGAAAGGTACTTAAGCATTTCCAGGGCTTCCAAATACAGATGAATAAAAAAAAACAGTAAGAATTAAATGATCCAAATGTTTCTTGTTTTCTTGTTAACAGGGACTACTAAATCCTGTAATTTGACTTCTTGCTTAGTAGAGGCTTTCAAATTATCTAAGTATCACATCTCAGTCTCAAACACCGAGTCCAAATAACAACCCTTGAAAAGYTGTCCTGTGAGTATTGGAAAAATAGCCCTTGTTTGCACATGGATTTGTGTCTTCACCCTCTGATCTCTTCCTTGCAATAACCCTAGCCCTGCCACGTCCATGGTGACCCCCCTGCCACAATGACCTCAGCTTCCTCCACATTCCCTGCAACTCTCCTAGGCTGAAACAGCGTATGCTGGGAGTAACACGGCAGTGCACGCATCCTGCCTGAGCAGCTGGAGCATGCACTGATTAACAAACTGGCTGCTGCCCCACTGAATATGTACCARCTGAGTTGGACTTGCTTCGGCTCGCCCCCTTTGTGTCTGGCCGTGGATTGCCACAAAACTTGTAAGAACTTAATTTCCTTTGAGACTTACCACTTTTTCAGCTGTTGCAGAAATTGGCCAAGAGATCGTAAAGATAGGGGAAGGAGGGAGGGGAAGAGAAAGACAAACAATGTAATTGAATAAGTGTTATTTCCTTATGAAGCTTGGGCTAATAAGCTAAAATGGGTGCCAGAGGGAAAGAAAAAGAAAAAAATCAAGATGTAATTAAAGTCCAAAGCCCTTGCTCAAGCTTACACAGAAGTTTAGCACTGATACAGACAGAGATCTTTTAGAGCTTCTGGGCCAGTGTCTGGAATATGGAGAGAAAAGTGATGGATGTTTCAAGATGTAGCCAGCATAGACAGTAAAGCAGTTATGTTCCCTTTTAAATGCATAACCTGTGTGAGTCTACTGTTGGAAAGGATTAAAATGGCATCTTTTTTTTTACTCCTAAGAATACATGGCACGTTTAAAATTTAAACTGGACAAAATAAGAATAGGTATTCAGCATGGAATGACTCTAAATTGACCTATGCATCGAGACGGTGGCCTAGCAGGTCTTTTTCTTTTCTAGAGATTAAGTCATATCTGGTGGAAAATGCATCATATATTAATTAAGTGCTCATGTATTAGTGGTTTTATTGTATGACTCACTCAATACTGAGTTAACCTTAATATAGGATTCTGAGGATGTTTAGCCAATCATTCTTATTGATTCAGATTGTTCTGGTGCAGGTAGTACTTGAGTATAATGGATGAAACCTGCACAAAATTTAGAAAAATGAAAGATTCAAGGCTGATGAGGTAATAAAGATGTAGTAAGACAGACGCCACAGGAGCTGGACTAGTCACTCAGCCACTAGAGGGCAAAATCACGACATTGTAACCTTCATTGCAGGTCTCTTGGTGTCTTTGGAAGGGTGTAATCAGAGCTGGTTTTTTTACAACAGAAACTGGTTAAATGATCACTAAGCACTCTGCTAGCAGTGGTGGCAGTAATGAACGTTTAGAGCATTGTTTCTGTCAGAGTGTGATATGCAAGCAGTTACTAGCAACTGTATGGGAAAAAGCCAACATTTTATTTCATGGAACTGTGAATAAAAGCTTCAGTCACCCAAGAGGTTTGGACGCTTAGGTTCACAGCACAAGCCTTTTCTACTCGAGATCTTGCATATCAGTAGAAGGCTGAGTATTTGTATCAGGAACTACATTGGGAAAGTAATGAACATTTTGCTGCAAGGTTTCCTAATTGTTTGATGATACCAGATCAGACCGGGAGACTCCTGAATGTTTCGATCAATGCCAGATTCTGGAGAGGTCCAGAGCCTCACGTACAATCACCTACCCAAGTCAGTCTTTGACCTTCTAATATTAAGTGTTCCTGTTCTTCTCTCCACTGGTTCTTGYCCTCTCCTGCGCCTATGCCTATTTTATTATCAAGCATCTATTCTCTGCTCCCACTAAAACTCCCACTCCGCTGTTCGGAGATCAGGGGTGGGCCAGCTTTGGTAGGGACCTGAGAGTCTGCTTGGCATGAGAAAGATCAGTATCCTGCCTGTGACAGTGGCCAGAATCAGATGCCAGGGGAAGAGTTTAGTAGCAGGATAATCATATAGTCACACTTGTCAGGAGTAACCTCCCAGCTTCTAGCAATGTATGTCTCAGACTTCTTGAGCGAGAAAAGTTACCTTTGCAATATGCAAWGTGCTTCAAAGGATTTGCCTTCTGTGAACAAGTCCACCCATCCCTTCAACCAATGTAAACATTACCATCCACATGGCTGCTCCCATCATGCACTCAAGAACACATGAGCTGTGTCAGACGATGCTGAAAGGGATGACAGGTTGTTACTTCTTAGTGCCCAAGGAAATCGACTTCTGCAGAGACTAGTAACCAGAATCCACAGCTATGGTCACATAGTTGTATCTCATGGGTAACAGACTTACAGGACTGAACTCCTGCTTGTGGTAAAACATAGTTTTTAAAAGCATCTGATTTTGATTTTGACATTTCCAGTGCTGGGAAATATAACTTGTTCCTAAAGTGTCTCAGTGATTAATTACCTTCACTGGTAGAAGACCTCACCAGGAAGCTGAATACATCTGCCTTTAGCATACAGTCACTGAGTTTTAGAAGTACTTAAAACCTGTGACTGAGTCACCCCTTCACCTTTTTTGACACTGAAATATAGCGAACATTTTCGCTCTCAATCTAAATCATTCTTAGTGGTCTTCTCTGAACCATCTCTTCTTTAGCTTCTATTAAGGAATTAAGGAATTTGGATATCCGACTTCAGAAGCAGTTGGACTAGTACCAGAAAAATAAATAAAGACATCTTTCTATATTATCCTGTTTATACAACCAAAGATTGCATTAGCCTGTTGGCCACAGCACCACACCACCTGCTCATTTTCTTCTGGTTATATGTGATGACTCTCGAGGTTTTTGAGCATTAACTTGTTAGAGCACAAATTCTCTCATCCCGTAATCACTGTCTTTATTCTTTGGTGCATGTTTTTACATATGGCTGTACAGAAATGCATGTTGCTTGTTATCAAGCTGTCTCAGATACTTTACATCATGACTTCTTATTTATGACTCCCTATTGCTCACCTCACTTGCAAACTTTGTAAGTGATGATTTTATGCTTTCCTTGGAGTCATTAATATCAATACAATATAGTGTAGAACTAATTGCTATAAGACCCAGAAACACATTCTTTGATGATGACTTCTTATTTCCCCACTTTGTAACTGTCAGCTAGAGTTTGAACAGTTTAATATGTGCTGTGATGAGTCTGTATCATTCTGGCTTCTTAATTAAAATGCTACAAGTTACCAAAACAAATATTTTGCAGACCTACTTACCTTGATCAACCAAACTTGTAATGCCATTAAAAAATCAAATTATTTTAGGAAGATTTATTTTCCACATTAATTTGCATTTATTGTGTTTCCATCCTTTAATTCATTTTTCATCAAGTAATGTAGATAATGTCTCATTATATTACCCAGAATTCTTGTCAGGTTGGCAGGTCATAATTACCCTGATCACCTTGTTTACCCTTTTAAAATATTGGTACAATATTTCATCCAGTCCTCTGGAACTTTAACAGTGTTCCAAGATTTATTGAAAATCAACATTAATGGTCTAAAGATACTCTGTGCCAGTGCTTTTAAAACTTTTGGATGCAAGTTACCTAGACCTGCTGATGCCCAACTTTATTAGCTTCTGTTTAACATTCACCTCAGTGTCTGTTGTAATGGAATGTATTTCRTCATCATTATATGATATTTGTATATCATCTGGCTCTTCCCCAAATGCAGACCAGAAATAGTTATTGAGCTCTTCTGCCTTTCCTACATTATTGTTAACCATTCTACTATTTACATCTAGTAACAGACTGAAGCCATTACTAAGCTTCTCTTTTCCCCAGGTTTCTGCAAGTTTCACGAAGTAGTTAAAAAATCCTCTTATTTGTCCTTAACTCTGTTGTTCATAGATTACCCTTGCATCATTCTGAATCCTGTATCAGTTGCCCATAACTCCTAGTTCCCAGTGTACATACGCTGTTACAGACACACATCTTTGTATTGACCCTGTAACTCTGCTGCTCCCTTCAACTAGGGCATCTCATAGCTTCCCCTCACCTTTCTAACTGTGGTCTTCTCACCCACTTTCAGTTCCCTGCCTTTTGCAAATTGGAGTCTCCTCTTCTATATGCTCTCCTTCATGCCTCTTCCTTGGTAGATTCTCATAAGGAGCTGGGCAAAGATGGTAAAAGACTTGGGAAAAGAGGTGGCAAACTCAATCCCATATGTCCATGCTACCATGTGGGGTACTATTAGGCATAATTTCTTATGACAGTGTTGTAGAGGCTCACTGAGGTGAGGCTGATGCACATGGAAGAGCTGAAGATACTTTTTGGAGAATTTGTAACTCTGACACTTGCATTGAATGTGCCAAGTAGAAGTTCATGGTCCATGTCTTGCAGCCTTGCTGGGGCTTGGGATCCAAATTACTGATTTGGTTTATATATAGTGTTTCTCGCTATCCATACCCAAATGTCTCCTGTTTGAACACTAGCAGAGGGAGCACATTGAGAGCACAGGATGGGCAATCTCCCTGCTTTAAGCTCAGGTGTCTGGCACCACAACTGCCCAGAGCAGCAAAACCTGAGTTTTGTCGAGTTCTTGCTCCTCTAGATATCTCTTCATTGGAAACAAGTTATATGGCATCCAAGATACATATAGATACTGAGAAGGGGTGGGGCATGAGACCGTGTCCCATCACTTTAACTCATGGAGATGTTTCCCATCGCTCCTAACTCCTTTTTTGCATGCTTTCATGAGATGGTCTTCTTGCAAAACAGCCAGTTCTGATATCCTTCAGGTAAAAACTCTCAGTGTTTGGTGAGAAAACATTCCAATGAATGCCTGTATGCAGAGGGATTAAAGTAGAACAAAATTATGGTAGTGATATACCTCTGTGAGACATATGTAGATGGCAAGCCTATGCGCTTGCATGCATTTGGCCAGAGGGTACGAAGTGTTACATTGCTCACCCTTTAATTTATTTCCTTTTTGTTTGTCAGGCATATTGTGTGTTTAGCAGTCTGAGGTGTTTCATGAGAATTGTTTTGAGGGTAGTAATTGTGTATTGGACTGATCTGAACTCCTCATCTGTGCTTTACAAGCATGACACCACTGATTGCTGAAGAGATAGCAAGTTGCGGTTAACCGGGAACGTTTTATAGGAGAAAATAAATTCCATCTCCATTAACATCCTACTACCAGCTATGATTGATTAGCATTTTTTATCTCCTCAGCTCTTTGCCCATGGATTGATGATTCAGTTGATTGGGAGTATCTTGTATTTTCTGCTTGAAGAGCACATAGTGCTACCAGAATCAATGAATAAACATTAAGTGCTTTCCTTTCATTTCAAGTGGGATGGGCTGATGCTCTTGGAGCAAGAAGGCCTAGATTTTATCACCAGGGCTCATTACACCGTATTCACTGCCATATGTAGGAAGTTAATGGAGAAGTCTAACCTGCTGGAAAGTGATAGCCTGCAAGTGCGAAGACCTGAGAAGTGGGAATGGCAGTGCAACTGCATTAGCAGCCACCACACTCGCCTTTCCTTCCCTCCTATGTGTGACATGGCGCTCCACTGCGGCTAGGAGGAGGCCAGAGCACTGTCCGAAGGTAGGGGGCGGTGGCTCTTTCCACTTCCCCCGGCGCGGGGCGAGCCGTTCCTGAGGGGGAGCCAAGGCGAGGGGTCCCTGAGGCGAGGGGTCCCTGAGGCGAGGGGTCCCTGAGGCGACGGGTCCCTGAGGCGAAGGATTCCTGAGGCGATGAGCCTTCGCGCGGGAAGGGTGAGGGCGCACGCGGGGCGAGGCGTTAGGGGGGCGTGAGGCGTCGGCGAGGGCCGTTGCCCTCCGGCCAGCAGAGGGCGGCTGTGCGCGCCGTAGCCGGGTACGGCAGCCCGGGGCTGGCCGCCCCCTCCCACCCCTCGCCCCGTCGGAGCCGCAGCAGCGCCGCAAGTCACACGGAGGAAAGTGACATTTCCTCAAGTTTCCGAGTGCCTGCAGTTAGGCGGGGAAAGGTGTCCCGCTGCCGGCATGGGCGCCGCCGTGGCCGCCTCCTCTCAGAGAATCGGTGAGACTCGGAGCGCATAGATAGATACGGTTTACCATAACCTGTCAGTTTGCCATCTCACTTCTGAGACTGTTTCTGTGAGGAACGAGCGTGTTTTTTTTTGTTGTTTTTTTTTTTTTTTTTCTGGAATCCTGCTTTGCTGAAGAGTTAACGTGTCTTTGAGCGGATGGCTCCGTGTCTGCGCACCCATGCACCCCTCAGGGTGGGCGTACACGGGCGGCTGTGGGTGTCCCACAGGATAGGGTGTCCCCCTCCGATTATGAAGGTATTCAATATGAAATGGCGAAATAAAATACGAATGGCTCTCAGCCGCGCATCCTTTTGCCTACAGTCTGCAGATGCAGTGGCAGCCGCGCAGTGCCCGGGCAGCGGTGGGTGCCTCCCCGCGGCGTGGGCAGCGGCACGGCTGCGCGCCTCACGCAGCCCCTCTGCCGGGCTGCCGGCCGTTGGTTTGCGGCGCTCCCCCCGGTGCCGCCCCGTGTGTGCGYGCGAGTGTGTGTGGGCGGGAGGCCCCGGCCGCGGGGCCGCGCGGGCTCGGTGGTGGCGTGACTCACCCCGTGGGGGTGAGCGGCCAGGCTCCCTCCGCGCCGCGGCGGTGCGTCCCCCTGCGCCGGGTGACTCCTCCCGCTCTCCGCCCGTGACGCCCGGCTGCAGGCGGCCGGGCCGGAGGTGGCGGCGCGGCCTGCCCGGCCCCCCGCGCCGCGGGGCGGGGGTGCGGCAGGCTCCGCACTGCCTCCCCGGCGGTGCCGCAGTGCCGTGCGCTGCCTCTGGGGCCGGCCAGGGGGCGCTGGCTGCCGGTAGCTGCGGCGGCCTTGGCCGCGGAGCCAGCGAGCGAGCCCGGCTGGCAGGCGCTGAGGGCGGGCGCCGGCCTCTCCAGCGCTCGCGGGGTCTGCGGGGCCCGCCCGGGAGCGAGCGGCGGCGGAGCGCGGCCCCGGGGGATCCCCCTCGCCATGCAGACCCGGCGGCGCCTGCTGCTTCCCGAGGTGAGTGAGCGGCGCCCAGCCCTCCGCCCCCAGGCCCGGGAGGCCGGGGTATCCCGCTCCCCAGGCCCCTGCCGCCCGGAGCGAGGCCCCGCGGGCGGGCGGGGATGGCTCCCACGCCTCAGCCGAGCCGCCGTGTCGCCGCCACCGCCCCGGCCGAGGGCCTGGGGTCTCCGGGTGCCCCCTCACCCCGTCGCCCTTCTCCCCCGCACGCCGCCAAGGGGAGAGGCGCCTCGCCGCCGTGGGGGAAGGCAGCGATCGCCCCTCAGCCCTCACCGGCGGCGACGCTGGTCCTCCGAGCCCCCTCCCCGCCATTCTCCTCCGTCCCCGGGTGCCGCTCGCGGGGTGCCTGGAGTGAGTGTCCCCTCTCCCCGGCGCGGCCGGGGCACCTTTCTCCCAGCGCCGGCGATCCTGGAGAAGGGGAAAGAGCTCTTGCCGTCCTTCATCGGGGCTCCCCCCCGGGACCCCCGTGTGCCGCCCGTGCGGGGCAAGGCGGGGCTGTTCCCCGGGCCGCGCCGGGCGCACGGAAGCCAGCGGGCAGCCTCGGCCCCCGGCCCGGGGAGGGGAGGATCCCTGTTTGCATCTCGTGCCCTCTTTATGGCCTGATCTCCGCTCTCTCCCCGGACAGGGAATGTTACTTGCTCATCGCGATGTGTAACAAGTCACTCCTGCAATGGTGGTAGTGGTGGAGGGGGATGGGGCGAGCGGGCGGGATGCGTTTTGTAACATCTCTAATTACGTGAAACTGTGGTCATGTCTCACTCTAAGAATAACTGGCACTCTTGGCATGTCAGACTTCTTGCAGAGGTGGGTTAGTTACTTGCTCATAAATGTTACGGTTAAATAGGTGCATATGATGGAGGGTGGCTGAACTGTTTTTATTTTGTTAGGCAGAGTGAGAAACAAGTAGCAGATGGGAACTAATAGACTTTATGTTTTCGTGTTAACTGTCTTGTTTATTTATAGACAAGATATTCCTGATTATTTTGTGACAGAGGTTTTTCAGAGGGTTTAATTTTTACACATATTTTCATTCAGTTCAAATATTAGAAGTTGGCTGAATATGGAATCTCAAATTCTGGCAATCTTTTTATTAAGTATGGTTGTATTAGATTAGAATTTCTGAATAACACTACCCTCAATATTTCAGTCCAGGCTGAATCCAAAACTGGAAGGGGCCCTGTATAAACAAGTACAATAATAATAAAAAAAGATGCTTTACTTGAATAAAAGCTTTTATTTTATTTAGGCAGCATTTTACTGACTAGGCAGTGTTTTAAAACATTGTAATTAACTTTTATTAGCAAATCATTTTTGATTGCATGGAACACCTTCAGTGGCTGAAACAACATCAAAATCCCTTTTTACTGCCTGCCTGAGCCCAGTACTGCACTTCTTTTTATAAAGTTATGGCATGTGATACAAAATGAGAAGAACAGTCTCCTTGACCCAAGAGAGACAAAACTAAAAATCTCTTCAGAGGTTTGGGGAATCTGAAATGGAAGCTGAATAAGGGCCTAAAATCTCAAGCAAGCCTCCCTCTAATTCAAGCCCTGATCTACACCTRACACGTTACCGTGACACATTGTGATTGATTCTCTAATTGTCCATTGCTTTATGGTGCCTTCTTTAGTGTGAAAAAGGAAGAAAAACACCCCAAAACTGCAGTGCTGAGTCCTGATATTGGGTGTTATTTTTGTGTGTTAGCTTTGAGTCAGTTATTAGGCTGGGGATTAAATACTTTCAGTTGCGCATTTCAGGATCTGAGGCCTGGGGCTAAGACTGAGATGAAATACAGGTTTTTTTTAGTTTGGCATAAAGTCTCACTGTGATTGTCTCAGGTAACAAAGGTAGAGGCTGAACAAAGATGCAGTATTAAAACTTGTGACCAAAGAATGATAAGCTTTTAATGTCTGTTTTTGCCTGTCCACTAGCTGTGCCAACTTTAGCAGAAAATAGCTTGCTAGTTTTCCGTTTTACAGGCTGTCTATAAAAAATTACCTGGAAATTATTTTGCAAAAGGATTAGAGCAAAGTTTTGCTTTTGAATAAAAGTTGGCCAGAAAGAAATAGATTTTGGGAAGAAGTTGTGTATTCATGTTTTGTTGATGAGAAAAATCTTTCTGATGCACTAAGCTGAGAATCTTCCAAATAAAAGTGAGTTTCTTGACAGAAAATCAGATGAGCGATAACAGTTTCAGTGCATGTGTGCTGATGAATTGGTGATCTTTTCCAGAACATTGTTGGAAGACACCAGTATATTCATAGACTACTTTGAAAGTTTTATATAAAGGCTACTGTTTTTTTTTTTTTAATGTGATTGAGATTAAAGTCTCTGAAGAAATTGAAAGGTGGCCTGTTTTAGAGCTCTATTTGTGATTTTTTATGAGACTTGAACTTAGAAATGAACAGAAATGTGAACTAACATTCTCAGTTTTYCCTTCTGTTGTTTTTGTGAGGCATTGAGAAATGTGTCCGTACAATGATACTAAAAGTTTACAAAGCTTTTTGTATTGATAAGAAATATATAGTCAAGAGCAAATGGCTGAAAGTAAGCTGAAGTATTGAGTTTTGGGTGATAGAAACAGCTTTTACTTCTGTGTTGGCTTTAAATGTTGGCTACATCTTGCAACACTGGGAAAATTACATCAATTGATGTAAATGGATGGGAAGTTTTAAAAGATATATCAAGGATCCTTCATTGACATGGTAGTTTCTACTTAAATTAGAATTGAGGATACATATTCATACAAATTTATTTGACTAGCGACTAGAGCAAAACATGCTATATAGTTATCAAAAGAATAGCACATTTCAAAMAATCAGTGTGATAAAAGTAAATGACCATTATCATAATACATAAAAATATCTATTTTATATATAAATAACAATTATTATTTATTTTATAGATATAAATGATTCTATTTTTACAGACAAATAAAGTACTTCCCTACTTATTGTTTGGTTGGCTGGGTTTCACTTACTTGAAACTAACGTGTAACACTATTTCTTTTTTTAAATTTAGCTGTTAAGATTCTTTTTAGACATAGAACATTTGTAGATTTTAAGGTGCCTTGTTAAATCTTAATGAATGTAATTCTCGGCTAGCGTTTGTGGGAAGGAATGAGTGTGAGTGTCATACCTGGAGTATCAAACTATGTCATTCCTTTAAATGTTAGTTTCTAGAGAAAATTACAAGACACTGCAGATCCCAGGACCTTTTCATTGGGATTAATTGAATGCTGCACTCAGTGCTTTTGTCTTTGACAGGTATTTGTTTCCTGAATGTGCTTTATGATGTTTTTTCCTTTTTGCATCATACACATGCGGAGTTTGGGATATTTAGGAATGCCACTATTCAGACTGCCATAGCAGACAGTTGGAATAGGAAAAATACTTTCCAGGCAAGTTTATATGTATTCTTTCACTGAATCTTTCCAGCATTGTTTGTTACCGGAATATTACAACAGTAATTATATTACTGTTGCATTGCTAGAAGAGATAAGTAGAAATGTCTAATATTGATACTTATTTTTCAGAAATAACAGCCCTCCAACTAGTACATCAGCATCAAATAGGCTGAAGGTGAATGGTAGAGGAAATCCATACAGGATCACTTAAACTATTTTAAAGGTCATTACTAGAGAAATCTAATTAATTTAAAAATATGGGTTAAAGACAAACAGTGCATGGCCAGGAACTTATGGGTGACAACACTGGGTAGATTGTTCCTTCCATATTCTTTCATCTAGATCTGCTCAAGTGGGAGTTGACTTAAAGAAGCAAGTCCAGTCAGTTGAATTTTACACAGGCATAGTTCTGTTAGAGTAAAAAAAAAAAAGGCAAAAAAAAAAAAAGAAGAAAAGTGATAAACTATGTGAAAAACAGGTGTGGAGTCACAATCTGTAGATTTTCTGTGTTTTAGAAAGTGTGGAGCTAGAGTACTCTCTGAATAGCTTGCGTGGTATCTTCGTCTAAGGATAAACTAAGGCAATAGTTGTCTTAGTTATGAAGGCCAGTGAGGAGAGAGCTTAAAGAAACTTTAACGTTGTTTTGCTTCCATGTAAAGTTTGATAATTTAGAAATGTCAATATGTGGCAGTCTGACCATATGTTATGTTTTGAAGTTTTGGTGTCCATGTATTAAACTTTTCACATACTCTATCCCCAGCATCCACTGTACGTTGGGCAAAGGAAAGCATGGACTTCAGTGTGGGATTTCCACTTGCGTGGGTTTTTCGTTTGTCTCTGTGTTCTTGAGTAGCAATTACTAACCTTCGTATTGAATTATTTGCAGATAATGCTAATGGCTGTACCCTCTATATTGTCTCTATGCTGTATATCGAATATATAAATATCTTTGTCTTGTTTGCTATATGTTAATATTACTTGTATCTCTGATATTTTGATGGCAACTGGAGCTACAAATCTACCTTACGAGTCAGTGGGGTCACCATAGTATCAGCTGTTGAAACAAATACGCTGAAGGTCCAGAAGCATTCCGGTATGCTCTACTAGGATCATCTAAGCTTTTCTATCAAGAATTGTACTGCATGCTACTAGTATATATTTTGCTTCTGTTTCGTATACTTCCCCCCCCTCCTTTTAGTATCAACAGGAAGCTTGATGAATTTTTTTAAGAAATTGATTGCCTAATGAAGTTGAGTGGGACTTTACGATTGGAAATAGTATTGCCAGTTCGTAATTTTCCTTAAAATTGTTTTGTTGGATTTCTGTTACTGGTTTGGTTCCAACATAGTAGCAAAGGTGGAAAGCTTTCTAGTGGAGGCTTGAGACAYCAACTGATACTTTAGCTAGTGATGCTGAACCCTGGTTTAGGGTATGGCTTTGTATACAAAATAATGCAGTAATGTGTCTTCGCTAGTGTCTTCCTGKTTTTTGCCTGTCTCGAGCTGAACTGACGTTCGCAGTAGTTAGAAAAAAGCACTAAAGCCTAATGTAGACAAAGCTGGAACTGTTTTTTTCTGCTGTTACCTATGTATGAARATACTTCTGTATTGTAGATTGCAGTTTGGTAACTATTTTAGGACTGTTCCCCAGCTATTCTTCATTAGTGACAGAGGAATTAGGCATGATCAGAGATACTGGAAATGTTTTGAGCCTTTCCGTGCATTGAGAAAATCCTTTAAGAGTTAAGAGTTAGAAAAGACATGCTATCTACTGAATTATGACTATACTTACTGGTAATGTTTCATTGTGGATCTTACTTATTGACTTGTTGTACTTCGGTTTTGCCAAAGAGCAGCTATGGGCCTGCATAAAAAGGCGAAATGTTTAGTGTGTCTTAAGTGTGGTGCCTGKTTTTTTGTAGTGAAGTAGTAGCTGGGAGGAACCTGTCCTTCCCTCTTCCCAGCGTACAAAGGATCCAGAGGTCATTTCCTATCAGGTGATAATTTGAAATTAGGCCATACTTATGTCAGAGATTCATGTGTGCTCTATCAGTTGCAGAAGTGCAGTAGCTGCCCTAGTAATACTTATCAGCCTTACTTCTGGATTCTTGCAATTTTTAAAATGACTGTAGTATGAAAGTTTTTGTTTATTTCTATGATATACTGAAGCCTTTTTTTATAAATAATAGAACTCAATCTTTATACAGGTGCTCTGAGTACATTTATATTTCACTCTAAGTTTAAAATTTTATTTGGGGAAGCAATATGGGTGAAATATATTAGAAAATTCACAGAAGATTATCAATGGAGGAACATACACTGGTACATTTTTCTAAAAAGTAGTATGATGAACTTAAAAGGAGTTGGTAATGTTCAGTGTAAGAAGCTGATCAAAGAGCTTTCTAAATTGCATAATAGCTTCTTTATCTGTGAATGACACTGACTATTAGAGGAGCTTTTCTATTTCCAGATTCAGTTTTGTAGTGTCAAAACTCTGCTTTGAACTCAGCATACATGTTGACTTACCTGTTTGCAGTCCAAATGTGATCTAGATGGTTGATTTAGCATCACTAAAATAAAGGCCAAGCCATTTGAAACTATGAAATTATAGTGTATATAGTTGTTATAAATTCAAGAAGAATTGCAATTCATGTGAATATACATAAAATGTATTGCTTGATCGGTTGGCCAGTCAGATTATTGGAAGTTTGGGAGATACTACAGGACAAAAATTGCAGATATTYTCAGATCTCTGAGTTTTTTGTTTCTTAGTTATTATTTACAGTAGTTTTCTTACATTTCTTTTAACTCAGACAATGCAACTCTTCTGTCATCTGTTTCCTTTTCTTCTTCAACAGCTTTGATTATTTTTTTTCTTTCTCATTTTTTTGAATTGTTGGATTTTAAGAGGACAGTTTAAGAATGGTGTCACTAGCAGTAAAATACAGGGCCTGGTTTCTGGTGATCTAGATTCCTCTGGTCTGTGTGGTGCTCAGACCTCGTTCTGATCTTGGGTGTGCYGCACATCCAGTATCTCTGAGCTGGACTTTGATAATCTGTCTGTGGGTGACTTAGGTAATCCCTGCCCCAGTCATCTGCTAAAGATGTCTGGCAGAATTAAATTGTATTGCCTCTTCAAGTTCTGCAGCTCTGAGCTTTGCATATCAATTTAAACAAAATTGTAACTGAAGAGGTAGCACATTTGCTTTTTCTGCTTGTGTTGTAGAGAAGGAAAGGCAAATGGGCCTCAGTAACCTATCGCAGAAGAGGGTTGGATATCTGGTGCAGGTGATTTCTTAAATAAGCATGATATGAAAGAGAAGAGTGTGTATCTTGGATCTCTATCTGTGTCAGTTCCACTAACTGTTGAATAGGGATAATGCTTACCTGTCTTTTTAGGACATCACAGATCCAGGGAGCATGTTGCCCTGAGGTCATGCAAGACAGAACAGAGAACTGGGCTTGATTAAGCCGATGCTCAAAAGAACTTAGTGGGTTAGTCAGTGGAGTGTGCTGGTCCAGTGATAAAGGAGCTCCCATCACTCTAGCTGAAACAGTGGGGATCTAAATCCAGATTAGTTTCTGACGGCTAGGACTTATTTTCCGCCTGTAATTCTTTAGAATTTGTGAAAGATTTTGTAAGTAGCAGGGAAATTCTTACAAGATCTGGAGATGGAGAGAACTATGGGKTTTTTTGAATTAGAAGATGTGTTGAATGAGTTTGTAGTGTAGACTGAATCTGATGTTATACTTACCCAAGTCCTTTGAGATACTTTATTGGTAAGCATATTGTTCTACCATCAGTGGAATTAAAGCAGCTTGTTTTTCTGTAGATTTAAATCCTTTTTGCCCCTTAGTATCTCTTCCCTTCCTTCCCCCTCTGCAATAACCCCAGCTTTCTCACATAACACCATAATTCTGTTTTCTCCAGAGCTGTGTGGGTATTGATTGCCCAGCAGGTTGCTGCCAAAAATACATATAGCAGCTTGCTTTTCCCTTGGAGGACAGTCATTTGGATTTGTTTTTACTGTGCAGATACTAATCTTCATGAACGTATATTTTTTTGGAAAAGATGAGCATAAAAAATAGTAAGTGAACAATATGATCCCATAATCTTCATTTCTGTAGGAAATCAGATTAAAGATACACCACTTGAAAAGTCATAGTAACGGAACACTGACCAGTATGTAAATCATCTTCTTGTTTGTGTTACTGAGACTGTGAATACTGAGGTTTTTTTGAAGGGTGGAAGAGACACAAAAGTTACATGGTTAAAATATATCCAGCAAACCAATCATGTCAATGTAATTTTTTATTCCCTATCTGCACTGTAATGCAGATAAATGAACATTTAATATGAATTGAGATCGCATAAGAAGGAAGTTCCCTCTTTGCTATTATTTTTTTTTTCATTTATCTAGCAGTCTTTTTGAAATTGCATGTTCTTCTGCAATACTATAGAAATACATGCAATAGCTTGCTTCTGAGACTTGTGTTTTGCAGAGAAAGGCACAGGTATCTGATCTACACACTTTTTGGGGTTTATACTTCAGTATATAGCTACTGTTTCTGTTTACTGGCCAGTTTGTTTAGCAGAGCATATTGGTTGTCATAATGTTACAAAGTCACATTGTGAGTGCTATATTGATTAAYTCGTATTGGTTAATTCATATTAAATGTGTATTTTAATGATCTCTTATTTGGTGAACTTGAACGTATGGGCAAAGCCCACTTCTTAGGTTATATTATTAACAGATTGCTTTAAATAGTATATATATTGAAACAGCCTCTTAACTGAAACATCAAATTGCATTGGTTGTAGGAATTTCATACTGTGTTTTTGTATAAATGATGAAGGGTGAAAACCCCAGTATACTTATGTATTTTACAATTCTTTCTCGATTCTTTTATAAATGTTATTTTAAAAGGTCATTAMTTAACTTTAAGCATCAGTCTACCTACGTACTTTTGCACTTTGAAGTAATTATATTAGTGTACTGGCACAATAGCCTCTATATTGTATTTACCTTAGTTTTAGTTAACAAGTTACCTGTAAAATGCATTTTAACCTGTTGCTGGAATTTGCACGTAGATTWTTTTTTTTATACTCCTGTAGAATGAACATGGGTTTTATTATGATGAKAATTAGAAATTGTTTCTTGAGACTCATGGGCAATAAATACATGTATATGTAATGGTTTTGTTCCCTCATTCTTTTCCTATAAAGCCCTTTGTGATTATATTTTCTCTTCTTTTTGCCATTAAGCTTCATTTCTGTACAGATGGCTTGTAGATGCAGTTGTACCACCTTCTACTTTGAGGAAATGTATAAATAGTGGCTCCTATGTAGTTAATAAAACTTGTCTTARCTGGAGGTTTCAAATACATGGATGTTTGAGGGAAGCAGGTAGCTGTGCTGATCCTGGATRTTGGATACCTTGTGTGTGTATGTGTCAAAAACTGTATTTCACAGTCTAAAAGGCCGAGGGTTTAATGAATTCATGAAGGACCCATGACGGCTGTAAATAATGATGAGCATAGGTAAAAGGCAGGTTGACAGTTACAGTGATGTCTTATGTTTTGACTGTTATTTTGGGCAGTTTTTTTTTTTTCTTTTTTGATAGCTGTTTTGTCTGAAGACTTTCATTTATATTTACAAAGTGGACGCATCACCATTGCTATTGGGTTTGTTCCCACCATTCCTAAAAGTAAGGAATAATATCATGTGGTTAATAAGGTTGTTTACAACTGGTTTATACTAGTGGATCTGAACAGTGATGTCGAAGCATAGAGGGTTTCTCCTTTTTTCTGTCAGAGCAGGAAGGAAGCATGGGTAGGGAGAAAGAAAACGAACAGAGGAAGAAGTGAGTGAGGAAGGAATGTGTTTGAGAGGGGAAAAGAAGACTAACAGACGAAGAAAACGGAACAAGAGTATGCAAGAGTATACTGCAGTTTAAAAAGGAGAGGTAAAGAAAAGAGGTAGGGATTCATGGCTGAGCAGAATCAACCACCATATCAGTGGACAAAAGAAGTGGCTGAGCTTTCTCAGTTTTGGACTATCTGAGAAATGTTGCATCTGAGTTTAGGAAGATTTAGTRTTCCTAGAGCTCCATAAGATTTCTGAAACTATATTTTGACTCATTAATAATGAATGCTTTCAAATTTTTTTGTTTTATCTGYTAGGTCTTTATTTCCTGTGACTGCCAACAACGATACAGAATTATGGGCACTTAGTTTTATAACTAAAACTTTTCTGAGTCTTACATAAATTCTAAGTAAATGTCCTGATTGGTATATTGCACCACTGGAGCAATGAAAAAGAAAACTACAGCGAATCTGAATGCAAGTTACTCACCGTTTCTGTTGGTTAGTGCTTAGTCCCTTCAGCACTGTTAAAATGGACCTCAGCTAATGGACCTCGTGCTAATGAACCTCAGCATAAATGAGAACCATACTCAGAAATAGCAGTTTCATTACACACTGTTGCCATGGATGTATTGAGTTGTATTGAGTGAGTTACTAGTTACAGATGACTTGAGACGTAATGCACCGTGAGCATCAGCAGTGTAGTTAGATCATGATCACAAACATGGGAGTGAACTTTGCTACATTTGACAAGACAACAATATTTTATAATGTGTTAGTATCGTGTATGTGTGTGTGGAAGTTTAATCTTGGCGTGATATGAATAGAAAGGTCAACACAATAGGAGAAATAAAATTGCTAATGGAATTAAAAATTACTTCCTTTGAGATAATTTCAGGTTGAAGGGAGCATGAGATAAAAATTCATAGGTCTCTSAATTAATTTTCAGGGATGCTCAGTAATCCAGCTCTACATAACATAGGATTTGAGAAATAGTAACTGTTAGCTGTCTATAACTATGATATTTCTTACAAAAAGTGTGTAAGATTTTAGAACACTGTTATGTTACATAGCTATCAAATGAGTAAAAATGACCACAGCAGCATTGGAAAGAGGATGTATCCAAGTCTGTTGATAAAGGTAGCTTTAGTAGCTGATTGACTGCTCTTCAGTAGAAAGTGACTGTAGACTTTCAGACTTTTTTTCTGTACAGATTGTCCTTTCTCTAAAAAGCAGCTGAGTGCATAAATTGTGTCACTTCTAGCAGCTTCTCTCCCCGGTGGGTACAACTCAGAATTGATGGGCTAGTAAATGGTAGCAAAGCAGTTTCCCTCTTTGCCCRTTGTCCTTTTCATCTGTCCCATTCTGGTTGCGTGGCAATTCTGGCTTTTATTATCAGATATGGATTTTGCTCAAGGCACCTGCAAGTATCGGCCCCTTGTGGGTTTTATAAAAAGGACAGTTCTTTGGCAGTTGTAGGCATTTAGTTAGAGATTCTAGGGGACCTTAGTCAGTTTTTCCCTTATTGCCCAAATTTAAGAAACATCTGAAACAATGATCAGTATATTTGGGATTCATTCTTGTTTCTACCCTACATTAAAAAGAAGAAAAACTCATAAAGTATTAGAATACAGGATTAATCCACTCTGAGATACATAGCGTGTGACTTTAAATAATTTTATTCTTCAAATCTGTTAAACATTAACTTCTAATAGTCAAACCCTTGTTTCTCAAATACAGAATCATAAAAAGTCATCTCATAAACCTACTTATTCTATACATTTTACTTTAATTTGTATTTGAATAAAGTTAAAATAACAGCTTCAGTTCAGTATGTTAAATGTATTGATTTTTTTTAAAAAGCACATTGTTACATTGATGACATTACATGGAATCCATGCACAAATTAAGAAACATGATTTCATATTAAATTTATGTTTAATGCACTGTGCATTTTTTTTTTGTGGTTACAATATTTTAAACTTGGGAGTTGTATGAAACAAAGTGTTATAAAACATTAGATTTATAAACTACTAAATTTTGAAGTGAGTTTTGTGAGCATATGAGTAAGTTCAGGAAAAGATTTTATCTTTTTTTCCAACTGTATTCCTCTGGAAAAACTTGCATTGAAGGCAACACTGCAGTGTAAACCTATCTGTTTGTTCTTCCAAAGAGCCAGGGATGGATACTTTTCAAGGCAGTCAAAAGTAGTTATACAAGAAGGACGGATGGTTCTTGTCTCCAGGTGCTGAGGGCCCTGCCGCTGCAGCACGCTGAGGAAGTGCGGGACTTTTGGCAAGGCTGTTTTTTTGTGTCAAGCAAATAAATAAATTTCTTTCTCCTTGAAATAGTAAAAAGGGTGGGAAATGGAATTTGTTTTCTACTGTAAACTGTTATAAAGCAGGTGTCCTTTCCAGTTGGGCTGCTTTCTCTTGTTTACTGGAGGACAAAGGTTGATAACGCTGCTATAATTTTTCTTGTCTCCCTGTTACTTTTGACTGTGATACTTTCTATAATGCTTCTTTGAAGTTGCTGCTCTTTTGACTGCCTTACTGCTGCTCTGGCATGCGTGAATGTCTCCTYATGGAAACTTGGCTGGAGACAAAAGTGGAAATAATAGCTTTAAAATGGCATGGAGAAAAGTCAAGGGAAAAGATGCAAATATTAGTGAAATAATTAGAGAGACTGTATTCTGCTTTAGGCATTGTCCATCTCTATTTGTGCAGTTGATTGGAAAAAGAGACAAACCAATGCAACACTGAAATAGTTTATCTTTTGTCAGCATTCATGGGTAGTGAGCTGGTACAAAGTGTTGTATTACACAGAAGTAGCCTGCCATGCCCCAGTCTACTCTTTGGTTAATTTACATTGAGTAGTAGGAACATCAGTGAATTATGGGAAATAAAAGCAAAGGATACTTGGTCATCTTGAGTTTTTGGTGCAGGAAAAGAGTTAGCAGTGACTGTATCTTGTTTTTATTTGTTACATTTCATCTCTTGCTGCTGTTTTTAGTATTTCTTACTAAATGGATTTATCGCAAGATTCAATGAGATTTTCTAATCCTGAGCTGTTTCTTAGACAAAGTATTTTTGAAAAATTCTGTTGTTATTTGCTGAGTCTCCTTTAATAAATTAGAGTTTTAAAACCAATTATTTTCTTTTTTTTTCTGGTTGCATTGCATGGCTGCTAGTTTAATTTATTAATAGAACAATTCATGTTGAAATGTTTAATTTGGGGCCTAATCCAAAGTCCATCCCATTRCAGGCATTCACGGATATTGCTTCTGCTGTGTCACAGACATTTTATAATGCCCGCACTTTCTTTTATTTGGCACACATTAGGTAGAAAGAGCCCTGTACTTTGTACAGAATGAAAAGCAGTTTGAGAGTCAATGTAGTGTTCAGGAAAGATAACAGCAATGGAGAATGAAGCTTGCTTTCATTCAGTTAGTATGGACATACACTGTCCATATAGACTTTGGGTGCTGTTGTGACAGCGTATCCTGAGATAAGTCTGGAGGACTGCCTTTGTGGGAGGAGCATTCCTGCATAGCATTTAGTCTTTCTACTTAAATTAATTCTTAAAAAATAATACAAACACATGTTCATGTGAAACTTGACTGAAAGTTGCTGCTTCATTTGAGAAAGGGCAAGAAGGAACCATTATGAYGTGACAAATCGTTGGGCACATGGTAAATTGCAAATATTCCAAGCATTTCATCACTTGAGTGATGACTTTTTTTTTTTGGACCATGTTTTCCACTTGTGAAGATTTAGCTTCCGGGTTAACTGATCAGATAAAATAATTCATATTGTATAACTGATGTGTGTACTGAAACTTGATATCTGTTTCCCCTCTTGTTTAAGTACACTGTTTACCTATTAATGTAACCTGCTATAGTATTTCTTGTTGTAGTTTTTATTCTTGCAAAGTTGGGACCTGAACACGTCCCCTGTCTGTAGTCCCTCTGAATCTGCCATCTGATAGTTCCAGAGTGTAGACAAGCTAGGAAGTTAAGATACTAGCCTTGAAATCTGGGTTTGCATTTAAGATGATGCCTAGTTCAACTAATCTAGCAATAATAAAGTGCCTTAAAATGGCTGCAAATGTATTCCTGCCTACTCAAAGACATCTTCTCACTGGTAGCACATTATAGAGGATCTGTGGTGTAGTTAAGAGTTGGATCCTTGCCAGTAGATGGAAGCATTTTTTAGCATCTCTTCATGCTTTGAGCTTTTTCCGCATTTTTTTAACATAGTAGCAAAATTGCTTCTTTTTCAGTCTCTTTCCATTTATTATRAGCTATTCCAATTTGTGCTAGTTCAGATTACTTCCATTTGATGTTGTAAACATTTTTTACATTCTTTTTTGGGGAAGATATTTCCAATTTTATATTTTTAGAGCTCTTTTCTTCTATTCTTCATCCTCTCTCTATTCTGGGCACGTCTCTGCTTGTCAAATTTCTCTTCAATTTCTGTTTTGCTTTTGCAGTAATTGGCAGTCACCCTCTTGGAGCTCCTGAGGGAAATCATACACGTAGGGTATAACCAAAGCAGCACCTGAGTGATACCACTGTAGGGCAGGAGACAGAACTGAGTTCAGCCAACCGTCAGCAGAAGAGATAAGAAACTGTGAGATGCTCAAAGTAAGCAAACTGGAAAAGCAGAGACACTGGGCCTCCTTCATTTGTAAWGATCTTAGGTCTCAGCAGGCACATRATTTTTAGGTGGAAATGTATGTATTTTTTTCAAGTGTGATGGAACCATTTTTTAGCAGTGTGTATGATTTGTGAAAAACCTAATAATTACTAGGATATACATTGTTGTGAATATTCTTGACTCTCCTTTGTAGTTATTCTTTTTGTCCTTGATTTTTATTTTAATATACTTCTCTTACATTAACTACTTTCTGGAAAAAGTATTTGGCTCTGTTGTCAACATGTTCATTTTTTCAGGAAATCCAAACCTTATAATTTACTTTTTTTAATTACCTTTTGTTTAAATACATTACATTAATATCTGTAAGCATGCTTTGATTTTTGCATTGATCTTTGTAAGGGGAAATGTAAGAGTAAATGTTGAATTGTAAACAAAAAGCTGTAGGACCTSCAGGTAATATCTCTTCAAAGCTTTCTTTGGAGACTGGTAGCGATTGATTGGATCTGTGTTCTTCTGTGTTGAAYGGTTACGGACAAAAAAAGTTATTACCTGGGAAGAATGGAACAAGGAAAGTGGATCAGAATAAAAACAATGAATAATAAAGCTGTACTGTTGCCCTGAATATTGCTTGCCTAGAAGGTTTGTTGCCTTAGAGCACTGGTAACATGCACAGCACATTTCAGCTGTAGGTTGCTAGGTCTGATCCATTTCTGATCGGTAAAGATTGAACTTTGTGGTTAATGTATGACTGACTGGTTCACGTGAAATGTGTTTGATGTTCATGATGCAGTTGACAGGCCTTGTCGTAAATCACAAACGGAATTGTCATTAATTGATCCATCTTTTCAAAGGGGTCATGAAAACGGAATCATTTTCCTCCACCTACCGGCCAGGAGGGGACATGGTGGTGGTACAGATAACCTTGCCCTGCTGCCACATGTCCTTCACATCCCTTTGAAAAAGCTTGTCATTCTGAAGCCTTTCAGTGGAATTAAATTTCCCTCACCTCCATTTTTGCATGCATATGAAGCCTATCTGAAGAACTTTGTAATATAATCATTCCTACTATTTTGCAGATATCCAAAATTCATCTTAGCTTATAGAGGTAGAAATATACATGGCATCAGAAATTTTACTTGCATAAGGAACAGTCTGTTGGCATACAAAGCTGTGGGATTTTATTCTAAGTTTGGAAACAGTACTACTAAGAGTGCTACTGTTCAGTTAATTAGTTTCCTGGAATTATTACTGTAGCTTATTTCTGAAAAGAATAATAAACAACCCTGGGAAAAAATGTAGTGTAACACTGAATATCACTTTCATGCACGGAGAACTGATATTTTTTTTAGCTCTGTCCATTTTGCTGGATTTTTTTCTAACATATGCTGCTGCTTCATCAGAGCACTAATAAATATTTCAACTACCTAACAGGTCAAATACCAAGACCAGCGAACCTTAAAACATGAATTTAACTTATCTCGCTTCTTGTTCTTGTTGCACTGTTTGTCATAAACGAGTCTCTCTTCTTTGCTCATGGCTGTGTTGGATTTTTGAGCTATGTTGACTGTTAGGATGCAGCCTGTGAAAATGAGCACCTGACCTACAGAAATGCTGTAGTTAGGAGAACAAGAAAGTTTCTTCTGAAGACTCTTTTTTTTTTTGCTTGGGTTCTCCCTGCTATTGAAGGTTGATGCCATTGTGGTTTTTCAGAGAAGAAGCCTTTAGGAAATTAAGGGAGCCTAAGATTGTAGGGGGAATAATTTAAAGACAATACCAGTTGTTTAGCTGTAACAAAATCAGTGGGAAGCTGATGAGTACAATTTACAGAATTCAAAGGGCCATGAATTTTTGTTGAGTATCAAAGCTACTAGCTCTTTATTTTTGGAAGGCCTATTGTAGTGTAATATAATTAACTTCAGAGGCTAGTTTTATAAATTAGGCATTATAGTCAAGGWCATCAGGAATACAGGGACAGTTGGAGTTGCTGCCTCACTCTGTGGGTTTACAGTTAAATGAAGAATAATAGTAGGTAGGTAGCAATGTGTTTTTTATTAGCAGCTTTTCACCAGAATATTGGAGTGCAATAGWGGCATAGTGCATAGATCCCTGAATTTAAAGCTGCAAATGTAATCCAGATCGTTTGAAGGCTTGCAGCGTTTGCCAAATGTGCCTGTGCTAGCTGCAGTCATGCACTGAAAAAACATGGTTTGTGGCAGAATTACCAATCATAAAATACATGTTTGTATTTTCTTTCTAGGATCAAGTAGAACACACTGATTCAGCAGAACTGGCTGGTTGTGCTGCAGTCATCATGAGTAGGCACAGGGTCATTCGTTTCTTAACATATGTATAAGAGAAAAAGGTAAGAGGCAAGTTCTGCTTTAGAATATAATGATTCAGGGGTATGTACTTGAAATGCATGTATTTTTATGTATGYTTATGGATATATATTTATATACATACACCTCCATATATGGATATATATCTTATATAGAAGATGATGGAGTATTTTTAACATTTTGTTGTTTTGGTTTTTATTGAYAGTAATTGCTTTGTTTTAGAGCAAAGATGTGTCTTATTTTGTTTGGGGAAGGGGGGAAGTAGGCAAAGTCTTTCTTCCTCAGYCTGTGCTGTAGGCAGATCTCGTCAGTTAAAAATACAGCTATTGCTGAACTCTCTGAACAAGCTGTTCATTACAGCRAAGGTGCTTGACTTCTTCCTCCCAGGGGCAAATAATACAAAGATCACTAAAGGGAGCTGGWACAATATGTGAACTTGACCATTGTTTCTTGGGGTTGAAGGAAGTGCTCAGGAGCACTGGATCTAATAAATTATTTTGTCCAGTTGATATGTAATTCCATGTTGTCCTGCTATGGGAAAATGACATTTTCTGGACGTCTGATTTTTATCAGGATGAATGAGCAATGCTTGGTTTCAGTTTGATCATGCCTCTTGTGACTTTCATCTTAGGAGTCTTTCATATATATTTTTGGTGAGGACTATAATAAACTATTTGAGTATTTTGTTTAGTAAGAGTTTACTGAAATGTGTATGTTCACAGTTTCATATTGAAAGAGTAGTCTACACAGGACAGCATGATAGAAAGTCCTGAGATCTTATKCTGGTTCTTTACGTGCTCTGATTTTTAGACCTTTGCTATGAGGCTAATAGTTGTATGTTGGTATTACTTCCTTTTGGTGCATTTTTTATTATAGCATTTTCATGTGATTGTGTGCTGGTCATCCACTGTTAGGSTCAAGAAAATTTGAAAGACTTAAGGCTGTCAGTTCTAGTAGAGAAAAAATGTTGAGGGTAATTTAGGATGTGCAGTGCAGAAGATCCTGGGTTACATAATTCCTTATCGTAGAGACCAAAACAAATACGAGTCTTGCCRCTTTGCAGGTATAACACAAAGCCTATCTATTTGTACAGTTCATTTCCCAAGAAGAAGCTGGCATGTGGGATATCTGAGCTGTCTTGAGAGGCAGTCTCCAGTGTTAAGCCTGCTCAGAATACCATCTGATTTTAAGGATGTCCTGTCCTTTACTTCTGCCTCCTTCCCTCCCCACTAATCAGTTAAAGTTTGTCTTATGTCTAAATGCTATGTTGAGTAGGATAGTAATTCTGGATACATACGACACAGACATTGCGGGACATGCACCTTTATATTTAGACATTAGGGGAGAGTAGAGCATGTAAGCTTGATAAAACAAGGTTTCTAAGTTTTAGAGATGAAGATGGTAAGTCCATGCTGTTGTATGAAGAAATTGGTAAGTAAAACASAGAGTTTCTGAATTACGCATGATCTGTGATCCAACAGGAGCTTGAAACTAATCTGATTGACAGGCTGCATGTTTTCATTAGCTTTTTGCCATGAAAGACAGGAGATGACTCTGCAATGGGTAACAAGTGATCTTGGGTTCTGGACTTACTATACCAGTGGATGGTAGCCATTCTWTTTTTTTGGATACAGAAAAAAAAAATTTGCTATTTAATGTTTTTTTTTGCCTAGTCTTTTTTTGCAGTCTTTTCTGCCAAATCTTTGCATGGAGGACTGTATTTTTGAAAAACCATCTTACGCTTTTCACTGGATTGGTGATTTATGTCTCCTTTTCCTTGCACTGGCACAATATCCTCTTCTTCATATTGTTCATCCCAATATATACTAATTTAGGAAGTGTCTCGTTTTTGGCAGCATACAGCTAAAATTGCCATTGAAATTTCTTCTTATTTGCTCATGTTTTTATTCTTACTTTTCCAGAGTTTAAGTTGTGTGTTTGCTCGTCAGCTTCTCTCCATGCGATGGCTTGGAATAGTTAAGTAATACTAAAGAGTTTCACAACTATCAAGGATCCTTTAAAAATGTCATTTCAACCTTTATACTAGGAGGAAGTTTGGAACTAGAATAATTCTAAAACTGTTCCAAACTTTTACCATGGTACCTGTGAGTTACAACCAAAGTTTCCAAAGACTTGTAAAGGAATATGTTTCTTTTTATTTATGTTGGATATTTCATAAAAATATTCAAAATAAAATTAAATTCTAAACCATGGRGAAAACAGCTACCTGCTTATTATAGCATGCTGTGTTAGAGCATTTTGTGTTTTCTGTTTTGATCTTGAGTTGCTGGCTATGCAGAGTTGAAGTATTAGATCTTAAACTGGCAAAAATATGAGTTGCTGACAATGTATTGGTCGAGAAGCGTTGCGGGTATCTGTTAGGAACATGAGTACTCGTCCTCCTTTTCTGTCAGGAAGAGGGCAGTAAGGACTTTTGTGGGTTTGGCAGTGTGTTTTGCCCTTGGACAGAAACTTCTGGAAAAGCTTGGGGGTATGTGTTCTTTTATATAATAATAATAATTTTAGATGTTAGACCTGAAGATTTGCAGCTGACCTTTTCTGAGAAGAACCTACTTGCATAGACAATGAGATCTCATTTAGAGTGGCTGTCAGCTTTTGAGTTTAAAAATAAAAGATTCTCCATATATCCTGGTTACATCAGTAGGTGAAATAACAATAATGATATAAAAGGTCTTTTCTCTCTTGAGTTTGGACTATGAGCATCCATCAGGCTGGATTTTGGCTCATTGCATGTTCGTGCACTGGTATTTGAGCTTCAGAATTCATATGGTTACATATACTTGTTTACACATAGTTCTCTCTGCTTAGAATTTTTAAAAATATAGAAAAAAKCCCTCTGTCACGTAGAACCAAATTCAAACTCAAAAATATTAGATATTTAATATTAGATAATACAGATATTAATAAAATAATAATTTCACAGAGATGCTATGAAGTATTAACCACATTGGGATTGTAAGGGAGTGGGAACAAAATTCTAAGTCTTCTTTATATGTCCTTGTTATTGTTAAACATGTGGTCTCCTAAGTCTGAATATTTGTATTTTTCTAATGTTATAAAATCACACTTAATATAAAATTTAAAAGCCAAACCCTGACTAAAGTCAATAAAAATGATTATATTTATTACAAACTTCTAACACTGCTTTCTTTGGTTAGGCATATCTTGTTCCTGATTTGTATGACAACGAAAAAACAGCTAATGTAGGACTAAATTTAGGAAATGTTAGGGRCAAATGTAGCTTATATTTTACTTACTCCAGTGAGCATAAATYTGAGTTAGTTCTGAAGTAATTTTATCAGGCTTTCAGTAGGGTTTGAAGTTGTATGAATGGYCAGGTCTGAATTTTTCCAAACATTTGGAAGTTACACAGAATCAAAATGCAGTCATCCAAAGAGTTACTTAAAAACATGTTTTCAGCAAYTAYATAATCAGCATCGCATTCCTTCCCCATTAACTTGCTTGTCAGTAATYGTGATCTTCTCTAAAATAAGCAAAACAAAAAAACCCAATGCTTGTAGCCTATTTCTTTGGGGCCACCCATATTGCAGAGTTTGTGTTTATGTCCTAGCAAATGCCTTGCCTGGATGCCCTTTTCCACTGTGCAAGTGCATGGAAATCTGGGTGCGGTGGCTTCAGGCAGCGTCACAATTTAACTCTTGAACACAAAAATTTGGGGTGACACTGTTCGGTCTTGCAGTGCTTCACTGACAAATACTCTGTGCATCGTTGACCTTAGTGGTAGGACTTTGCCTAGGAGTAGTTATTCGCATCTTCATCAATTGTTTGCTAGGCTGGAGTGTTATCATTATAATGTAAATTAAATACATTATAAATGGATGTGAAATTATGTGGTATTTTGTACAAACCAGTCTTGCTATAGTGAGTTAATTTTGGTTGATGTTTAGAACTCTGGAAGAAAAAAATTCAAGCGAAATATTAATTGGAACAGATTCTAATTAACTTTTAAATATTTGATATTTAGAGAGCTAGTAAAGATGCTTCCTATTAAGGAATTGAAATGAGATGGAGAGAAAGGTGGAAGAGAACTTCCAGACTCTTGCAGTTTGGATGTAGTTTGAATGAATTTAGTATTTGTATGTCTAAGGAGAAGCATCTGCTTTTAAAAATTATTTTGGTTAAGTTGAAATGTGTGTAGTAAATGTAATTGTTTCATTTAAAATGAAAWGAAAGATTTTTAATACAATGACTTGGTGGGCAGATTGGATAACTCAGGAAGACCTGATAGATACCTTAGTAGGTATCTAAGGGATCAACGAGTACACTCTGTCACAGTTAGAGGTCAGAACCTGGCTTTTGGTAGAGAATGTGAAGTGTTGAGCTTTTTTAGACTTCTGAAATGCAACCTYTGATCAAGGTGGGCAGCTTTTCCATTGCTTATGTTATAATCCGTGCATCTGTGAACARTAAATGGTATGGCCAATCATCTGTTTTCCTTGCAGAAGGAGTTAATCTAAAATCGCAGAACAGAGGGCAAATCTGGGATTTTGTAAAGTGACAAGCCTAATTTATCTCTGAATTTGTTTGCAAAATGGTCTTTTTTTTGGGTGATGCTTATTGCAATTTCTAAGTTGCCATTACACTAATATTCTTTAAAATTGGCTTTTGTATCTATATTTAAAACATGATTTAGTCTGATTGTATTAAATAACAATGTATTTGTGTTGTAACATGATCATCTTTTAAAAACACCATGYGTCAAATTTGAGGTCAACCTTAAAAACCTGAACTCTGCATTTTGTGATATTTTAATGTATGATCTTTTTGTACCAATAACGTAATTGTAGCTGTTGCCTACAATAAATACAAAACTGTATTTAATGTTGTAGTAATTGAAATAAAACTGGTTGATGTTTTCCTCAAATCCGGATACTATAGGGGTAACGTTAAAGTATAGTTTTAAATTGGAAACTTCCTCTGACATGTTTCTTGTGTCTGTTGTATCTCTAGGGTAAAAGAGCAGATTTTTAATTGAGCTGGAGTCTAGCTGTCAGGTCTAACACTGTTTCTTACTGCAAAACAAGGTTCTCACCCTCTCCTCCTCCATTTCCTTATTTCGCAACATTGAAAGCCAACTGAAGAGAATAAGGCTGTTTTGGATGACGTTCAGAGAACAGATCGAATCAAGGCCTCTCTTTATGGTATATAGGTTATGGCACACATTTCTCAGTGAAAATGTCTTCGCTGGTAGTGAATGTTTTTAAAAAATGAATCAGGGTGTCTTGGTGCTACAAGCCTTTGGTAGCAAGAAGACCATATTCCTACTGTTAGGGTGAAAATGTTATTTATTATGTGAAGTTGTAGAAAGTTATTTAATGACTTAGGTTTGGGGTTTTTTGGTTGGTTTTTTTTTTTTTTTTCCTCCCTTGTCATCTCCCTTTCTAGCCTAAGAGTATTATCTTTTGATGAGACTATTTACTTCTGTGCATTTTGCTGCTTTCCAATGCCTGCTTTTCAGGGAAACAAGGATTATTAAAGCAGGCATTTTAAGAGTTAGCACAATTCAAGTAACACCCATTAAGTCCTTTAACAACTTTTACAAGTATGAATCTTTGAAGCGTCTCTGGGAAATGAGGAGTGACACAGAACACTGCTAGCCTAGTATACATTAAAAAATCACAAGCACGGAGAGTTTGAACTACTTGTTCAAAGCAACATGAGCTAATCGGTGGTAGCACAGAACTGAAAGATGGATCTTCAGATTGTTAGTTGGCCTTCTGGTTCTCTTGACTGCTATTTTCTGACTGGTGTTGAGGCAGTTTTGCTCTTACCATTATGGTGATCTTAATGGTTAGACACATTAATGTGGGAGACTGGAGGTAATAAAATCCAAAGCAAGTTTGGAGAGGTGGTTAATCTGAATTAAGTAAGTTTAAGCACACAAATAATTTTTATTTCTGGAAAATACTCTTGATGTATGCATGTAATGATGTATGTAAAATTTGATTTACAAAGGACTTCTTTTCCCCTTAAATCAGGGCAATATGTAGTTGGAACACTGCTGACTGATGGTTAAATATCTGATTGTAATTTGTTCTCTGGCAGGTTCAGACAAGAATCTGGTGGTCTTTCCCTGACAAATGGAGAACTATTTCCAAGCAGAGGCATATAACCTCGATAAGGTTTTAGATGAATTTGAGCAAAACGAAGGTGAGTAATTTTGAACAAGATCATAGATGCATATTACATGTATTCTACAGAGAACACCATTGAAAAGRGAGAGATCTGTGATACCCTTTTTGGTTTTGAGTTGCAAATTAATCTCAGAACTTGGAAAAAACATCTGTTAATTTTGCATGGTGTGTCTTCAGCATTTGCTAGTAGTATTTTCTTCTTCTAGTAGTAGTTTCTGTTCATCTTGTTTACTTTTTTAAAATTTCTCACTCTTTTAATAGAAAATCTTCCATACACTTTTTAAGGAAAGGTTTTGTGAATCTTAATCTCAGTGGCAGTATTTTAATAATTTATTTTAAACATATCAGGCAAAACTTATTTTAAGCTTCTTTTGCAGTTTTGGGATACTCAAGCATAGAAATGTTTTATTAGGTCACATAAATCATATAGTGAAAGTTATTATATTTGAAGTATTAAWTTTTTTGCTTCGTCTAATTGCTACTTCTGTGCTGTCAAGGAAGTTGAACATTTTACGGGAATGGGAATCTTTCTAGCATTTCTAGCTGTCTAAAGTATATTAATCAATAGTTTAAAGTTGCTTGTGCAAATTCAGCCTGATACTAATTGGTATAGCTCTAAACTKCTTGAGTTCCAGAAACATTATGCAATTACATTACTAATGGTTGATCACAAAATGATTTGATCACAAATGTTAGTTATGGCAGGTGTGTTTTACTGTTGTGCCCATATTTGAACATCTCTACATTTACATTTGGGGCATTCTAATGCAACAGAGTTAATAGAACCTGTAGCTTTAATAGGACAGTAAGTTCTCTTATTTAAACACTTTTTCAGATGCCGCTGTTTCACCTACACTATTGGGTGCAAAGTGGAATCAGATTCTAGATCCGCCTTCTCGTCATCTGTCATTTAACCCGACCGTGGCCAATGTGAATGAAGCTACAACTCCTAATGAATGTCAACAGAGATTAAAGTCTTTYTCCTTGTCTCATTCAGTGACTACACCAACAGGAGGAGGGGATCACTGTGCTAATGGAAAGGATTTTAGCATAAGCCCAGAGACTCCAGTCATGTGGATTGATGATCAGGCAGCAGCAGACGATCAGTTGATTAGAAGAAATAGTAATCGGGATGATCAGTGTAACACTGTGGAAACAGGAGAAAAGAAATGTGGAAATATAGCTTGCTTGCCAGASGAGAAAAATGTACTAGTGGTGGCAGTCATGCATAACTGTGACAGAAGAACACTAGAAAGTGGCGATTTGCTGGATTGTAAAAACTACAACAGTCARTCCCTAATGGACACTATTAGCTTTACACTGGATAATGAAAACCAACAGAGTGATCAGTTTAGTGTTACTGTAAATGGATCTACAGAAAAAGATACAGATACAGAAAAGCAAGTAAATCGTCTCTGCACTGAAGATGACTCTATAAGTCATTTGATTAATGCTTCATCTGAAAGCTTGACYGTTGCATGCCCCTCCTCTCGATTAAAGGATGATTTTAATATGARTAAAGATTCACTATTTTCAGAAGCTACAGCTGCAGGGATTAATGCAGTGACTCTCTTACAGAGACCAGTCGATGGTACCGTTAAAATGCAAGAAAATTGTGTATCAGTTGAAAATTTTACTAGTAAAGCCATTCCTCAGAGAACGGATCTAGAAGCTAAAAACTCTTCTGGTTCAAGTAATGGAAGCTTAACTGTAGAACAGGAAACAACCCAACAGTTACGGTCTAGGCTATCTGGCCTCACTGAAACTTGTCAACCTAACGTGGCTGGAAGTGGCAGTTACAAGGAACGTGTTGCAGAACATTTTGCCCCTGAGGATGTTAGTGCCGCTGAAAGCAAAGTCATTGAATGTGATAAAAATCTTGGCACAACAGAATTGCTCAGCGTGGCAGAGTGTTACCCTGAATCTCAGGAGGTGACTAATTGGGAACTGACAAAGTTGAATGAGATGAATAATAAGCAAACTCTGGGAGAGAATGAAAGACTTTTGCAGACGAAACAGCCTGATGAGGCGTGTAGTAATAGTAAAGACGGTGGAGATGGAGTGATGGAGGCAGGCATAGATTTAAAAGGAACTGGTATAGATGAGCTTGAAGGGTCCAGCCTCTCTGATGTGATGGCCACATCAGCAGCAAGCTCTCTGTCTAATGGTTGTGATTCCTATGGAATGCAGAACCCAGTTGTTGCGCATGTTCCAAAGACTTTACCCTCCAAGGAAGACTCGGTAACAGAGGAAAAGGAGATAGAGGAGAGCAAGTCAGAATGTTACGCTAATGTTTATGAACAGAGAGGAAATGAGACCACAGAAGGGAGCAGTCTTATTTTAAACAGCACTGGTGACCACATAAAGAAAAATTATTTACATAATCTTTGTAGTCAGGTTTCATCCATGCAAGGGCAAACTTCACCAAAACCAGTGACTAATCTGCAGTCTATCAGTGTTCCTTTTGGTGGTGCAAGACCTAAACAACCTACAAATCTTAAACTGCAGATTCCGAAGCCATTGTCGGACCACTTACAAAATGATCTTGTTCCCCCAAATTGTGGAGGTAATAGTAAAAATAAAAATGTCTTTGGTAAAACACAATTAGGGGATACAGTAGACGCATTTCCTGGTGAAACATCTTTAAATGCCTCTGTTACTGATACTAATGGGGAACATTTGGAAGAGTATGAATCTGGAGTCTCTAGTAGTCCGTGCCTTGCAGTAGCCCCAGATAGTCCAGATAATGATCTCAGAGCTGGTCAGTTTGGAGCTCCAGCCAGAAAGCCTTTTACGACTTTGGGTGAGGTGGCTCCAGTTTGGGTTCCAGATTCTCAAGCACCAAACTGTATGAAATGCGAGGCCAGATTTACATTCACCAAAAGAAGGCATCATTGCAGAGCTTGTGGGAAGGTAAGTTCATATTTTGAGTAAGCTCAAAGCACCCTTTTTTTCCTGATACTGCATAAAATCAAATCAGAGGACTTCCTAAGCCGCTGGCTATAGTTACCTGTGACATCTCTTCCTGAAAAGCTGTGTTTGATTTTGTGAAGGAAAAAAAGGAGTTTCTAATCTRTTTAGGGTTCTAATAAAGAATAGCTAATTGTTATTTATAACTGAAAGAATTATTAGCCTGTGTGAGCAGTGTATTTGTTGATTGCAACAATCAACATAATTGGATTCATGTAGAACTGCTATAAAATGGCTAAGCGCAGGAAACTAGTTTGCAGAAATTACTGCATCAATAATCCTGTTAAAGATACTGAAACATATTCATGGGAATTGGAAGTGTGCTGTTGAATTGTTGGCATTCCTGCTGGTTCAGATGGCTGATCAACTCTGTTCTTTTAAGTCTTCTTTACTATCTTTTCTCATATTGCT
This sequence comes from Oceanodroma leucorhoa, assembly GCA_030449065.1. Lineage (NCBI taxonomy): Eukaryota > Metazoa > Chordata > Aves > Procellariiformes > Oceanodroma > Oceanodroma leucorhoa. The sequence continues at coordinate 350,786 of JASVER010000082.1, forward strand.
TACATGATTTTAAAGAACATACATTTGCTCCTGGAAAAAAATATAGTAAATTATYTGTAACCTGATGTATGTACACGTGGTGAGAAATTTTATAATGAAGACAACTAAAACATAATTTCTGTATCATTTTGTGTTGTGTAAGATATTTTATTGTTAACTTTTTTTTTTTTAAGGTTTATATATGTGCCATCTTTTATGGTAAATGATTAGCTTGTAAAGTATTTCCAAATATCTTGTTACTGAAATAAAATCAGTGGCACATGGGAAGTAGGAACTTAGGAAAAAATATGATGATTCAAAAGCAGAAAACTAACACTATTGTCAACGAGATATTAATGAATATTTTTAAGATGAAAAGAAATATTAAAACCCACGAAAGACTAGAGTAAAAGTAACTTTGGTTCATTTAGGCCCTATGCAAAGGTTTCTGAAGTTGATTGAAAGACCTCCTGACTGCTATGGGCAAGACCTTTAGCCACCAGAAGAGTGCAGGGAAGCAGAATGACTTGAACAAAGGACCTAAAAGAAGCAAATGTATCTGGAAAGCTCAAACCCTTATGCCACATGTTTCTGGAAGCAGCCTAGCAGAAAACCCAGGCTTGCTGCTCTGTAAAGGACTATGCATGTGTGACACTTGCCSCTCTCGTAACCAAAATGCATAGGACTCAGTCTCTTCACTGCAACACTGGATAAGTAGATTTTATTCCAATTTAATTTTGAGACATGCTGAAAAGTCTTTCCCAGGCCACTTTTAAAAGCTAAGCAGACATTAATTGTGCCTTGGTCCAGGACTTCCAGTTGCTTGCTTCTGCCCATCCTCTTGCAAGTTGGTTGCAGCGGAAGTCCTGATGTGGAGCTAGTAACCACAGGAGATCAGTAAGCATCATATGAGGTACATGCCTACCTTTTGTGTACCTTTCAGTTAGTATCATAGGGCTTGGTCTTTTTCTTATTGCAGTTAACGAGAATCTGTAAGGCATATAAATTAAAGGAATGTCCATMATTTTAGTTTTGGTATATTAACTTATACTGTCAGTTATTTAGGACATTCTTTTGTTTTTTATGAGTTTAAGAAATATGACTACAATTTTCATTTACAGTGATGTTTTCTACTTATTTTTGTATTTTAAAGAAGTTCATTGCTTGGATTTAATTACTTCCCTGCAATGACTGAAGCCCTGAATTGCACAAATGAGAAGCAGCAAATGAAAATATCTGTAAATAAAATGGATAAAATATGCACAGAAAGAGCAAGGCCAAAAAATATAGTGTGGGTTTTTTTTCTTTTTCTTTTTTTTTTTTTAAACTGCTGAAGACGAGCCTTGAGAAGAACAACCAGCATTGTTTTGCATGGTATGTGAGAAATGGATAAAATAAAAGGTCCCTCTGCTCTGTAGACAAACTTGTTTCTGAGATCTGAAAAATACATCACATATTAGTATTTAATATTCTAAGAGTGTTAGTATAAATCTCAGAATGGCTTGTTTCTAGAAGCTTTTGTTAGCTAATGTTGTCTGGGCCAAATTTGCACACATGCAGTCAAAAGATGTGGCAGAAAATTCTGGTATTTCATGCCTTCTTATGTTTTTTTCTCTAAAAAAAAGCACTTAYTAATAAATGCTAAGAATCAGTATAGTAATACTTAGCACTTACTGCAAATTGCTTTACAACACTTAATTCYTGTAACAATTGTGGGAAGAAAGAGACCAAAGGTTTTGACAGGCAAGCTCTGATGAATCTAGGTAGTGGCTTGAGACATAGCTATTCTCAGCTGTCTGCTCTTGCTTTCTGGTTAAGATAACCATCCCCAACGCAAGTCGTGTTGACCACGTGCCTGTGGTGTAGGTAACTACTGAATCACAGTGACGCTTCCACTGCTTCTACTAAATGTATGAATCTCACATAAAGAATTGGAGAGAGAGAGTGTCTTCAGCTCTTGCAACTAATTGTTTCTAGGGGAAGTCATGGGACTAAATATTTTTGAACGCAAGCTTTAGCACAACAGTTTCTTTTTAAGCTTCATTAGCATAATGACAAATCATTGTAGTAGGGGTGAACGTGTGTGTTTCATTTGGGAATGAAAATTGCATTTAAAAATAGTTGAGTGGCACCTGGGAAGTCTGTCTTGGTTTCTTAATTTCAGGATAATAATTGCAGAATTAATGGAAGATATGAASCTCCGGGGAGTGGTAGAAAGTAATACACTTACAGTAAATTTTGAATTAAAATTAAGAACCTGAAGAATGTGTGTGAATACATTCATAAATTTTACTTTATGTATTTATGTATTTTCTATTGTCAGATGAAACAATCATCCTTGATAGGAAAAGCAGAAAACTTGTATGTCATCATTTTACTGACAACCAAAACTATATTTTTCCACTAAAATATAAAAAAAAATCACCAAACCCCCTAGCAACTAATGCTTTAACARCTCCCAGTGAACCTGAAAACCCTAGTAGCATAAAAACTTGCTTTGACACTACTATGTTATTTTTTTTTATAGCATGGTATACTGAGATAATGACTTGGTGATTGTTAATAACAAGACTGAATTGTCAGTTGTGCTGGATTGTGTTCTTCCTCTGCATTACTACTGTTAGAAGGCTGATGCAGCCTAAGAGAGGAGCTGTAGATGTTCTGTCATTGCTTCTATTTTCTCTTTTGGTATTTAGATTGTTGCACTTGGGAGCTTTGCTGAACGCACAAYGTGCTGTTTGGTAAAGGGTCCTAAATTAGTTATTAATTTGTGTTGGTCCTTCATTTATGGTTGAAKACATTGATTTTTCCATGTTCAATACTGAACTTCCGACTGGAAGTTTCTCCCAGAGAACTGAAATGCAAATGTCTCTGAAATATGCTGTGATGTTGTTATTAATATTTCCTAGAATGCTTGTAAACTGGGTTAAGGTGTAAATGCAGAAATCAGATTTTTTAAAGTACATTTGCTTCTTTTTTTTTTTTTTTTTTAAAGGTTTTCACATATGTGGAAGGGTTGTTTTTATTTTTGCATGAAAATGCCAGTGTATACACACTTATATTTTGTTTCTGAAATGTTTAAATTGACATAATTAGGAAACATTAAAACTGGTTGAAATGAGACAGGGTGAGCTCTTCTTTCTTCACATTCGATTTTCAGCTCTCATGGTGAACTCAGAGCTTATTTTATATGTGCTTATTTTAAACACTTGCCACTAAAAGACTGTAAAGGTAACAGGCTGCAAAGTGGTCGTGATTTGGTGTGATCTTTAACTTGGTTGAAATTTAGTTAGGCTTACAAATATTTATATATCAGAATYCTGTGTAGTTTCTTGTCTATGTTACAGAAATACTGCTGTTGAAGTGATGATGGAATAGTTTTTTGGATTAAGAAAGCGTTACAGATCATAATAACAATGCATAGTGAATTGTAGGTATAATATCCACCTATAATTAAAATTTGAAATTCTCTCTTGATACCTGAACTAATTTGTTAGGTAGCTGCTGGTGTTTCTAGATTTCCTGAGTGTGACATTACCTTTCTGCGTGAAATGGGTATTCGTCAGTATCTTCACATGTCACCTGAATAATAACCCTGAGGAAATACTATTTTTTTTTAAACAAAGCAAATATTATTCTTTAAAACAAATAAGAAATCATTAGGGCACCCTGATTTGTCTGTTCTGCAGGATTTTGAGATTGCTATTGCTATTGTAGGACCGTATCTGCATGCAAGTGTTTGTTTTGGTGCACAAGCCATGCTCATGTTTTATGGTTTTGCTTGTCTGGAGGAAGCCTCAATATTGTTTCCTGCCCAGGACTGGGGAATTGTTAGAGCTGGTTCAGGTGAGAAGCGCTAGCAATGCAACTGCATCTCCACAGCAAGTTGTACCCCCGGGGATTTTGCATCGGGCCCCCCCTAGCAGCCAGTGTGCTTAAAATGCAGTTCCTAATTTCTCTCTAGTGTTGTGATGCTGTAGTGTTTGTAATCATGTAAATGCGAACTTTTTTTTTTTTAATATATAAATGGAGCAAGATTTTCTTGCAGTATCAATGTCAGTCAGCTTTCTTAAATGTCATTTTATATGTTGAACACTTAAAACATTTTGATACATCCACTGAAGTCCCAACTGAGGAATAGCTTGTTATATATGAAGAGATTAAAAAGCTAGAGTTGCTAATATAGATGAATTGCCTTGCTGCAAATAAAAATGGCTTGTCTGAATTAATCTGTGCCACAGCAATCTCTTCTGTAGAGAAAACTCGTGCATTTAAGCATAGTTGATTCTCGAAAGTACTCATGCTTTTTCTAAGACTGAAATTAATTTCCAAATTGTTAATTCTGTGAGGGATTGTAAAGTGGTAGGAATTTATAAACCCATTGTCATTTATGCCAACCATATTTTAAAAACACCACTGGGCAGTATCGGGACAACATGCATTTATGTGTTCCACATAATACTACTTCATCAGGATTAGTAGGAAAGGCACCCTGAGCAGGTATTAGTCATGGTGGCTTGAATGGGAAAATACTGATAATTTACCTCCTTATTTTGCATGTCTAGAGCTTTACAGATATTCTCTTGTTGTAATTCATCAGTTCATCATGTATTTTTGAACAACACTTAAGTTGTTTCCCCTTTGGTTCCAGGTTTTTTGTGCGGCATGCTGTAGCCTGAAGTGCAAGTTGCTGTACATGGATCGAAAGGAAGCTAGAGTGTGTGTAATCTGCCATTCAGTACTAATGAATGGTAAGTGGAAAGAGAATCTGAGATGCAGCGCTTCATTTGTGTTGAGCTGCAGTGATGATATTTWAAAAAAAAAATCAAAATACTTTATTTGTATAGGTAAGTATGCTAAAACAGCAAAGACCCTTGAGAGATCAGTGTGGAATCACTGTGGAGCGTGGGGATTCCTAAACTAAATATGATTAACAGAAGGCAAAAACAGGTAAGGTTGCGATGAGTTTGGAAGCTTTCATTTGTGAGTGCTATACCAGGATTGCAGAAACTGTGATTTTTGGTGGTTTTTTGTTTTTTTGGGTTTTAATTCAGGAGCCTACTCTCTGTCCTTTGATGCCTGAGTGTATAACCTATTACGCTTTTGTATGGGATGTCAAAGAGAGGAGTAATGCAGTTGTGCCTCTTCTAGATTATGCACTATAAGAAATTGGGAAAGTAGTATTTATCCACAAATTAGTCCAACTCTTCTTCCTCCTTAACTCCTTGGTGCTAAAGTAGGAGGTCTTGTCTGAAAACTATCCACAGACATGGACAACTGAGTTTGGATTATTGCTTTGGGCACTGGAGAGTCTGTCAAACCCAGGATGGTGCTGTGGCTAAAAGCGTGATGTGAACATGGGACATATGAGAGAGGTCACAAGTAGTTATGAAGTTAACAAGTAGAACAAACAAGAAGTTATATTACCTCTGCTTGGTGTAAGGAAAGACTGTGTTTGGTTTTCACCAAGGGGCCATGGAATCTATTTTGTATTTTGTCCTTTATAGGACACTTTAGATATGTGGTATAAATATGAGCAAACACAGAGTATTCTTCCCACTGTATCTTGAGGCTTCTGAAAATTTCAAGAACTTCCTGAGCTGGCAGTTACCTTTGGGTGATTATGCTGTCCAATTGACTTATTTCCATGACACTGAGACAGCTGTTGCTGACAGACTTATGTTCAGTTTTTATGTCTTGAACTGAGAAGGTAGAAAAATTGAATTAGGTTGAGAGAGGATCCATATGAGTGCTTAAATCATGAGAAAACGTGTCTCATCATGAGAAATTCCAGGCGCTCTGTCTTTTGTTTATTAATGGAAAGGTGAATAGGTGACTTGATCTCAGGGTATAAATATATATCTGGATAACTGAAACTTGATGACAGAAGTTACTTCAATTGTAGAGGAAGGTCTGATATGTGCACTCTAACATGTAGTAGGTAGAATGAGAAGTCAGACAAATTTAGGTTCTAAATGCAAACTTTTAACCACTAGGTTAACTAACTGTCCCGATAACTATTGAACAGTTATCATGGAATATCCATTACTGCAAATGTTTAGTTAAACTTTGGAACTTTGGAGACTTTGCTAAAAGATTGCTGCTGTATTTTTAACCAAGAATTAGTTAGGAAAATTCTGTTTTATGTCAGTGTTTAGACAAAGTAATTTTGACGGTATCTTTACATGTTACTGTATAGTAGATTATTTGGGCTGCTGTTTTCGGAAAGATCTGTTAATTTGAGGAGCATCTAACTAAACTTAGAAGCTCATGGCTTTATTTTTTCTCCAGAAAAGTTCAGTATTATGCTGGTTCGGTTGAAAATAACTGAATGCTTAGTCTTGAGATGAGCATCCAAAATTAGTAGACAGTTTCTGTTACTAAACAGGAATAATTTTTTTCTGTTTCAAAAAGATTGAAGATTGATCAGTGTGCAGTGGTAGGTTTTAATTATTAATAATCCTTTACTGTAGGCCAAATGTAAGGTGACAGGAAATTGTAGGTTGTAATATCTAGAAATTAAAACCGAGTCCTGATGATGACATTGAAGGGTTGCTAAAGTGTTACATTCTGAGATGGAGAAATTAGCACATTTCAAGGTGTACAAAAACAAGGAATTACACATACACCTGACAAAAGACAGCTGGCTTTTTGGTGGTGAATAGGATTTGTTTTCTTCTGGGGGAAGGGAAGAATCTGAAAATATTTCAGTTGAAACCAGAAGTGTTCTTGTAAAAAGGCATAATAAAATTGATCATATTATAATGATTTCCTTTTAAAAGCCTTTCTGTCCAGTTGCCAGGACGAATGCACGTTAATGGCAGCAAACAGTGACACCACTGCTTGGTTTATTATAGGGAGAGTGCTGCCTGCATACTTAGGTGTACTTGCCCTGGGCTACCTCTCTGTTTCTATCCTGCGGTGCTTTGTGATGACGCTTTTGGTTACTGGTTAGTTAACCTGTAGCCTGATCATATCTGATCCCTCCTGATCCTTGCAGTTTCTTTGTCGGTACAGTTGGGTTTTTTTCCCTCTCAGTGCAGCAGGTTAAGCGTTAATCTTTGCACAGTCTTGGAACTGGGGGTAGGAATCGCACTTTAAAAGCAGTTATTTCATTTGGTTGCTCGGTATCTGGTTTGTGTTTCACTGGGGTGTGGGGGGAGGGTTGTGTGTTTTCTGGGACTTTTCCATAGCCAGGCTATGTGTTTAATAAGTTTCCAGTGCTATTTTTATTGTATTTTCAATTGGTGAGTTGGCACTTTGCTTGATTTAGAGAAAGCTTTAAAAACATTCCTTTACCATGCTATGACTTTTCTAATAAAGGGATCCTAGAGATGTAACTTTCCTTTGTGCATGTTTAACACTTCCTCCTTTCAGGACCTATACTCTAAATGAATACAGAATTGCTGTTAAAAAATACTTCCATTTAATTAAGCATCTCAAATGGAAATGTAAATACCTTTTCCATTGGCAGGCATTTCACTCTATTGGTTTTGCAGGTTGATGGGAGGAAGCAGGAGGGGTTTATCTTCTGTTGTGTTCTGTTCGGGTTTTTTTGGTCTAGTTATTTTCACCTTGGTTTTCTGACAATTCATAGCCAAAGGAACCCAAAGATGTACATGATTTATTCAGGCTTTATAGCTTCTCTGAGGGCTTAGGTGGCATGATATTTATGCCTGACTAGAGGAATGCATTTATTTGTAACATACTAATATGGTTGAAGGTGCAAGCACACATATGAATTTTCTGGTACCTTGCATAGCTACAAGCCTTCCTTACAGATGAAAAAATAGTACTGTGGAGATRCAGTCTGTTTCACTAGCTAGAGGAGAGATTTCCCTGTGATGGGTGTTGTTGACAAAGAAGTTTTATGTATTATTGTTTGGACAATTGAATTAAGGCTCAAGTCATGCCTTCAGAATTAATAGCATAAGTTTTTTTTATAGTTAAGAATATAAGTTGTTGATCTGTACTGATCTGCCCTGGATATAAAGAAATGCAAGGTTCTTTTTCTCATATACAAATGATAAACCTGCTCAAGTGTGCTGTAGGTTATAAAACATTTGTAATAGGAATGTCCATCTGTCCATACAGTGTGATAAATATACATATATATATAAGGATTGAGTGTTTTCAGTTAAATCTTTGAAGAGGAAACAAAATGAAGCATGATCATTCAGGTCAAAGTGTATTGTTATAATTTTCAGAAAATATTTCTATATGAACTGATATTTTTATTGCACAGGACCAGTGCCGTTTCTGCACCCGCTATGCATTTTCTTGCTTAATTACAGCCTCCTGRGCTTTTAAATAAAGTTAGAGAGACRGTCTTTGGAAGGTGGCAGGGTCCATACCTACTGTAGCTGAGAACTTAACACAGAGTTTTGGACTGTTAGATACCTTCCTCTGTGCTCACGTTTCTTGTTCTTTATTTGCTTTAGCTCAAGCCTGGGAGAACATGATGAGTGCCTCAAGCCAGAGTCCTAACCCTAACAATCCCGCTGAATACTGTTCTACTATCCCTCCTTTGCAGCAGGCTCAGGCCTCGGGCGCCCTGAGCTCTCCGCCTCCCACTGTCATGGTACCTGTGGGAGTTTTAAAGCATCCTGGAGCAGAAGGTAAGAGTACTTCTTTTTTCTTTCAATTTACCTGTAGTAAGAGTTTGGAAAGAATATCTGCACTTCATCCATTCCAGATACTCTAGCTAATGCCAGCCCTCAGTAGGGRTATCAGGTTTTTAAGGACAAGTAAACTTTTCTCAGCAGATGTGTTCATACATGATGCTGCCATAGGAAATGCACTAGATGATGTCTTAAGTCCCTTCCAGTCCATATTTCTCTGTTTATTAGTTTTTTCAGTTTTGCTCTTCTGTACTCAAATTTTCAGTCAATGTTGCTGTGAGATCTTAAATCCTACTTTTTATGTTCTCTCTAGTGGCTCAACCTAGAGAACAAAGGCGTGTTTGGTTTGCTGATGGGATATTACCCAATGGAGAAGTTGCCGATGCAGCAAAACTGACAGTGGCTGGRACAACTTCCACAGGAACCTTAGCAGTGTCGCATGATCCATCAAAGCCTGTGACCAACAACACTTTATCAGCAGAAGTAAGGAAGCGTTACGCTATTCACTTCTCAGAATACCATGCTTTTTGGGTCGTGAGTAGTATATTAGCTTCTGTGGTGATTTCAGTAAGAATGATCTAGGAGATCTGTTGAGGCTTGTCTTAGTATGTTTTTGGGTATGCTTTGCTTAGTATAGCAAGTGTCCTAACTTACTTTAATGTTTGCAGAGTGCTGAAACAACCATATATTTTGAACTGAAATGAACTATTATGGGGCAGAGCACTAAGCAATGTTTGAAGTCTGTGTGCTAGGTGGCTTCTAAGTGTTTGGCTGTGCAGCCTGTGTATGAAGGATATTTGTGTAATGCATGTTTTAAAAAAGCTGAGTCATGGTCAGTAAGGAGTTYGAAACAATAAGATTGTCATAGCACAAAGCAGAAAAATATTTYGACACTTCTCATGAAATGATGTATGCAGGAAAGTGCAGATACAATCTAACCATGTTAAAACCACCATACCCCATGTGAGTGGAATTGAGACTTTGCAAAAAGTTCAGATGGGCATAGGTACATTTAGATTTTGTAAAGAAATGGGTATGTGTGGTGCTAGAGAAGGGAGATGCAGTCTCTGTCTAAGCAGGCTTTTTAGTAATAGTTCACATATAGGAGTCATYACATGATCACCTATTGTTAAAGAGCCAAATTACTTTGTGCTTCTGGTTCTCCAGCAGACACAGACTCCTTCACCTACATCTAGTAATCTAGTCAGCCAGCTCTTACATTTTTATCATTATTACTTTTGTAATGTTGTCCTTTTTTGTTGTTTGCTTCTTGTAGACTGATAATGCTTCTGTATTCTCGGGAAATATAACTCAGGTTGGCAGTCCTGTTGGCAGTGCAATGAATCTAATTCCTGAAGATGGTCTTCCTCCAATTCTCATCTCCACTGGAGTAAAAGGAGGTGAGGGTATAATTTGACAGCTAGCTTTTATGTTTACCAGTTGCAATTAACCTAATAGTTACTGTGTTTATTTTAAAAATAAGATGCTGGCAATATGCTGAATATTTGAAGAAATTCACAGTAAGTACTCATGGCTAAATGTTGTGACACTCATTTGCACCACTGATCCTTATTAGCATCTATGAAGAACCCCATCTTGCAGTGAAGTTACTGTAAGAAGTAAAACACAAAGCAAAAAGAAAATTAACTTCAGTCCAGAAATATGTGCTAATTTCTTCACTAATCGGACTGTGGAGAATGTTTCACACAGAGATACATTTTAATTAGCCTTATGAATATTCATGCCTCCCTTCTCTGAAATTCTCTTGGAACATCCGCTCTGTCTGAGGCATCCCCAAGCACTGCATTCAACAGCACTATTGCACATCTTGGCCCACAGTGAAGCTTTTAGTAATTGTGATGTCCCCTTCCAGAGTATCCAAATGGAGGAGGATTCAGAAAATTAAAAACTAATTTTTAAAAGATTAAAAAGACGTATATGTTTGTTTATCTGACAGTTGCTTTCCACGGTCTGATTCATGACATCCTTTAATACGTTCCAGGGATTAACTTATTTTTTCATCTTTGATTTTTTTATTCCTATTAAATATTTTGCTGATRCAGGGCATTTCTAATGTTAAGCTGGAAGTAACCTTTTATTGCAGGATAGTGTCAACACCAAAATGTGAGCAGCATTTAATTTCAAAACAAATCTGTTCCATCCTGTGTTAGCTGCTCATATGGGTGCCTGATTATTCARTCTCCTCCACAAAAAAGGAGTGAAACTGCAGGATACTTTTCAGCTTGTRTATACATAACCTCACATAAATCATATTTTGTATGCTAAGTTGATGATGTTTCGTATGCTGTCACATACTGGATTTTCTTTGCAGCATTTTACTTCTGATATTCTGATTCGATTTAAAAAGATTCCAAAAACGTTTTTCACATTAGAAAGCAAAATTACCTTTCTTTCTAGATAATTTTAGCTGGAAAGGTAATACATTTCTTTCAAAATCTGTTTTCATCAGTATAACTATTTTTTATTAAAGCTTAAATGCACAATAGATTATAATCACATGGATGAAAAATTCTAATTTGCTAGTCATCTGGGTCTAATCATAGAGGGACACTAGAGACATCTTTGAAGTTTCATGTTGGGATCCATTTTACACTGGATTTAGACCTTCTGTGATTTATAAAAAATGTTGTTTTATATAGTGTTACCCTTTTTGTTATCTTCCTAGTAGCTAATGCACAGAAYGTGTAAGTTACGTGACATAGGGATAGAACATGTGTTGGTGTTTGTAGTCCAGGACTGATGCTCTTGTGCTTTACTGTGATATAAATAACAATTGTTAACTACTTTGTCATTTGGGATTTCAGTTGACATCATGACACATTTCTTAATTGGATTTCCATTTTCTCCTCCAGTTGATACCGAAAAAAAGTTGATTTATGAAACAAGCTGCACTTCTCTAAAGGATGTACAGGGGTTATGCACATAAATTCTATTGAAGTTTGAAAATACCAGCCTAGGAAACAATCAATCAAGCCAGCAATACCTAAATAAGTTTTTTTAAAAGGTCAAAAAAGCAAAAGCATCAGAATCGGTTATCTGATTATAATGTAGAGTACTGTACCAGTAAGTTAAGGACTTCACTGTGTGGTTACTTGTTTCTTTCATAGACTATGCTGTAGAAGAGAGACCCTCTCAGATCTCTGTCATGCAGCAGCTGGAGGATGGTGGCCCTGACCCTCTTGTATTTGTTTTAAATGCTAACTTGCTGTCCATGGTAAAAATAGTAAATTGTAAGTTTTTRTTATTAAATAAGGCTTGGGGTATGAGAGGGGAAATGTTATATATATTATTAGTAGGAACAGCAGCATTTTTATTTGGTASGATAGTCTCTGAAAATGTGCATGGATTGAAAACTTTGTACTTAGCCATATKAAGTTAAATTACAAAAGGCTGTTTTCCGGTGATTTAGACATCAATACAGATAATTTTGTGTGTAAAATATAAACTAGACTCATAGAGCCTCCAGTCTCAGGTTTGGAGATCAGTGTCTCCTGTCCAACTTGGTAGGGCAAGGTATTTTATCACTCGTTCTTCCTTTGGTTGCTTAGCTCATTCCCCTGTCACTGCATTCTGGAAAAAGCAGATAGGATCCCATAGTAATACGCAGGTTCMGTTCCACTGTGCACCTCTTCTGTCCTTTTCTATACTGTGCATGTGTGCATGTGTGGCTGTACRTGTGCTGAGGGAGGGAGGAACGAATGGGGAGGCATACAGGTGGCTCCTAATGTTAGTACCTCAGTTGATCTCTACTGGATAAGAAAACATTATTTGAGAAATTGAGAAGGACAGTTTTGCAGTAAAATATTTTGATTCTGTGAAAAGTTCATACAATAAATTAAGATGTTGTTTATAAACCTTTCAGCATCTGGTTAGATAGCAGTACAATTTTTTACATATATATAAATATGCCATTAGTATGCATATATATACATATTAGTTGAAAGATTTTATTTCAATAACTTAGTAGTCTCAACAAATGAATTGTGAAGCTTAGAGTATGTGTCATCACTAACATTCATGTGAMGCAGAACAACACAGTGACGTCTCACGAAAACACCTGACATCCAGCTATCCATCTTAAGAGAGAGGTATCACTGTCTGAAACTGGTTTAGCTGTCAGGACCATGATACGCACAGCCAACAGCCTGGCCTTTTCCCAGGTTCCTTCATTCCCATTTAAATCCTGTCCTTTAATTTGGATACAGAAACTGCTAAAAGCCTGCTCTGTGGTGTTAATGCTGAGATCTGACTGGGAGCTGTAATGCTCTGGCTCTTCCTTAGCTGTAAACTGGGAATTATTGAGCTGCTTTTGTTTTGCATGCACTTGCTTGCAAGGTAACAGATTTAGAACCTAATTTGTCTGTGTGACAGATACCACAACCAGACATGCTGTAAAACTGATTCTTGAAAGAGCTATCTTCCTATAGTGAAATTTAGGCATACTTTATGAAATGCTGATCTCCTGTTCTGATACATGGTTTCCTCTCTGCAGATGTGAACAGGAAGTGCTGGTGTTTCACTACAAAAGGCATGCATGCAGTGGGGCAGTCAGAGATAGTCATTCTCTTGCAGTGTTTGCCTGATGAGAAATGTTTGCCGAAGGATATCTTTAACCATTTTGTGCAACTTTACCGGGATGCCTTAGCAGGTAGGAATGCTCTCTGTTAAAAATGGTTTGAATAGATGATAGTACTGGGTCAGATACTCACATTTTTGTCATTTAGCAAATGTCTATTTTTGTATAAAAAAATATAAAAAGAGAATAAGGATCAAAGCTGATAGGGGGCTGAGTTGTTATTGGTTATTAGTATCCAGTGTTTTATTCATCTCCCCAAATAAAAGTATTAATAAGGTGCTGGTAACCTGGGGAGCTGCTCCAAAGATCTTCCAGCCTTCCTCTGGGTGCCAGCAGAACAAAGAAGTTTGGGCTATAAAGRCCGTGCATAGACTATTACAGCAGTGGAGCAGGAGGAATCTGCCTGTGACAACTTTGTGTTCAGCAGCCGTTGCTGAATGTCTGCTCTGGCTGCATCTGCTAGGTGTTGGGGTAAGAATTTGAATACGGCTAACATATCTAAAATTAGTACTGTACTTCATTTAGCAGTAAGTGTAGTAGGATATTCAGCAGGGCTCATGGGTAGACTAATGACATTGGTTCTAATAATTTTTTTTTTTTTCTCAGTTTGAAGTCAGGGTAGCTTTTTTAAAGATACAGAAAGAAAATTTTGAGAATCCTTGTGGATAGTATGTTAAATATCCCCAAACCAGGTAATTCAGAAATTTGATTCCCACAGTGTGTGTATCTATTGCTACATTATGGATATACTATTTGTATTGTAAAGTAATACAAATATATATGTATTTGTGTGCCTGGAATGAATTGTAGGGCGTTGCAGAAATTATCCCTGAATTTTGAATTTTAGTATCTCAGTTGCAAGATTGTATTATGTAAACCTTTACACATTTTACATTTGCTAAGTAAATGGGCTTCCACTTTTAGCTATTGTTGGACTTTAGAATTCAAAAGATACTGTATAAGGAAAATGCAAGTATTTGGTTCCATTGATTAGAAAATAAAGCTGTTTTTCCAGAGGTGAAATTGGTTCACATTAAGGTTATATACTGAAAATACATTTACGAAGGGTTCTGCATATAATTTGCAATGCCTTTGGGGTGACTGAATCCAACACTTTAATTAAATAATGAAAAAGATCTTTGTTTCCTAAAATGTCTTGATACAACAAAGGTCAGCTTGTCCAGAGAGGTTCCCAGGTTCAGAATGTACTATTATCACATGTCATAATGAATCTCATGTACACTGGAAACAAATACCTTTCCAAACCTCACTTCATTTGCAATACTTTATCTTCTAATTATGATGTTATTCAGAGGGAGATAGATACAAAAAATTGCATGCGTGTGTGTGTGTGTATATATATATATTGCAGATATAAATCCAGCTTGGTGTGTATATTGCAGTGAAGTTCTGTATAATTACACTACAGAAATACATAATTTATAACTCCTACATAATGTATTTGGAATTCTTTTTTTAGTGCTCTAGTGGTAGTAATTTGATATCCTACAATTGCWCTGGTGCAAAGAGCTGCTTACTATTGTACAGTTCTTAATCAGAAACCAAATTTCACTGTTTAAGAATTCCACTGTGTATTGTTCTTTTGGTAGGATTTGCTCTGTGTTGTATTTCAGACATGTAGTAGAAGTAGATAGACACCTTGAGTTGCTATATAATACCAAACTGCACTGAAGTTATTGTAGAACATCGCACCTTGATAAATTCCCATAGCATTTTGTAATGCACTCACTCAATATCCATCCTTTTTTCTTTCCGAGTCATGYGTGTTTGAGAGGGGAAGTATATATTAGCATATTTGCAACTCTGGCTGTTTTAAACCTTACTCAGCCAGAGAGACAGGATATGATGCTGTAGGGCTTTCAGTTTGGTGGTTGTAATCCCTTGGAAGTAGTTAGCAGTTTTCATGGCTGATGGAGCCATACTTCCAAAGTTGTTCATTTCAGAGGTACTGCACCTCTCCTGGCGATTAGATGATAGAGATTTAGAATAAATGAGAATTCCCATTAGAAGTTAGAGACTATTTAAAGCCCTGCCTCACAGTTTCATTTTTCGTTATATAATATATTGGTTTAAATTTATTTTGCTATCAGGAAACTGAAATAAATTCTGTGGACGTTTTTTATTTATCTCCTTTAGTAAATGCTTTCTTAAAAACAGTCATAAAGTAAAAAGAGGTATAATATTTTTTATTGACATGGAAACAAGAATTACGTTTAGTGATGTTGATTTTGTTTTGGAGTGATTTTGGGTTTCTTGTTTCTGTTTTCAGCTAAAAAATGCAGCATTTCCCTTTTGTTTATTTAATTAAAGCCCATGTCTRTAGCGATTTTTATTTTCATGAGTCACATTTATTTACTAGCTCTTCTTGCTCGAGTTTGAATTCTGCATTCAAGCCTAGAAGCACAAGCTTATGTGTTACTCATGCCTATTCCCAGATGTTTCTGCTTTCCTCAGAGGATAACTTGTTTCCTGAGGCCGAGTCCTGTCCTTTGTGCTGGGTGTTGCGCTCAGCYGTTCGCAGAGTGTGGTTGTAGCATGTGCCAGCAGCGCCCAGCCCTCAGACCTGCGGGCAGGAGCACTCAGTCTGTACACTCAGGGCTTTGCAGCTTGTCCTTCAGATTCCTCTCCTGTTTCAGCATGGATAAGATGTCAGTCTGGTGCAGCACTGCCCTGAACCTTCCTTAGTTTTCTTACGGGAAGTCCTCAACCTCAAGCTACGGTCTGGTGTTAGGACTTTACAATTGTAAAACAATGGAGAGATTTTGAAGGAAAAATGGCATTTTTCACTATAGGTTGTATGCATGTGAGTTATAATAAATCGTAAATTTGTTAACTAAGGCAAGTATTAATTGCTGTTCGGTTTCCATCACTTTATTTTTCCTCTGGCCCCTCTGTCATCAAGCTCCCTGCTGTGTTGCTTTTCTTGTTTTGAAATTGAAAGCTAATGATTTCTGTTGTGGTGGTAGTAGTTGTACTGTTGTAGTAGTAATCCCGTGATTATCCTTGTCTGTTGGCTATAAGCCTGGCAGGAGGTCTAGTGAATGGAAAAATGAGAACTTCTGTCTGTCTGAATGGGTACTTTGAAGCAGTTGGATGTGTTAATATAGAGCTGCCAGATATGCCCTAGTATGTCAACTCTTTGGTGGAATACAATAAATGCTACTGTTACTTTTGTAGTGAAAATGCAAATCTGGCAACTGCTTGAAATGGCTTTGTGATTGCCCTGATTTGGGGGATATTCTGGGTGAGGCTGGATGTATCCCAGTCACAGTTTTGTGTATTTTTAACCCCACCTGGTTTTAATTAAATAAGGTGATAGCTAATACAGAGTAGATCTATAAGGAAGCCCTTGTAGATGTTCTGAACAGAAAACAGGTTAACTGAGTGAATAATACATCCCTGCAAGTGTAATGTGGAAAGATGGATACAAAATCAAGTATCATATAAGGTGTGAGAGTGATTGTTTGGAAGACTGCCACAGACTAGTCTGAGGAAGTTTTGGATGCTGGTAACTACTACTCAGTGATAGTAAATGAAGCATTATGTCCCTTGCCAATACGAGTAAGTTTTTTCCAAATTACTTGCTGATGTGTTTTAATACAAAGATGCTGAGTATGGTCAGAACTTTGAATGTTGAATTTCGTATGTTTTTTCTCAGTGTTGTCATCTGCTATGGATGTGTTGTGCCATCAAGTTACATTCACGGTCTTGTCTCTTCTGTGTCTCTTTGTGGCTTTTGGTGTGGTAGTGACTGGGTTTGTATTGCTTTTCCAAAGGGTATGTGCTCATTTCCTCTTGAAGAAAATCCATCTGGCAAGATTGTTCCCAGGTGAATATTGCTTTGCATCTCTTGCTAGAGAACTGGGATGCTTGGGTTTTCAGGATGCTGGCATGGTGTTTGGTACTTGGCAGTTCTTGGTTGTTCCACTGATGACAGTGGAATGAGGCTGGACGGATGCAGCTAACTTCTCCAAGCCACATGTGCATGCCTTCCCTGAGACTGGATGCAAATACTAGTTTTTTGACCTGGGATTAACCAAAAGATATGAAGCATACATTAGGAATTTAACCTCGCTGTTTTTAGTAAAAGCACCTGACTGGCTTCACTACATATTGAGGGCAATAAACAAATGCAGGAATCTTTTTTTCTTTACCTTTCCTGGTATAAACTATTTTATTTGAGTCCAGAAGGGATTGCCAAACTGATACGCAAAGTACATTGTTCATCAGAGGAAGATACCCAAGCGAAGAATTCAAAACATCATGGATCATGACTGAAGAGAAAGTTACATCAGTGGATAAAAGCATGTTTTTTTAAAGGACTTTATAGAGCTGCTTAGGATTTAAAGTCAAAGGTAACCCAGCATAACGAGAAGAGAATAAGTACTGACCTCCTGCACAGCTGCTTTAGATGCATCACGCACACTTAAGGCACTTCCTAAATAATGTCAATTGTCTGTTGTCAGGTGCTGGAACTTAATATAAGGAAAGGCACCTTTCTATTCACTCTGAGATTACCTCTTTAGAAAGGAAGTTGTGATACTTTGTAAATTAAATTACATGCTTTTGAGAAGGATAGCTTTTTTTGAAGGTTTTTCTGACAGMTACACTTTCTCTACAAGCTTCTGAAACACAGTTCTATGCTTAAAACGTGAAACGGTGCAGTGGGTTGGGTTTGATCATGTCAAGCTGGTAATAGCAGCTTCTCCGTGGGGCCTTGACTTGCAACCAGCTTCAAAGACGTGGCAGGAAAGGCTGACAACCCCTGGTCAGTGCAGAAATGTGTGTGGGACAAGCCCAGAGCCCAAAGAGGCTTTTTGACTTGGGTTTGCTGGTTGAAAAGGGCACTAGAGAGGTGTGTAGGAAAACTCTTGCTTGAGTCTTCCCATGCTGTCCACATAGCAGGCTCTTGCATGCTCTTATAAATAATGAATTGCAGCACAACTACCTAATCCCAATARTTTGTCCTCTTAATAGTGGTAACCTATTGGAGCTTGCACTGCGTGAGCTGCCTGTGTCAAAAGGAGTAATTTATAATGCTGTGGCTTATGGTAGCAAAGTGCTGAACAGCTGAGTTGCAGATTCCACTCTGAGGGTTTTTTTCATGTTTCTGTTGGCTGAAAAAATTCTTATTAAGGCATCCCAAGCGTGTGAGCCTTGAAGCTCCATCTCCTGAAACGGAAAAAATAAGTAGTCTTCCCCTTCTGCTGCAGCACTTGGCATCAGTCACAAGTGGAAATGTCTGATTGCTTTGTCATCCCAGTGGGCAGTACCGCATGTCTCAGAACTGTACGGTATTGTACAGCTTCACTTCGCCTAGCCTCTTTCACACAGGAAATACTTCAGAAAAGGRTGCAGAATTCAGTTCAGTTTAGAATTTCATACACTTCGTACATTTTAAGGTTAGAAAGGATTATTATGGTCATGTTGTTGGAACGGAGAACCATACCAAGTAATTTTGCTGTCAGGCGTGTAGCTTCTATTTGGGTAAGAACAGATGGGAAGGGGAAAAGGAAGTATAAATGAAGAAGAGGAGATTAGTGAGGGTAGGTGGGAACTGCAAAAGCAAACAAGTGGAGTTGAGATAGAAAGGTGCCGGCAGCTATATTAGGTAAGTGACACCAATTGATACATTGGTTTGCACTCACTAGCAAGATGCCTGAATTGGTGCATTAGCACTGTATTCACTGAGCAGGCAACAGTGTCACAGCACAGGCTGACAGAGAAATGCATTTGCACATGGGCAGGATCAATGATTTTCAGCAGCTGACAACATTTATTGTGGGTCTATCATGTTAGTCCTTCAGTTTGACCAGTAGCTACTTTTCATCAAGTATGCTCAGATGAACATTACAGAAATTGTAGCTACTGTAACAGTTCTGGAATTTGATCTGGGTTGGTGGTGTCAGCTCTGGCTTGTCTGTATCTGTAAAATTACAAATCAGCTTCACAGGATAGCGGCAAGCTACAAACGAGCTGCACCCTGCCATGAGGTGCCTGGGCTGCCRAAGTCTGTTGCCTTTTAACGGAGAACTTGAGAACTTAGTTTGTGCAGCACCTTGTGGGTACAGCGAAAAAAACCCAAAAATTCCACTGAAGTGCCCACAAATTTGAATAGCAAGGAAGCCCCTGAACTTATTTGTTAGTCAGAGTATAAATGGAGCCTTTTGTTTACAGACCTGCCAATAGCTATATTTAAAGCTGGAGSTCCCAAGGTCATATGAAGGAAGCAGTACTCGGTGGTGATTGTGCCGAGGTGGACTGGAGTGATGCAAAGTAGCATGGCCACATCTCCAGAGTGAGGGCAGGAATAGCTGTATTATTGTCATGCCAGTGCTGGCTTCACGAAGAGTTGCTATGACTTGGGACTTTCATAGGGGTTCAGTGTAAAGGACTGAGGGAGGTTCCCAGACGACCAGAGGCTTGCCAATGTGAGATGCATCTACAAGAAGGGCCAGAAGGAGGATCCGGGGAACTACAGGCCTGTCAGCACGACCTCGGTACCAGGGAAGATTATGGAGCAGTTCATCTTGAGGGCACTCACAAGGCAGGTCAGGTGCAGGACAACCAGGGGATCGGGCCCAGCCAGCATGGGCTCATGAAGGGCAGGTCCTGCTTGACCAACCTGATCTCCTCCAGGTTGATCCGCCTAGTGGATGAGGGGAAGGCTGTGGATGTGGTCTACCTGGACTTTAGTAAAGCCTTTGACCTGTCTCCCACAGTATTCTCCCAGAGAAGCTGGTGGCTCATGGCTTAGACCGGTGTACTCTTCGCTCGGTAAAAAACTGGCTGGATGGCCGAGCCCAGAGAGTTGTGGTGAACAGAGTTAAATCCAGTTGGCAGCCGGTCACAAGGGGTGTTCCCCAGGGCTCAGTTTTGGGGCCAGTCTTGTTTAGTATCTTTATCAATGATCTGGACGAGGGGATCAAGTGCACCCTCAGTAACTTTGCAGACACCAAGTTGGGCGGGAGTGTTGATCTGCCTGAGGGCAGGAAGGCTCTGCAGGGGGATCTGGACAGGCTGGATCGATGGGCCGAGGCCAATTGTATGAGGTTCAACAAGGCCAAGTGCCGGGTCCTGCACTTCGGTCACAACAACCCCAGGCAACGCTACAGGCTTGGGGAAGAGTGGCTGGAAAGCTGCCCGGCAGAAAAGGACCTGGGGGTGCTGGTCGACAGCCGTCTGAACGTGAGCCGGCAGTGTGCCCAGGTGGCCAAGAAGGCCAACGGCATCCTGGCCTGTATCAGAAATAGTGTGGCCAGCAGGAGTAGGGAGGTGATCGTGCCCCTGTACTCGGCCCTGGTGAGGCTGCACCTTGAATCCTGTGTTCAGTTTTGGACCCCTCACTACAAGAAAGACATTGAGGTGCTGGAGCGTGTCCAGAGGAGGGCAACGAGGCTGGTGAAGGATCTGGAGAACAAGTCTTTTGAGGAGCAGCTTGGGGAGCTGGGGTTGTTTAGCCTGGAGAAGAGGAGGCTGAGGGGAGACCTTATCGCTCTCTACAACTACCTGAAAAGGAAGCTGGAGCGAGGTGGGTGTTGGTCTCTTCTCCCAAGTAACAAGCGATAGGACAAGAGGAAATGGCCTCAGGTTGCGCCAGGGGAGGTTTAGATTGGATATTAGGAAAAATTTCTTCACCAAAAGGGTTGTCAAGCATTGGAACAGGCTGTCCAGGGAAGTGGTGGAGTCACCAACACTGGAGGTGTTCAAAAAACGTGTAGATGTGGCRCTTYGGSACATAGTTTGGTGGGCATGGTGGTGTTGGGTTGTCGGTTGTACCTGATGATCTTAGAGGTCTTTTCCAACCTTTATGATTCTATGACAGACTTGAAAACACTTATTAGTTAACCTTTCCTTTGCTGGCCAAAACTGTACCTACTGTATTTATTTTTCTTGTATTTGTAAATGCTTGTGTATGATTTTTAGACTGTTTTGCAGTATAAAAATAGAGAAGGCTTAACTTGAAGATAATACTTGTATTACTGAGGATGTCAAAGTTGCACTTCTGTGACTCATGCTTTTACTTACTTAAAACCTAATGTTTGTGTGTCTGTGTCTCCTGTGTGTAAAAGGGAGAAACCCTCCAGTTACTGTCCAGTCTCCAACATGCACATCACTGCCTTGAGTTCAAATACAAACACTCCATTATGAGGTGGTGGAGAAACTACTTAGCGGTCTCTCTGTCTGCAGGTGGGAAAGCCTGGGATTACGGCAGAAGCCCAGGAGGCCTGCACGAGTGCCTCAAACCCAAGTGATTCCTCATGAGTGGTGTGATCAACCACACTGTGCTCTCTGAAATTACTTGTGTTTTTCTTTGAGAGCAAATCAGCGCTATTAATATTCACATCTTCCTATGGAGAATTGTGATCAGCTGTTCTGTACATTATTTGCATGCTGTTGTCATTTGATAAAAGGAATCACACCATGGTTCTTTGCTTCAATGTTAAATGCTGCGTTGGATGCTATAATAATCTAATCAACATTCAGATTCATTCAGCCATTCCAGTGTAAACATTTTTAGAAATTAAGAGCATCAAAGAATAAAAATGTGAGTAAAAATTAGTGATGTTTCTCCCCTGTGCCTCTCTCAGTTGCATTTTACATTAAGTGTACTAATTAAATAAACACTCTTTTGTGTAATTCTTAAAAAGACTGAGATCTTCAATATGTGTCTGAGCAGGCACCCCAGTGGTTTGCCTAAATGGAAGGACAACCAGTGGGCATTAATCGTTTGACCAGGTGCACATCTCTCCTTTAATCGCAGCTAGGTCTAAACGTTTAGTTCAGTCAACAGCAGCTTCCAGA
Source organism: Oceanodroma leucorhoa (assembly GCA_030449065.1). Lineage (NCBI taxonomy): Eukaryota > Metazoa > Chordata > Aves > Procellariiformes > Oceanodroma > Oceanodroma leucorhoa. The sequence goes on from JASVER010000082.1 coordinate 372,809, forward strand.
TATTCCCTTGAATATCTGGAAGACACTGAAAACAGGCTTGCTTTGGGTGCTTTTGCAGTGGTAGGGGGAGGTTGCAGGTGCCACTTGCTTAGCAGCAATACTGGCCTGAGCTATCCGGCGCTGCATCATCCCCTCCATTACACTGCCTCTACTACTTGAAACAGGCAGATCTCCATGAAACAGGCGGATCACAGAAATGGTTGAGGCTGCCCTCCCTCCCTGCTGCCCCAGGAGGGGTGGTAGGTCTGTGGTTGTACGTACTGTCTCRGTAACACTTGCAGGCGTGGCTTAGTCAGTCAGGTGCAGAAATGAAGGTACGTGTGCGTGTTCCTACAAAACTAATTTCCTAYCAGTGATAGTCACTGGGTATGTGTATCACCAAAGGTGGATCAACCGGAGCTACCATGGCTTTGGTGGCTCTAGTCTGCAGCAGTTATTCCATAACAGATTACGCACTTTAGCATGGGAGGTAACCTAATCATTGTTTCTTGTGTGATTGATAGATGGTAGTGCTTCAGGAAGCAAAGTGAGTTTAATATGGATTTTTTTTCCCTTCTGAAAAACTCTTTAAATTCTTGATATAGCTCTCAATCTAGTGAAGTAACAAGCATTTTTGTTCATAGGTAATGTTGTTGGCAACCTGGGACACTCCTTTTTCAGCCAGAGCTTYCTTGGAAGCAAAGAACATGGAGGGTTCTTGTACGTTGCAGCTACATATCAGTCCCTGCAAGACCTGGTGCTCCCAACCCCACCATACTTGTTTGGCATCCTCATTCAGAAATGGGAGACTCCATGGGCTAAAGTGTTCCCCATTCGGCTGATGTTGAGACTTGGCGCTGAATACAGGCGTAAGTAACTTGCATTCTTTTAGTTGCAATTATTTCTGCGGGAGAATATATTCCGGTTTAGAGCACCCACACCCAGCCCTAAATTGTTACCGGTCAAAGCCACACAAGCTTAAACAGGCAAGTAAAAATTATGTTTTATACCCACATTGCATCCAACTAACAGCACAGCAGTACTGAGGTTGTGATATGTTCTGAGCAGCTGTTGGTAGCTCCCTTAGTGACCTGAAATAGAGTTAGTGCAGAACAAGTCTGATTTAGCTGGTGTAGTTAGGACAAGGGAGAGCCTTTAAGATGTTAAGCTCTTTCCATGCTGAAATGAAAGAGCATTTGCTTTTAGGTTTTTAAAACCACACTCATTTTCCAGAGACTAACAACATGTGTGCAGGGGCAGCTGACGTAGCAGTTTGTTGCAAAAATTCTGTTGCAACCAGTAACAAATAAGCTGGAGAGAGTGTTTCAGCTGAACAAAATCTTAGCAGCTAGCATGAAACTAGCATAAAGTTAGGATAAAATCTTTTTCAAAAAAACACTTGCCATTGCTGGAGCAAAGAGATTATTGGAAGTCTGTCCACCATGATGGGCTAAAAATTTGCTGTCTTGCTCATCTGCTGTTTTAATTGGCAAATTGGTAAATCTGAATTACTATGAAAATGGTCTGTTGTTAATTTTTTTTCAAAATTTTTTCAAAACTTTTTAACAAAATAAGTTTTAGAATATGCTTTAAAGGGATTTGTAAATTTAACCTGTGATGTTTAGGGAACACTAGGAATTTTTCATAAAATACCTATAGTTACTGGAGAGGAAGAAGAAAATCTTCAAAATTTGCTTTCTGAGGATGAGGACTGCAGGTTAAACTTGTCCAAAGAAACATTAGTGTTAAAGGTGTGTAAGTTTTTGTGTGTATCTGTGAGGTTTTTAAGTAGTGTATTTATTCTCATCAACATTTAGAAAAACAAACAAAGATGCTCATCTTTTGGATGTGACATCTGTTTTTGAGCACAGAAACAAATGTTCTGATATTCACAGACAAAAGTACCTGCTCCGAGTATGTTGGGAAGCTGGGGTTTGAATCACTTCTATAGCTGTGGTTTGGATTTAGGCATATTCACTTGTGCTGGGACAGCTGCGACTGCAGATTAGTTCCTCGGTCCCCTCTCGGAAGGGGCTGCAGTTGTGTCCCAGGTTTCCTTGGATACATCCTCTTTTCTAGTGGAATTGTCAGATTTTGGCCATTTGTCCAGTGCTGCTGAATGCGCAGCAGGTCAGATGCAGGAGTCACTCTGGGTTGTTAGATGTCCAGAAAACATCTGCTGAGCATCTGCAGATCAACTGTACAGATCGAGCACAGGGGATTCAGTGCGTCTGGGACGTAGCTGAGCTGCAGTATGCAGCCAGGGTGGCAGACGTGGGAGACTCGACACTTCTTGGTGCCTCAGGACACTGTTCATGAGTTGGTCCGCTGTATGGTGCGTGTGTAGGAGCTGTGATGCTTTCCAGATATCGCATCAGTGTGCAGAAGCTGGAACTTATTTCCGTCAGGAAATCCTGATGATGTTATTYAAACCTGCTGAGCATTTTGCAGCCCCTTCTGACTACACTGGGAACTGCGAAGATGTGYGGCATTTTGGGAAATCAGGCTGAGTGTTTGCCTGAGGATAGTTTAGGAACCTTCCTTCAAACATGAGTTTTGAAAACCTTGGCATTACRTATTACTGCATGAGTCATGTTTCAAGCACTGTTACGGCTTCTGCTGCAACATAATGTAAGGTAGCCAGATCCATACACTACACTTTGAATTGCATCATAGATGTTTTACAAGTATGGCTAAGTCAGCCAAGGAATGCAGATATTTTGCATTGCTGACATGCCATAAATGTCCTTTTAATTGTTTTTGACATACTCCTGTAGAGAATTTGCCACATTGTTATGAAATCATGAAAAGAGAAAATGAAATAATCTGTACTATCGCTTGAATGTCACACATGTCAGCCACAGAAGCTAAAGGCTTATGATGCTATAGTGGAGAGCAGCAGGATGGTCATGAAAAAAGGAAGAAGCCATTTCCAAGAAGTAGCCTGAGAAAAGCATTTAGAAAGGTCATCTTTGCAATCAGTGTCCAGATCGCTCGGTTCAGTCTTGCAGTGTGGCGCTTGTAAACATTCTACATAATTCTTCTTGTTGTTTCTGCCGTGGTGGGCAAGGAGCCATGACACACGTGTGAGGTGCATTATAATGTTAAACCCTTCTTCCCTTTTGCTTTTTAAACTCTGGTCTTCTTTCAAGTCTCTTCTTTTGCTGRTGCTTACCATATTCAACTGAGCAGATTGTATTTGAGTCTGTTTTTGCAGAATCTCAGTATGTAAATTTAAATCTGACCTTTTCTGTTTTATTTTATCCTAGTTTATCCATGCCCACTTTTTAGTGTCAGATTTCGTAAGCCTTTGTTTGGAGAGACTGGACACACGATTATGAACCTTCTTGCAGTAAGTGCTGAGACTGAGTTTGCACATTCATCGGTGTGAAKGGATAAATGTGGGGAGAACCGTATTCCTGTTGCACATAGTAGCTGGCACGCTTAGAAGATGACAAGAGGAAATAGTGGGCATTTGGGTGGATTTACCTGCTGTTACTTGGATGTTAGCTTTCAGCAACATAGTGAATTCTAAAAAGGCACCCAAATCAACATCCAAAACCTGGCCACCTGAGAATGTTTGGATCATGAAACAAGTGCATTAGTTGCTCAGATTCCTTCCTCAGAAGTGCTAGGTCATCACAGCGTGCAGTCACAGCTCTCTGGTTATACAGCGCTTCAACTGAAGCGAAGTTATTAGCTCTTCCTACTTTGCTAATATTTTCAATATAGAAAATTCTCTTTGATGCATCACTTAATCTCACTGCTAGAAAAATTAACAACTCTATCCAGTAATGTAACAGAACACAGAGAGCAATTTCTTATGTACAGTGATGACATTCAAGGCTGGAGAATATTAATTTTGATGTAAGAAAATCAGAAATGGCTAACAGTCATGATGAAGTTTTTTCACTTGTGTACTTCWATTATGTAGGTTACAAGCTGTGATGTCTCCCTCCCTCCCTGCCTTTCAGTCACTAATTACAATTATTTTAATGGGGTAACTAGTAGTCACTAAGATAGTTATGAAACCTACAGTGTTAATGATGGTCATCATGCCTAACTTTTAAAAACTTATTTTAATTACCAGGACTTCAGAAATTACCAGTACACGCTGCCTGTGGTGCAAGGTTTAGTGGTTGATATGGAAGTCAGAAAAACCAGCATCAAAATTCCTAGCAACAGATACAATGAGGTAATGCTTGTAAGAAGTACATTTGTGTACAGTTTCTTTGTGGTTGGAGGACCTGGGATCTAAAGGAATTTTATTTTATTCACTACCACTAGAGAAAACTGCCTCAAAAGCAGATGATAAATGCATGATGCGCACATGTTTTGAGAGTGAGTGAGGGTGGCTCCATAGAAAGAATGCGGTTCAATTTAGTATTAATTAAACTCTTAAACTCTTTTTCTTCAGGTTTTTTAACTGTTTACATATAAAGTGTAATTGTAAATAATAGAAAATACTGGTTTGATTTGAACAAATAAGTTGACAAACTTTACACTTGAGGTAAACTAGGAGGAAAAAGTGCATTAGCTTTTCTCATCTGTGATGTTGTGTGTGCATACTCGAAGTGTTTATTAGTATTTTCTGGGTTGCTCTTTACGTAAAATTTCAACATCTAAATTTTATACTTGATTTCTGATGTGAGAAAATCAATCAGCGTCTTTAGGATTTAGTGCTGTTGAGAAAGCTGGGTGAGAAGATATGTGAACAATAATGAAAGAGAGCAACGGAGAAGGTGGAGGGGTAACCTGGTATTTTGAAACCAATCAGCAGCTGGGGTGAGAGCAAACCTCCTGGGCAAAATGGTGTCTGTAAACGTTCTTGTAATATCAAAGCAGAATACAGCTTTATCTCAAGAGAGAATTTCCTTGCAAGAAGCATTCGAGTAAAATAATAGTGAGAGTAAAGAAATAAATTTTAAAAAGGAAAAAGTGTTCTTATGTGAAGTTTGAAAAAGCTGAAACTGATGAAGCAAGACGATAAAGGGTCTGTTAAAAGGTGTATTAGTTCTTGATGCAGTTGTGAGAAAATGGAAAAGGTCAGCAAAGTTTGCATGAATTAAATACAGATTGACACACAAGATGCAGTTTTGTAAGTGTTGGCTGTGCCTGGCGTTGGCAAGTGTCTTAGCTTCAGTTCTGTGTTAGACATTGCACTAAGCTGGCCTGTGAGGAAATCCCTGTGTTATGCAGCTGAGCAAAATCTCTGCATCGTGTTTGGGTTTTTTCCAGTGTGAAGCAAGGATTCAGCTTTTTAAATGGAGAAAGTGTTATTTATTTAACATTATTGCTTGCAATCCAGTTGAAAGATTGAATTACTAGAGTTTTTTCATCTGAGTATAGTTTGAATTAAGATGAATTAAACCACAAGACCTCTACTTTTTTCCCATGGAAAGCAGTATTTAATTAGAAAAGAGTGTCACTCAAACTATCTAGAAAGTGAAAAACTTGTTTTAAATCTCATGGATGGATTAAATGTGGAGAATTCAGACTGTAATTAACGAATTAAATATTAATATATCATTTTATTATTAAATACATGTTTTTATCTTCAAAATTATTTTAATTTTCTACAACTTCTAGTGATACTTAGTTGCCTGTTTAGTCCCTCAGCAAAGGTGACTGTCAAAGTACAGTTGCCACGTCCAGTTGCTTCTTGTTGTGCTAAAACGGCTCCATAAAGGTGGCTGCTGTTGAGCTAAAATCTTGTTTCTGGAGCATGACATGATAAACTAGATAATGAAATACGTTGTTGTCTGATGCAAAATCTTAATTAAGTTTCCTCCCCAAACATTACACCTGTGCACATTTGTCAATAGTGAGCATCAGCTAATGTTCCTGACACTATAATTAAGGTTTTATGTTAGACTGAGAGAAACAAATGTGTTGTGTAGCGTGCACGCTTATCAGCTACAGGAAGCAGAGGATGGGAGTATGAGTGCTGTTAAGAGATGTCAAATAATTCAGCATTTTCTTTCTCATCAGGGTTTTCAATGGGGGGGGGGGGTGTATATGTAATTTAATTTGCCTTTTTTCTTTTAAGCAAACATATAATTTTTGGTTTTGAAACAAATTCCGGAGATAGAAGACTCCCTCAGTTTTCTTTTGGATCAAAAATCTCATAGTCTGAGCCTCCATGAAGAGGAATAGAGGAAAAAAAGGAAAGCAGCTATATAATTTACAAGAATGTTTTGTCAAGGCATGTAACTAGGTGTATGTTAGATGATAATCAGCAAAACTGAAGTGCAGATACATCAGTCACGAATGTTTTTGGATGCTTTTTGGAGGCATCCTTTGCAGAGAATTAAAATTATTTCTGGAGGTCTATGATTCAGATCTTTTTTAAAAGTCTTCAGATTGGGAACATTGATCCCAATTTCACCAGTTCACGCAGGTGAAGCCCAGCGACACTAAAGCTTTGGTGTCTGGTCATGGCAGAACCAGGGTTGAATGCCACGAGTCTGAATGCCAGTCTAGCACTGAACTGCGGAGGCAGCATTTATGATTTATGTCATAAGCAGCTGTAGTTGTGTAAACAAGCCAGATATTTCCTCTCAGTATTTTTCTAATGTTTTTTTCCTGTGAATTTATTTTTTTAAAACAGCTAGAGATAATAGCTTTTGCAACCTATGTAGCTCAGCTATCCCTTATACCATTTATCTTAATTACGTGAAAGGTGGCACTTCAAAGCATCTAGATGGTATAAGACCTGAACCCTCTTTTCAAAAGCAGTTTATGGTTCTGAGTGCTAAAATCTGACATGAGCATATGAGCACTGTTGAAGAGCTTGCTCTGTCCAATTAAACTGTTCCAAGAATCAGCTATTTATGGTAGTGCCTGACGAACAGGGTAGAAACGGTAAACCTTTTTGTTTGCAGATGATGAAAGCCATGAACAAATCCAACGAGCATGTTCTAGCAGGGGGAGCGTGCTTCAATGAGAAAGCAGACTCGCATCTGGTGTGTGTTCAGAACGATGACGGGAATTACCAGACGCAGGCCATCAGCATCCATAATCAGCCGAGGAAGGGTGAGAACGGGGGTTCACGAGGAGGCCGTTCCCTCCCGGCGCTCTGCACGACTTCTTTGCCATTTGTGTTACTGTTCCAGCGTGTGGCTTTGTGAATTGGTCAGAACTGGGTTTGTCTGCATTTCACTGGGTTTCTGTTAGACATTCAGAGAAAATGATTCTGACTGCTGGCCTTACTGAATGGGCAGCTTTATGAGTTAGAGATGCAACACAAGGAATAGTAACATGCTGCTCTATCTGCCCTTTACCCCCTTGGTGTTTTATTCYCCTTGCAGAATCCGTGATCCCAGATGTCAGGGGGCACACTGTGTGGTTTGTGTCCTGTGTACAATCCACATCACACTTCTCTAGGTCAACGGTGCTCTTCTGAATTTGCCTGAGAGGTGTTCTATCAACTTCATAGATCAAGCAGACACAAAATAAAGCACATAACAGCTTGCTCCCTTGTAAATATGGTAATACTGCTTGCATAATACAGCTCAGGACTTGGGGTGCTCCAGAGGTCACAGTGGTGTAACTGGCTTAGGCAACATCCCTACATTAATAACGAGAGCGGTCTTTGGCATTATCGGAGACTACAGGTGAGGTTGTGGTTACCTGTGCTTGACCTGTACTATGTGAAAGGAGGAAGATTTGATTTAGTGTGAGAGATAGGTAAATAGGAATAACCAACAACAGCAACATTTTAATAATGCATCTTCAAGAAACTCCTCGTGTTCACCTCAGTTAGACCATCTAATTTCCAGGCTTTATTTTTGTTAGAGTAGGCTGAAAGGCTGCAGCAGCAATGTGCTGAGAATTTAAATGTTGTGGTTTTGGGGAGAATTTCTGGCAAAGACATTTATACTATCATCTCTAAATGAGCACAAGCAAGACAGAGGCCAACTTTTTATGTTTTGCAAATATCCCCAGTCACTCCATGAGTATACTGGCATGGGATGTCACTCAGGACTGATGGTCTTATCTGACTTCTGTTCATTTTACATGTGGGACAAGAAGAGGGATTTTCAGCAGGAGTTTCATGATGCTTAGTGGTCATTTAAGAGAATTTTGCTTTAAATCACGTGGCTTTGAGCTGTGGCCTTGCCAGTGGGTTGGTGTTACAGTGTGATCCATAAACAGGCTGCTCACAATCTTTGCCAGCTGTGTGGGAACATTGAGAAGGTAGTTATGTACTTGGTTACCCTAAATTAGTAGTCCTGAAACTTAGAGGTGTGTATGGAGAGAGGGAGAGTGATGAAATATGAGCATTCATTAAGGTTGACAAAAACTGTTGTCCAGTTTAGAAAATAACTGGGTGATTTGCCCTTCCATATCCAAGCCTGTGATGTGCATTAAAGTCACCATAATTCTAAGCAGCATTTGTCCTGATTTAGATTAATCACCTCTCYGGATGATAGAGCTGTGATACCTGATTCTTGTGTAAGGCATTGTTTTGACGAAAGCCTCACTAAATCACTCCTGTTGTTGTTGCAGTGACTGGTGCCAGCTTCTTTGTGTTCAGTGGAGCTTTAAAATCCTCTTCAGGCTACCTTGCCAAATCCAGTATAGTAGAAGGTAAGAACTGAACTGCTTGGTTAAAACTCGTTGGACTCGATGATCTTAGAGGTCTTTTCCAACCTTAATGATTCTATGATTCTATGATTCTATGATTCTAAACACACTTCCCTCTTAACATGGCTCAGCTCTGTAGTTATCAGGGCTCTGCTGTTATGCCTTGGGCATTTGAATCATGCTGCTGCTTCAGCTTTATCCTGCTTTTTAGCCAAAAAAACCCTGTTTCCTTTAATGAGGAGGAACTTGTCCAGATGCTGTAAAACAGGGACACAAGAAAATGAGGGTAAGATAAATGCCTGGCTAGTGAGCCTGTGATCAGTTTACTGGTTTGGGTTGAATGAGGAAATTGTGAGCCTAAGAAATATGGAATGTGTAATCCACTGACCAGGAGAGGAAGTTCTCCTAAACTTACTTTGTTCCCAAATAGCTCTGCATTATGCAAGATTATGAACACGCATTGTTTAGCTGCTTGTACGTGGGCAGATGAGAACATGACCAGTCGAGATTGTTGAGCTGGTACCTCTCTGATTTAGTTTRTTCTTCTTTTACCAGTTGTCATATCACAGAAATAAACGCTGACTGTGTACACTGGATTGAAAGCCGTTATTGCTTGTTAGCTGAGCTACAGAACTTTGTAGTCTAACCTCACCGCAGATGTGACACTGCAGACAGTAGTGTTTTAAGTGTGCCCCTTACAGTCTGTGAGTGAGGGATGCAAGAAGCCCACGCGTGCAGTCAGTTAGCACAGCTCCGCTGACGAGCAGGAACTCCTTACGCTGCGCCAACGTGAGAGCTTGCAGCTTTATGAGCGTGCAGTCCGTGGGGGAGCGGTCACCCCGGGCTGACAAGCAGCCATCTCGCTGTAGGTCAGTASATGTAGGTCATTGTACCGTTTTCTGTGTCTAAAGTGGTGGTTTAGTGCAAGACAGAGGTACAGGTGGATTCAGGCAAGGAGTCTGTGCACTGGGGAAGTATATCATTCCTGAGTTATTTCTGCACTAATTTAGACTGATCTAGTCCAAGTTCTGTATCTTTTGCCACTGTCAGGCAAGCATTGACTTCCCGAAACCTCTGTCACCGCTGGAGTGCTGCTTCCAGTGCCAACAGAGGTGATACCTGAACGGAGGGGGGTCACACGGGGTTTCTGAGGGTTGCCTAGAGCAGGTGTCCAGTTTTGAGGCAAACTAACGTGGGCATTGCTATAGCTGACTTTACCTGGTAGGGGGACTTCACATTATCCTTGTGTTTTCCCTAGTCAACACTCATTAGTGCTACGTTTTAGGAATCTTGAGAGTTCAGAAACGGTCTTATGTAGCGTTGCTGCCTATGACTTTTAAAATAGRTGTTTAACCTTTCTGTTGCAAAAAGAGGAAGGATGTTTATTTCTTTTTTTTTATATAGGCTCTGTTCAGTGTGGCTTATCTTGGCTTATGAGGATTTCTTGGTTCCCTAGATGGAGTAATGGTCCAGATAACTGCGGAGAGCATGGACTCTTTGAGGCAGGCCTTGAGAGAGATGAAAGACTTCACCATCACTTGTGGCAAAGTTGATGCTGAAGATCCTCAGGAACACGTTCATATTCAGTGGGTAGAAGATGATAAAAACTTCAGTAAGGGGTAAGTAGAGGAGCAATCGCTTGACATTGAATGGTGACTGACTGTATTTGTTAAAAATTTTAATTGATCTTCTAAGGTGCGTGAGTTTTCAAATCAATTGGAATTGCAAGTCTGTGCCTCTATTTTGAGTGACAAGATGCAATTAAATGTAATGAAAATGGAATTGAGATACCAGAGCTTTGGGGCATCAATTTAGAAAGTTGTCAATGCTATGGATTTTTTTGCCATTGCTAATATCCAGTTATTGGAAAYTGCTAATCTGTCTCCAACACTCAGTGCTGAACCCTGCATGTTGTGGTCACTTTGCTCTCTTGGTGCTTACTTTGCGTTAAGTAGTGCTGAAAATAAAATTGCTGAACATCAACAGTATATTTGGACTCTTCATAGTCAAGCCAAAAGACAGGTGTGTCTGGCAGCTTAGGTGTTTATGGCAGTAGAGTGCTGTTGTGATGGGTACAATGTTTAAGGACTCAGCATCTAGAGTTTCTGTAGTTTCAGGCTTTTTGGGTCAGTCTTAGGTTCTGAAATTAAATTCTGGGCTGYGTAAGTAGCGTTTCAGGTATTGCTGGCCTACACTGTGGTTACAAATGAATAAAAATCAAATCTGTAGAAATGCCTCATTGCTGTGTTAGCACCTTATGAGACCTCAGCTCTGGTGCGAAGCTTTGTTGAAAACCTTCGGGAAGGTCCTTCCTGCACCTGGTTTATGCTTTTTGAGCAGGGTGRGTGTGAGGGGTAGGAGCTGCAGGGGACGGCAGGGAGCATGCTGCCTCTCGGCTCTTCCCTCCTGCTCAGCCCCGTAGGAGCCCRCTCCAGGAAGGCTGCTCGCTATGAAGCTCCAGGCCTAGCACCATCATCACAATTAGCATTTGCATTCAAGATCACTGGTTTTGGCATCCTGAGAGAGGCTTTGGGTTCCCTTCTGAGGCTGATTTTGGTCTATGCCCCATTAAGCTGATGTGGTAAGTCGCTGTGTAGTAGCAGTTCAAATTGCAGAACACTCAGTTACGAAAAAACCTGCAGYGAGGCAGTTGGAGGGTTCAGGTGTAGCAGAGGAGCTGCCCTTTGATCCCGATGTAGTTCTCTCTTGTAACAGTCTCTGTTCAGCTCATGTCTTCTGCTAAGTCAGAATTTACCCTTTTCACTCCCTTTTACAGCGTTGTAAGCCCTATTGATGGCAAATCAATGGAGTCTATAACAAGCGTGAAGATATTTCATGGCTCAGAGTACAAGGCAAACGGAAAGGTCATTCGGTGGACAGAGGTAAGTCAGTCAAATGGAGCTGCATGTAAACCAACACCTGGCAGTTTGGGATTGCARCTACAGCCTAGACTTCTTTCTACCTGCTCTCCCTACTCACCAAAATTAAAGCATCACATTCTTCAGAACAAACCTGTATTACCTTTCCTACCTGCAAGGAAAGATGCAGYGCGGCATCGTGCAGAATAAAACATCCTATCACTGATGCGCAGCTCCGGCCGCTATCCCAGCCACCCTCTACAGCCTACCCTGCATTGGCCACCTCTTCTCACAAATGGTTGTTGAACATGGGGGGAACCAGAAAAATACTTACTTACTGTGGTACCCAAGGTAACAGTTGGTTTCATCTGCATTTGTCTTAAAAACTACCTTTTTAAATGGAGACAAATCTTAGTAATTATTTTTAAAAAATGTTATTGTGAGCCACCTTCTCTAAAACRTTGCAAATGAGTGTGCTGTGGCATAAATCACTTGCAGAAACTGCTCGCATAGCTGATGTTACCTGTGACTCTGCCAGCACACAYGTGCCAGCGTTAAAAGAGTTCTTCAACTCCTTTAACCTGCCCAGGAGGAATCAAGTTAATCACTCTGCACCTTGTCACCTTAGTATCCTTTTTTCCCAGGTCAGTTGGGCTCAACAGAGTTAAGTTCAGTGACAACAATAGTACAAATCTTCAGGCTGGGATGGCTTCTACTAAAAATGTGAATTTTCTGAAATTATCATCTGTTTAAAAGTAKTTTTTTGTTAAAAATGATGATTTTCCAAAATGAGGCTTTTGACCAGAACTGAAAGGTTTTTAGAACATGACTATTTAAATCTTTCTTTTGAAGTTTTTTAAATTTTTTTCCCCCAAAGGTGACTTGTCTKCAGGGTCTTTTGCTGGTCTTCCCTGAGCAGCTCTGCTTTAAGTCTTCATTTGTAAAAAGTGTAAATGGCATCTCAGTAACCTTATTTTCTAGAAAAGCCAAGTGTTATGTCTTGTGTTAACTCTTTCCTTCAGGTGTTTTTCCTGGAAAATGATGAGCAACATAGTGGTCTGAGTGACCCAGCCGATCACAGCAGATTGACTGAAAACGTGGCAAAGGCTTTCTGTTTAGCTCTCTGTCCTCATCTTAAATTGTTGAAAGAAGATGGAATGACTAAGCTAGGTCTGCGTGTTACACTTGACTCAGACCAAGTAAGTCTTGAATAGTTTTGGTTTAACTGGGGGGGTTGTTCCCTTGCTTGTTCCCCAAAAAGGGAATACAACACTTCAACCATTCTCTTGGTTAAAGAAGTACCAGTACCAGATGCTAATCCAGTGGTGCTGTTTGGTGTTTTGGGCCATCTGCTACAATTGGAAAGCTCGTGCCTTTAACAGGCACCAGGCTTGACCCCCATATGCCACTAGCGGCACCTGCTCGAGTAGTCAGAGGCCTGTGAACAGCCCTGCCACRTGCTCAGAGGAGACTAAATTGGCCTTTTCACCCAAAGTTAAAGATAGGGGTGTATTAAATGTATTCTTGGGTGAGCATACAACACTGCTCACAAGCATAGCTGTTCTTAAAAGATCACCCTGCATCTGAGGCAAAGAAACAGGTGGAAGGTCCCCTTGAGAGTGCTCTACAGCGAGAGCYACGAGCAGAGGTCAGGGTCTCCTGGCAAGACAGCTGGCCTTGCCTCGGAGTGGAYGTGTTCTTAGCATCAACCAGCTTTTAAATACTGCGTGACTTCATCTGAGAATGCAGGCTGCAGTTCCTGCTGATCTGCAGTAGAAAAAAAGAGGCTACTTTTGTCTAGGCAGCCACTGGGAACACGGAGGAGAACAAAACCCAGTGGAAAAGCCGCTTTAGTGCCTGCTAGATCCTGTTCAAGTGCCCGACTTTCCCCAGCAGAGACCAGAGCACCTCACACGGCTCATCCTCCTGCACAGCACTTCCCTCTTACTGCCCACTGAATCACAGCCTTGTGTCCTGTTCTCTGTAAAACCCACTCTTACTTTGTATTTTTTAGGTTGGTTATCAAGCTGGGAGTAATGGACAGCCACTGCCCTCTCAATACATGAATGACCTGGACAGTGCCTTAGTTCCAGTGATTCATGGAGGGGCGTGTCAGTTGAGTGAAGGGCCAGTCATAATGGAGCTCATCTTTTATATTCTGGAAAACATCTCATAAGAGGACTTCATTTTCTGTTCAGACCTGTTCCAGCAGCAGTTGTATCTGAATCATTTGCACTTTAAAACTGGAAAAATTAAGCTTTTGTTAACACTATTGGGGGAGGGGGGGGAGGAGGGAGGGACAGTTGTTCCATAATTCTAAATCTTCTATGCATTGTCAACAAACAGAGGATCAGGGCAGCTTCTATACTACAACATGGCTATGCTATCCTTGCAGCTACTACACTTCTGTTACTGTTTAGAAAAATGCTCATGTTTAAAGACTTACAGTCATGTACTCTAAATGCTCAAACGGGTGCAAAGATCACTGGGGCGTAAATAAAAAGTGAAACTCCAATCTTGTACTGTTTGTAGATGGACACGCAAGAAACAACAATCAAGACCTCCATGCTGACCTCATCATAATGCCGTTTGTGGTTATTCTGTAGACATTAAAAAGTAACGTTTACATTATTTTGACCAGATCATTGGTTGAAATAYGTTTGGAGTAGCCCTTGAGAGATAGGGAAAGATTACCTAGCCATAACTACATTTGTATATGCGTCCAAATGAGCAGAAGGGCAGGCATCTCTCTGAAAGCGGTATTATGTAAACTGCAGTTTTGTGTGTGTAATAGGCTAGTTTACTTTTTTCCTCTACTTACTATAAAAACCTGTCACCCCGGCAGATTTCTATAATCTCCTAGAACAACTCTGCTATTCTGTTCTTTGTTTACAAATCTGTATGAAGCAGAGGAAATATTAGCCCTAAAGTGCAGTTATCTCTCACTCCTCTTCCCCAGTAGGTCCTGCTTTTTAAAGAAAAGTAACACCCAGGGCAGCTTCAAGTCTCCCCCTTGCTGTATGCTGTAGYGTAACGCTAGTGTCACGTAATACAAGACAGCTTGCACTTCATATTAGCAGCACCGTGTAAAAGCTTACCTGTGATAAAAGTATAGAGTGGCTGTTTTTGCATGTTCTGCTGAAAAAAGGCTTTCTGGTCAGCTCTGAACACTTGCACTTGGCCCAGTGCTCTCGGTCTCACCTGAGGGCTTTAGTAAGGAGAGCAGCTGCTCACGTCTGCCACAACATTGTGAAGCTGGAATTGAGAATCGGCCAGAGGAAATGTGGTTCCACATTCTTACTGTCTCCGTGGAAAGCTGCTGACCAGTGGACAGAGCTGAAAGCAGGAGAAGGGGTTTGGTTTCTTTAGCCATAGCCATGCAAAGCAGCTGTTTTGAGTCCCTCCCAGGAAGGGGGGCAAAGGTTTCTCCTCCTGTCTATACAGAAAATTAATTTGGGAAGAGAGGGGCTAATTGATGGTGAACACAGTATCTCAGACATTGCATCGCCCCTGCTCGCAGTCAGTTCYGGTGGATGCAGTGGGCATCATTTTGTTTTTGCTGTATGTGAGTAACAGAGGYGTCCTTTCAAATATAAAGGGGAGTGCAAGGCTACTGTGAGACTGATGCTATATTTTTTAAACAAATATACAGCATTAGCTGGGCAAAGGAAAAGGTAACTGTACACGTAGCAATGTGTTCTATGTAAAGACAGCACAGTATATGTACAGAGCGCATTTGTGAATAAATGGCTACTGCTTTTTTAAAAAAAGCAAAGTCTGGCAAATCCAGTCTCGCAAAGCACAGCTGTCACCACCCAACACTTGGAGAAGGCGGGCCAGAGGACTGGGGTGCGACTCCAGAAATAAAAGCTGGCCAGCAAGAGGTAGCACACGACTGCACTTGAAAGGGTGAGTGTTACATCAAAGTGAAACCTTACCTCTGGCATTTGGGAAAAGGTGGCTGGCTTAATGCGGCTTACTTAACGTTTCCTGATGGACGAACCTTAAGCTATTACACAATCACTAGCCTTCCTATGTATTTGTGCAGCGGAGCAGGACTAGGGGTACCTTCAGACTCCTCTCTGCACGCTGTTTTTGCACACTTTGGGACACAGCGCAGCACTATGTCGTGTAGGCAAGATTCAGTATCTGGAAGAGCGTTCCATAAACTAAGTAATATTCTTCCTTCTAGAGCCTGCACTCCAGCTTTGCCACGGCAGCGGCTTTCCAGTTACTTCAGTTGCATTGTTATGCTTAATAATGCAGTAAAAGAGGTGAAAAATCTTTATCTTCTCTTCCTTTGCCCCAAAAGTCTTTTAGGTTTGGATTATGTTTGTGCAAAACACCATCAACTGGTGACTGACATGTTTGCTTCAACCATAGCCTTTTAAATGACCTTAATTACCATGTTGTTAAGAAATGAGTACTTGTTTTAGAAAAAAAAAATTGTACTTTTAAAATTCAGTTAGTTAACACTGCAAAAAACTGCATATTATATTTTTATTTTCAACATGTAGTTTTGTATATTAAATTTATTGAAATTAAAAACTAAACACTGTATTGTCTTCATCTGCTCAGGAAGACAGAGGCAGCGCTGCCTTGCTTGTCTGGACTCTTCTGTCTACAGTCTTGCCCTACCTAAACAGCCGGTGCAGGAGCGCTCTGACTCTCCAGTGCAGGCACATCCTCTCCTCTGAGATCAGTCGTTTCTGTTAGCTCACAGAGATTTAAAAACACAAACATATTTGGTACCATTTTTTGTATGCTGCTGATCAAAAGCATTCCTGAAAATAGTCATAATCCAGTTGTCTACATGACAGAGTGGCTACTTTCCCCATCACCTGGAAGAACTGTAAAAGCCTATTTTTGTAAAAATACAAAGAACATTTGGGAAGCAGCAGAGTCTAGTGTACTTCTGTCTCCTTTTTTAAATTAAAAAAAAAAAAGAAAAAAGGATGAAGGCACAGYACCCGGGCTGCACTGAACAAGCAGTGCAGCAAGCATGGCAGACAACTGGTAGCCGGAACAAAACTGCAGCAGCAGGTGTTTACAGATCTAAGCAGCCTTGCATTCTTTTCTTCTGAAAGTCAACATCCCATTGTACTTCGTGTTGCAATGGCATGCACAGAGGAGGGACACACGGCCGCTAGATTGCTGCCTGAGTGCTCTCTCCTCTATTTTAGGAAACAAAAAAAACCCCAACCCAAACAGGCCTTGATAAGAGAGAACAGAAGAAGCAGTAACAGACTGTTCACTGTACCACGCTGGCTGCTCGTAGACTTGAAAAAATGAATTCTAGTAAAGGTCTTACCTGTGACTTGACTGAAAAGTTTTTGCACTGCCTCAGGGAATTTTTAAGGGGCTAAACTTTTCACACACCACTATGCATAGTTTATGTAACATTCATCCTGGTGCTACATTGGTAGTCCCACGTTAAGGCAATTCTGTCTATTTTGTGTAGACTAGTAACAATCCCCTGCAGCAGCAAACTTCCAGAGCCTTACACTTGCCTTAAAGATATTAATAAGCATTATGGCTGTTATCAAAATAGACATTAGGTTCAGTAGTGCATTCATTTAACATCTTTGGTGCTTGCAGCTAGCAGCATCTTTCTACATACGTTCATCCCACATCTTTTAACATTCCAACAGATCTGGGGGAAAAAAAAACAAAACACAACAAAATTACTTGATGCAGTACTTAACAGATGTTCACAATTCAAGGTCACATTATATGTAAAATGCTGACATGAATTTTCTGGATGGTCAACTAGAAAAAT
Source organism: Oceanodroma leucorhoa (assembly GCA_030449065.1). Lineage (NCBI taxonomy): Eukaryota > Metazoa > Chordata > Aves > Procellariiformes > Oceanodroma > Oceanodroma leucorhoa. The sequence continues at coordinate 390,014 of JASVER010000082.1, forward strand.
CAATGGAGCAAAATTATTAAGCTCTGGTGATTGAAAATGCTTCGGTGTCCAGCCACGGCACAAGGGCAAGTTCTTACTTCAGACAYGGCCACCAAGCACGTCCCTCACAGCCTGACCGTGAAGCTCACGGGCAGCTCACTGACCTCCTTGGCTGTGGGGAAGAAATCACTAGACAAACAGTCCCCTTGGTGCTATGAATGCAGACTCATGTACTGAAACAAGACCTCTCMATTTGTAAAATCGAACACAATTTGGAAGCAAAGGTGTGGCAAACAGGTGATGTCGCTGTGAACCTTAACTGCCATCTATAAAAGCAAAGCAAAACAATATGCTAAGGAAGAGGGAACACAGAGACTTCAGGAGCTCAAGCGAAGGAAGAAGGGTTACTTATTAGAAACTGTATTTATACATCATCTGTTTTCCATGAGAAAAGGTGAGGTTTGTTCCGTGCTCGTGTAGCAGGGTCATGGTCCAAGAGGCGGACTCCACRTGCTATCACAGTACAATAAATACCTGCTCAGAAGGGATCAACACGGTCATGGCCCKGCCAGTAACGCCCTAGGGCTGCGGGCAATTTGCACGCACACCCAAGGGAGAACCGACTGTCCCTGGCGAGTCAGTATCCTCTCCGGGGATTTATGAACATAAGCTGAGGGAGAAGCGAGGACCTAAGTTTCAGGATATCAGTGACTGTCCAACTAATCTGAAATTCTTTCAAAGATCAGACGCATACATAAAAGTAGGCTGAATTAGGTATTCCACAGGCAGATGGGACTTCTGGTACTTAGCTCTCAGTAGCTTTATGTAGAAAATCACTTTAAAATAAGACACCAGAATTTCTGGTATTTATTTACTTTTGTTTTTTTTTAAGGGAGAATTTGTGATACCTAAAAAGCAGAGTATGAGAAAGTAAGACAAGCTCCAAAACCAAGCAGTTTCCGTAGGGGCTGGCAAGAAGAGGAAGGCTGCCTTTTCACCCTTCTAATATACAGCCACTTTGGCAGCACACAGCTCCTCTTGTGTACTTGATACGAGCACAGTGGGCACCAGGCACAGTTCTTCAGGTAGCCTGCATTCAGCTGTACAGTCTCTGCCTGCCCAGAAGTCTCAAGTCCCCAGAAGAAGGCCTATCTCCAATAATTTCCCTTTTGGATCAAGTCAAGCAGACTTTCATGGGACAAACGAATGCCCTTCTCTAGCTTCTGGTAGGGGAAGAAGGGTCCTTGCTAACTCTGACAGGTTTTTTGCTAACAATAAGGATGGACAGAAAGCACCCTCCCTCCTAGAAAGGACTCGTCAGTCTTACTTTCTAAATAATATTCTAAATAAAGGTGACGCTAGAAGGTCTCCCTGTATTTCAAATGATTGTGAAATAGCATCTTTGATATGCAAACTAATCAGATTCTGTAACCTCATTTCTGAAWTTATGTCAACTCACCACTACAAATATAAAGATAAATGGTATCAAAGCCAGAGCTATATAATTAGGTCAATGTCAACAAAAGACATTATTCAAGCAGAATTTATCTGTAGCCCTGTCAAGTTCTGGCCAGACCATCTTTAGACGCAGCATTCATACCTCAGGTAGAACTAATGTTCAAGGACCAGCCAATTTTCTGTAACTGTCTGAAGATCTTGACCACTGAGGGGCTCCCTGAGTCTCACTTTTACCTCCAGTTTCCCTCCAGTGGGCTTTCTGCCATCAAAAATCTGAAAGAACCACAAAAAGAAGAGCAGTTAGCGCACATAYGAATGATAATGTCGAACTGTAGTGCCTCAGGCAACTGGTGACTTYATTTCCCATGACTAAAAGATGACAGAGATCACCTGCAGGTGACGCAGCGCTGGGAGCCCTCGCAGCCGCAGAGCAGGTCCCCACACAACCCGCGCAGGGCAGCTGTGCCAGTGGCTGCACTACCCCCGCCTGCCGCGCACCAAGCCCCCGAAGGACAAATGGACCCCCCGGGCAGCTCAGAGGACGCTAAGGGCAGAGGTGTCCTGAGCACATCTGTGATGTAGCCCAAGGGATATATATATATATATATATTTTTTTTTTTTTTTTTAAGGTTCCACTTAGTGATCTCCTACTGGATCTTACGGCAGCTCTCTATCCCCTCTGTCAGTCTTCACTTCACCCTTTGATCTGCTAGCTACCAACACAAATATTTTTGGGAATCACCTGAATTTTTGGTCCTGACAAAGAAAACTATCTTGMTACAGAAAATTTGCAGAAGAGAGTCCCCAAGAAGTTCCCAGCACCAGAACGGTCACAGCTAGAACAAGCTTCAAGAAATGATAAAATAGAGAGCAGCCCATTGTTTATCGAACTCATCCAGTACAAAACTGTCACCTGTATACAGATACATTTATGCAATGCGAATATTCGTTTTCCCTTTGTGTTCAAACACTACTTACTAGAAGAACACACCTCACCCAGGAAACATACCTCAATGATCTCTCGAACTTCACATTCTGATTCCAGCTTTTCCAGTTTCAAGTGTGCTGCCCCCACCTGCTTGTCACTTCTGAAAAAGGACCTGTTTCAAAGAAATCTTCCTTAATTGAATGGGTAAGGTTTTTCAGAACATTGAAGAGAAAGCAAGCTAAGAGGTCATCACTATTTGCACCATCACCACATCCAGGAGGGCTAGTCAAGACATGCTACTAGAACCCTACAAACCAGGGTGCAAGGGGCAAACCCTTAGTGAACTAGACTACAAGGACAAGATACAGAATTAATCATTTTTTCATTATTCTCTTGCAACCAAATTAAAGATGAGGACAGTAGTGAAGAAAAAAAAAAAAAAATCAACTAAACTATCACTTGGAATAGCAGCAGCTTTTGTCCCTGCACAGGGCAACAGGAAGAATGGCCTAACAGCCAGGACAGACAGCAAGCTTCTGCAAGAGGCTGYTTAACAGAACAGGCTGAAAAACTTCCCAAGGAAGTTGTATCTCTCATCAAAACAAACATWTCACAGGCACATGCTGGTTTTGGCAAACTACTTATTAGGAAAAAGTCACATGAATCATTCTGTTTCATTTTGATAAAACACTCAACTTCAACAAGTAAGAACATTTCATTTCAGCTATCGTTTTAATTCACCTTCATACTGGTAGTTTTAACAGTCAGGAACTATCATTTGAGAATTTCCAGTCTGCTGAAATTAAACACAGAGCATTTTTAACCTGCAGAGAAAACAACTACTCTCTGCTACAGTCACTTCTGTTTAACAGTTTTATCAGCAAGAGATCCATCTTCACCTTMGCAGAGGCAGGTGGTGCAATCCTTATCAAGACAAACTCCTCCAAAAGGCAACAGCTAAGACTAAACCACATTAATTCCACAGAAGTGTTCAGCTCAAAGCACTGGATTTTTTTGCCTGCATCCAAGCATTTCCCTGAATCAGTCTCCAAAAGGTTTGATAAACAACTAAAATCGAGAGATTCTGGAGGTAGGAAAGCCAACCAGCCATGCCTGTCATGTTTTAGACAGGAAATCTGCCAAGAATTCAGAAGCTTCCTTTTTTATGCCATTCTATTTAGGAAAAAAACAAGCAAACCAAAACCAAACACAAACCAACCTCAAAACATCCACCCTTCCTCCTATTATCATTAAGAGATATTAAGATATTATCTAGCAAGACTTGACATATGCAATGAAAACTCTGAAGATTATTATATGGAGCCTCATGATCATGTCATCTGTGGCAGCAGTAACCAGTATATTAACACACAGACCTGAGGCTGCCATCAGTGCCTACAATTTCCACGTGAACATCTGTGAACCCGATTGTCTAAAATCTCTGACTGGAAAAGGAGTAAGGTTGTTTCCTCAGATCCACCGCCTCAATGATTGCTTCATTCATATATTCTCCAAACAGCTCATAATCAACCACAGTATAAGAAACCCGTCATCCAGACTTCAACCTCACTTGCTGACTTGCATCAGAATATCAATACAGGCWGGGGGATGAAGGGATGGAGAACAGCCCTGCCAAGGAGGACCCGGGGGTACTGGGGGATGAAAAGCTGGACATGAGCTGGCAATGTGCGCTCGCAGCCCAGAAGCCAACCGTATCCTGGGCTGCACCACCTGCAGCGTGGCCAGCAGGTCGGGGGAGGGGATTCTGCCCCTCTACTCCACTCTGGTCAGACCCCACCTGCAGTGATGTGTCCAGCTCTGGAGCCCTCAGCACAAGAAAGACATGGATCTGTTGGAGCAGGTCCAGAGGAGGGCCATGAAAATGATCAGGGGGATGGAACACCTCTCCTATGAGGAAAGGCTGAGAGAGCTGGGGTTATTCAGCCTGGAGAAGAGAAGGCTTTGGGGAGACCTTATTGCAGCCTTTCAGTACTTAAAGGGGGCTTATAAGATAGATGACGGCAGACTTTTTAGCAGGGCCTGTTGCGACAGAACAAGGGSGAATGGTTTTAAACTAAAAGAGGGTAGATTTAGAGTAGATATAGGGAAGACATTTTTTACAGTGAGGGTGGTGAAACACTGGCACAGGTTGCCCAGAGAGGTGGAAACATCCAAGGCCATGTTGGACKGGGCTCTGAGCAACCTGATCTAGTTGAAGATGTCCCTGCCCATGGCAGGGGGGTTGGACTAGATGACCTTTAAAGGTCCCTTCCAACCCAAACTATTCTATGATTCTATGAAATAGCATCAAGAATGCTCATATAGCACCTAAGTTTCATGGATTAGGAGGACAATGGTCTGGTACCGTTAGCCCAGGCTGCAGCGAGCTCACAGTAGGGAGCTCAGACACTTCTAGATGGGATAAAGAGTGCAAGAGCACTACTACTCTGAATGCACTGGAACGTGTAGCGAGTCACTGTTAGGAAGTACACCTTTTCCAAAAACCTGTTGCTGAAGGACTTGAAAGACTCCAGTTCAGTCATTCACATTGCTTCTTATCTGTCAGTTTGTCCATCTCAACACAAATTGCTGTAGTAAAGAACAACAATGTCACAAGTACCTCAAGGGCTGATAGCACCGCCTCCAAACAYGATGCCTATGAATTTTGTTGACAGAAAGCCTTCCAGAGGTGAGACTGTGTTCTCCATCAATGAGACTACAGTAGATTCACAAATTAGTTTAGAAAAGTTCAGAATTTATTAGCTTAAATGCTAGAATACTTCCTTTACTTCACAAGCACCTTAAAATGAAGAAGGATTGCATAATTGTACTGCAGTACGTTGGACACTTTGTTCATAAACTTAAAAAGAGAATCACCAATTATTCTAGCTGAATTTTTTAAAAGCATTTTTCCATTTTGTAATTCAAGAAACAACAAAGACTGGTTCATCCCTGATCAGTTCTAGGGGGTTTGCAGTGAAGAATGTGAACTTGCCCTAGGCCATGGCTTCAGAAACAGCTCTGGGGAAATCTCCTTTTATCTGCAGAAGCTTTTAGGAGAGGTTTAAGGAGAGACTCTTCCTTTGGAAAAATACATTGCTGCGTTTTTACTTGAAAGTGTTTTTTAAACTGAAGTTTAATATATATGACCTGAAACAAGTCTCCTTTGCTCACTAAGAGAAAATAAAAATAACTCTTGGGAGATGGTCAAAGAGCTATCAGAGACCCCAAAACTACAACATCCACAAGCATTTCTGAAAGTATTATTCATTTATAGTCTTGAAGACAGACAGGGAGCAGACAGTTTTTAGAAGAGAGCCTGGATCACYTAATCCTCTCCTTTCTCCTGAGAAGATGGCCAGGGGAAGGTGATCAGTGGGCATTTTTTTTTCTCCTTCCCTGTTGCTATTTGCCCAGGGGAACTGCTCCCCTCCTCCCAATCCAGAAACAAGCATATGTTTAACTYGTTGGATTCCTGTTCCAAGAACAAAAAAAATCTCAGAACCAGAAAAGAGACCAAAAAACCCCACACATTTTTTCACTTATCTTCAAAAAGGCTTCAAAGGCAAATCTGGAGCTGGCATACAGCTCATGAATCACTGGAGAGTGTTTCCCAATGGCTGAACTTAAGCCTAAGCTCAGACCTTAAAAACAAGCACAGTTCCAGCTGGTAAGAGAACAGGATATGCCCCATATGTGCAATGGTATGCAAAAGATAGGGAAAAATGTTTTAAACAAATGTAAACACTTCACAGTTCTATGCAAAAGAGGCAGGATCTCTAATGATGAAATCTTGAACAACAAAGCAGTGGAGCAGTCACGACTGACAGAGAAAGAGTAGGAAAATCAGCTTTTGCTTCAACAGAGATGCAAATGGCAGATCTGGAGTAAAAACAATGGGACTTTATCTCACAAATCAAAACATCTACAATGTGAAAACCATCTCGGAGAACCTATGGATCATTTCTGCATGTCCCAGTAATAGAAACAAAGAATAGCACAAAGACCCACTGAGACAAAAACAGGTTATCTGACATCTCATCCAAGTCATGAATCACAACCAACTCAGGGATTAATGAATATAGGCCACTCCGATTTTGAATAAATCAGTAATGAGCCTAGACATAGGACAATTTCCCTGAATGTTACCAGTTGTTAACATCCATCTCATCATCTTGATCTCTGAGATGAGGGGAGTCTGTCATTCTCAAGATAGTCTAACAGTTTCCTAGCAGTGTTCGGTAAATATTTTAAGATCCTCAGAATGAAGAGAAGTACAAAAACATAACACTAGTTCTGCCATCACCTGTCATCTGCTTTACTGCTGTAATGTTTTGCTGCCACTTGTACTTCATTATTCTACAAAGTTATCCCATATAACATTTAAATCTTCTAGTCCTGATGATTAAAACCAAACTGGATAAGAATCAAAACAATTTGAAGCTGAATCATTATCTTCTCAGTCTCATCAATTCCTCTTAATGCACTAATCCTCAACGGATCTGCCAGTTACGAATCAACTTCACTGAACTTCTGCCTTTTTTTCACCCCCATAGGGGAAGACACAGAGCTCAGGCACATTTTGAAAGGAGTTCTCAGACATGAGGACTAGACAACTCTTTATTGCTAGCTTAAAGATTGTGCTTCATAAATTTCAGCTACAACACTCTCTTCAACTGTTACAAGAGAAGCAGTGAGGGGGGAGCAAACATGGACTTACCCTTTATGAAATACTTCRAATTTAATTCCTTTGGACCGAATTGCTCGTCGGAAACCTCTGTGATTTCGATTGATGTTCAGCTTAAACAACTGGTTATATTCTACAGTTAAGAGACAGAAAAACGAAAGAAAGCTGTGAAAGTCAAACTATGTGCAGTGTTCTATTACATGCACGTACTCAGACCTCTGTTTATCTCAGTTTGGCCCATTTGTGAAAGACACTTCACATCCGTATGAACCTCCTCCTCAGGAGGTTATTTCAGTCATTAAGAAGGTAGTGTCCCTCTGCAGCAGTTCATCTGTCACCCCCACTTTACAGGGACAGAAACCAAACTGCAGAAAAACCAAGTCATCGTGAGGAGGTGACAGCAAGTTACTGGAGAATCTGGAGAATCTAGGTCTTTCAGCAATTAAACAGAGTGTCTGTGGTTAAGAAAAAGGTACAAAATAAYAAGGAAAAAGCATAGGAAGGTTGGAATGACTGGGAAGGGGTGTTTTGGTAATGTAATTAATACCGTTTTAAACCAGTTTCATTAATGAGCGTGACAAGAAATATGCCACAGGATACCTTTTTATCAGAAAGTCTCACAACATTGTACAACTGATGTTCAAAGACTTATCTGCTGTGCTACCCAGGAACACTCATCTCTGCTTGTCAGTCTGGGAACCCAAAACATTAAAGCCAAGTGGCTGCTCAGCAAGTGCAGATCAAGTTATTGGAAGACTTGGAACACAGCTCTCTGTATCAGAGCTTCAGGACTTCTGCTCTTAACAGAAAATACACATAAACTCAAAAGATAGATCTATCCATCTATATGTATCTCTTGAGATAAATTCACAACTAGTAATTTGGATACTGAATTCAAAGTTGTTTTGATACAAGATGGCTGCTTACTGCAAGAATTGAAAAAAATAATATAGCAATAAACCAAACTCAGAGTGCAAGATGGTTAATTCTAAAATGCATGCTGAGTCTAATACTGGTATTCAATGGTTAGGTACAAAGGGGTATTTTTCAAAAGGTACAAAGAAAGTATTTAGTTGGTTTCAAGACATATTGTCTTAAGAAAAAAAAAATCTATTTCTGCAATGATGCTTTGTCAGGTTTGGAAATGTTAGCTGATTAGCAAAAATCATGACAGAATTGGCAATCTCACAGGACACAAAATCTGACTGAAAAAGATCTGATCCATGGAGATATTAAAATTAATAATTTAACTTATTTAATAAAGAAAATTTATTTATCTGGCCCACCTCCCAGCAGGGTTGACAGCAACAGCTGGAGCATGACTGGTAACTCCATGATGTCACTGATTCATAACACAATAACTACCATCAATATCAGGATGAGGGTGAAGAAATTGCCAACACAGCTGGACTTCACCCTCCAACAAGCCCTTTCATAAGAAAGAAGTAAAAAGGCGGTGGGAGGCCCTCTGGCCTGATTCACAGTACGAGACTAGCCTGTACTCTCCAGTGATTCCTAAGGTACAATGTTTTTCCCTCTGTCCCAGAAAAAGTACTAACCTGGAGAATTGGTATTGTTAATTACAGGTGTTTTACTCTTTTGAGGTTGCTCCTATTAAGAGAGACACACATTACATAAAACCATCAGATATTGTTTCAAAATACAGAGTAGTAACCATTTTTATTACCAGCTCTTTTTTATACCTATACAAGAAACATGAGGTTTAGGGGGTTATCTGAATGATAAGAGTCATGGTACATTCAAGACTAAAATACTYGGATTTCATTGTGGTAACAAGTATAACACTAGATAAAGAATAAGCCAAAACATTACATTAAATATAAGAGCCACAGATAAGCTACRTGGTGACACTCAATTCAATCCAATCATCATAAAGTTACTGACTGCGGCTGTTAAACTACATGATAAACTGCGCACGTTCCGTGACACAGTAATTCTGTTCCTTCTGCATTAGTTGGAATAATAAGCTACACAAGGAATTAATCACAAATCATTCAGGGAATTGCCCTACTATTATTTTGCCTGACAATCAATCTGCCACCAAAATGAATTAACTTTTAACCTAAAGCGGAGTACAAACTAAATCTCTGGGGACTGAACAAGGACAACGTGACCTATTTATGGCAGCTRCTTTGCAAAACTGATTTCAGCTATGAAGGAGAAAGGTGGTGTATTTGACTGTTGGCTAAGCAGTACAGATCTGGCTTTTTTTAAAACAAAGAAAAATAGATTAAAAGCAACTATGCTGATTCTTACTTATTCCCCATAAAATTATTCATACAGACCAATTCTCTTTTCAGCCACCCTAATGGGAGGGGACTCCTCCATTAACTCAAACCTAAACACAAACCTGATCTGACCATCACCAACTTCCCACAGGTAATTTAATTTATTTTAGTGGAATTGCTGCAAAATGTATTAGGAGGTAAAAATCTAGGCTCTGCACTCTCACAGGGCTAAGTATTAGTCCTGTAAGAGCAAAGACTGTTTTTGCCCTACAGAGAAAGCAGCASAAGCCCCAGCACTTCTACTGATAGTAAGACTGGACAGCCCTCCCTAGAAGCCTTTTTAGCTCAATGGTTTCAGTATTTTTCAGACCAGAGAATGCTTTTAAAAGCAAGGGGAACAGGATGACACTGGGGAGTTCCAAGGAAAGAAGCAATATATATATATATMTGTATACATATTTTTTATATACATACACATATATATGCACATATATACATGCACATACACATAAGTATTAATTAGTAAGGTCAAGAAACTTGTATGGCCTAAGTCCTTTCTCCAGATATGCACATATGTATTTGCTAATTAAACCACCAGGAGTCACGTGCATTTATTTGGTAACAAAGATTAACCTTTTCGATCCATTTCTATAATTATAAGAGATATCCAAAAGCAATGCCTTYAAAAGCTCGTTTTCTTAAAGGAATGGGACTCAGAGGGAGATCACATCTAAGGTGGTCCCTCTCCCCCAGTGACAACTTTGCAAGCCCTTGTGTTTGGCTGAAGTTACCAGTGCATTTGCAGCCCTGAAAGAAATGAACTTCTACATATTTTGCAAACACTGGGAACAGTCCGATTAGTGTCTTCAGGGGGCAGAAAAGCGAGCAAGGCTTAGCACTGTGAATGCTGTTTAGCAGTAAGCTGGTGGTCAGCCAGCCAGAGAACAGGCAAGCCTGAAGCAGACACCACACTGCTAAGTGTAAGGTGTGGAGAACATGAAGAGAAAAGTGCAGCAAAGCTCAAATCTGCAGGAAACAGATTCAGCAGTCTGTTTCTTAGAAAAAGTTTCTGTTTTAAAAATAAATTCAGCCAGTGTGCCTAGAAGTGTCTTCCCTTTCTAGAAGAAACCTACACTTCCTCCTTGAAGCCCTAACAAGCTCATACAGTGGCAAGGGTCACMGACTGAGGAACAGAAGAGCCAGGACGCATACTCACCGCACTCGGGTACTGAAATTCAAACTTCACAAATGCATCCAAATCTCCTGGTGATACACCTGAATGAGACAACAACCAGCCAATCCAAACAGCCAATACACATATTTTCATTGCATCTGTRATGTTGAGCACGATTTTTCAAGAGCACCCAACTGATTTTCAGTAGGACTCATGACCTGTCTCTTGACAACCGAAAAACCCATCCATCAAACCAAAATCCACAGAAAGCGGGCATGCAAAGGAAAACATCTACTTTTCTTAATGCTGCTGTTAGTCCAGAGACAGTCTAGCACAGATGGTTTACAAGCTCCCAGAAACAAGGGACTAAAAGCAGTAACGTTGACAGGAGCAACTCCTGTCTACTGAAGGGTCAATACACATTAAGGTGGTGCAGAGTTAAGGCAGGCACTCATAACAAAATAGGAGATAAACATGAAACTTAAACTATGACCCAGTTATGAGCAAACCCAGGGCAATTTAAAGTTCTTCCCTCTGCTCAAATGGAACCCAGATTCTCTTTATTCTTCTGGGTTTCTTGTTTGTTTGTTTGTTTTTTAAACACTGTTCAAAGGGTTTTGGGGGGCTTGAGCCTGAAACCTTATTTTGTTTTAATGAGTGCTGGCTACAAAGGTAGAAAAATCTCATTCCCCACTACCCTCCTTACCTACTCAGAGGAAAAAGCCCACACGCCCTTTCGAGTACCTACCTGGCGGAGATGGTAGGTTTATCCCCCTGACAATAAGAAGGTGCATTTCTGTGCTGTTGAGCTCAGAAAATATCCTGTAAAAAAAATAAAGACAAAAAAGCATATTCATCCCAGTAGCCCACCACCACCTGATCCACTGCCAGATCAGGATRCCACTGGTATTTGTCAGACCTTTTTCAATAGTGCACTCCTACATAGATCATCTTCATAAGTCACAAAAGAGCATGGAAAGAGCACAAACCGAGATAAAAACATCTCTGAGGTATAGTGAAAAATGCCATGAACAAAGCCCAAAGGCAACAGGATTGAGGGAGAAATACAGAGGAAGGAAGAGTGGCTGAAGTAGCAGAATATAAGAGATGAAGCTGGAGATATTTTGAAAATAAAAGAACCCAGAAGAGAACTTAGAGAACAACTTCTTTGTATTTAAGTTGTTGAGAGTGTCCTTTCAGGAATGCTGAGCCTAACTCTAGGTGCCCCCCGAGCTTGCTGAAGCCCACAATTCCCTAAACAAGAGCTAGAAACCAGAAAACTCATTCCAGCCTGCCTGAGAAATCCCTTTGTTTTTCCACACCTTATCATTTTAAAGGTTCTTTCCTCAAAGTGATGGCTCGGAGGATCCATTCCTTGCGCTCGTGCAAGCTGTAGGATGTCCATGTCCTTTTTACAACCTTGTGCCAGTTTCTCAAACCTATAGAAAAGGCAAACAAACAACAGAAAAGCTACACGCACACTGGAACATCGAACAGAGCCTTCTGCCAGATACRGGCCACAGACTAAGCCTCAGACCAGAGGTCTGAGAGCAACTTGGAGATGCAGGCCCCACAGTTACTGACCCTTTCACATAACGAGAAGCTTACCAACCTGAACCCCCATCATCTTTAGGGGAGTCAGGCAGACTCAAGCCTGAAATGACCACATGGTGGGATGATTAACAGCGGGTCTTACCTAGTCGTTTCTGCTACRTTTCCCAGATGCATGAATTGCTTGGAATACTGCAAACACCTCTGTCAACAGAAACAAAACAAAACAAATACAGCTGCACTCAGTGACCCTTACACACAGATTCATGACTGGCAGAGTTTGGAGGTTGATGACAACCTAATTTAAGAAAAGCCAAGAGTTTTCCCAAGTTACCCAAAAGCATCCACCCCCCCAGTCCTTTAAGCCCAAAGCTGAGCACAGCATTTGCTTGAGCTGTACTGCCCTATTACTTTTTAATCACTTAATTTCTAGATATGAGGTTCACCCAAGGGCTAGTCTTAATCATTTGGGTACTATTTTCAAACTTGAGTGCTCATATTTAATAGTGATAATTTGATAGCCCCAAGCCTCCAAGCATACCCTCTGACTTCAACTAGTAGAGAATCCAACTCTGAAAATTTTYCACTTTAGGACACACAAAATCAAAAGTATTTTAAAAGAAAAAAACAAAAGACCCCACAGAAACAATGATGGGATTATAGTATTAATAAATCCCAGGGAAATATTAAAAAAAAACTCAAAACATTTATAAAAAAGATAAAACGGTCACCTCATGTTGGTCCTTCAGCAATTTTATGAGCTGTGCATATACTTCATCTGCTTTYTGAGACAGTCTCACATCTTCATGGTGTATGAAGATAAAATCACCTTCATCATCTGTAGGGGGTGATGGCAGCTGCAACACAAGAACACCACATTTCAGAGCCCTTATAGGAAAAAATGAAGTAGACAAAAAGCAGTCAGAATGTATGGAAAGGTCAGTGAAGGGAGATGGGTTGTTTTTCTTCTCAAGGCAATTCCAACCCAACCACTACTTACACCACTGCCTAAAAACTGCTTAAGTCATAAAACCCTGCAAAGTGTCTTGCAGGCCTAGTTCCCTGATTATTCAGGTCAGGAGAGCTATTACAGTGCAGTTTGGTTTCCCCATCTACCCAGATACCAGGAGAAACCAGAGTATCACTGTATCCCATCCATATCCCATGCACCCGATCCTCATCCCAAAAYGGAGTTAGGACACAGCTAAGAGATGTACTCACACCCTAAGCCCCGGGAACACTTCCAAGCTGCATGGTTTAGGTGTGCCACTGTAAATCAAGGAGCAAATGGTTCATGGAACTAAATTTTCTCAAAATCTGGCACATTTGAGGGGCAGCAGAGGAAATAAACAAAAACAAAAACTAAAMCAAAAATATAGGGGAATTTCAGGGCTCAGAATCCAGATTTGTCACTTGAGCAAACTAACTTAATTTCTGCCAAGAAATATTTATTAAATCATTCACTGTTTGAAGTAAGCACTTAGATGTCGAAGAATATGAAACAAAACAGAATACTAACAGTCCTACTAACCTTGGAAATATCAACAGGTTTGCCACATTTTGCTTGCTCAATCTTTAGGTCAAAGCTCTTAGCTGTTCTGAGATACATCTTAGCCTGTTCAAGGTTATTTTCCTTCTTTGCTTTGATGGCTGCCTTCATGTACTGCTTCTTTCTGTTCTCCAGGAATTCCAGCTGTTCCCTAGCTGAAAAACAGTTGTATAAAAACCCTCACTCATCTGACACTACCATGCCCCTGAAACAGGTTTATCATGTTCAGTTTATAGTCAGAAAAAGGTCAGTAAAAGTACAGATATCAAATAAGGACATTTCCTTACTGCACTTAATTGTTTCTTGGCCAGTTTCAATTTCAAGTATCAGAAAAAGAAACAAACTTCCTTCTATCATGGCATCCTTCATCAAAAACCCTCGTAGCACTTCCCAAGTGTCACAATAGTAATTACAGCCCCTTATTTGCAGGCAGGAGACAGACTCCAGTACAGCTGATTGGTCCAAAGCAGAAGCTGAATTCAAACTTTCAGCTTGACATGTTAACTTCTAAAAGACAGCGAATATTATGAGCATCTTCTGTACTCATTTATTCCCTCTCCCCTGATCTGTCAGGAAAAAACCCCCAGATGAACCAACCAATGTACAGGCACATTCAGACATATCACCTCTGCTTATTTGTAATTCCTTGCCATCTTAGTTTCTTATTAATGCTTGTCTCCTCTTTCCTTCCMAAAACAGTAAGGACAACCACACAAGTCAGAAAAGATTGCTTTACATTGTACCAGGTCAGTACATCCTGCCTCTTCTTATACCTCACTCAGGAAATGGTACAGCATGAGCTGATTGCAGCCATTTCCAAAGATAYTCATATTGTATTCACCACTGCACTCTACTTGTGATTACACAAGCTAAACAACACTTGGAAGAGGTGCCTGTCTCAGCAAATAAATATATCAATCTCTCACACTATGTTCACTGCTGTCATGACTACCAACATATTCCCATCCTTGCAAAAGAGTCCGCTGTCCTGCTGCTGTGAAAAATTTGCCCAATCAGCCAAAACCAAACTAATTAGACAAGGTAGCTAGCCCCGATTCCACTGAGACAAAACCCAGTGTGCTCTGTGAAGCTGAGACACAGAGCACAGGTATTTTCAAAGAAAATCTGTGGAGAATGGACTGAGCAAAGCCATTAATCCAACTGGTCTTGGCTCCTTGACTTTCCTGGTACAGGCCTTAAGTGCAACTGCTCCACTCCACTCCAACACCTCCCTAAGCCTTGCACTCTCCAGCAAGAAAAAAGACAGGTTTTTACAGTTGATTTATCAGCTATGGGCAGCTGTAAGCTGCACTTGGTAATTCTGGGGGGAAGGAGGTAACATTTGGATCAAGAATGCACTTTGGCTAGCGAAATACAGCTTTACAATAGTGATGTACTGACATTTTGTTGTGAAAATCATGTCAGTATGAATCTGTCCAGGTTCTTGTTGCACTTATTGGTCTTATTTTAAAATACYTGAAATACCCAGGAGAGATTACTCTAACACCAGAGACAAAGTATTATCGATTTGTTCACAGCGTAAGTCTAGGACAATTCACTCAAGAGATTAATATGTCAGCTAGAATTGCAAAAAACCAAAACTCCTGAGGATTTATAGATTTTCAAAGCCAAAACGGACAACTACTATGTTTTATTGGTCTTTATAAAACAAGTCATGGAATTTTCTAGAGAGAAGAGTTATGAGCTAATCACAGTGGCACTGTGAAATTCCTCTGCACTCTGCAAAAGAACTTGCATCAGCCCACTAGGCAGTTCTGCTTTGTCCTGAGGGAACTACCTGGAACAGAATGGAAGAAGAAGAAGAAGAATGGGATTACAGTCAAGGCATGACAACAGAATCAGTGGGAGCCTGAACACTGCTGGTRTGTGCCCAAATCACACCATGAGGTGGTGGCTGTCCCTTACTATCTGTACAATTAATCTTGTACAGACAACTGTTTAGTGACCTTAGCAACAGGAGGACTAGAGATTGATGAACTACTGCCTATACGCCAGTTTGAGATCCTTGGATGAAGCACTAGGCAGAAACCACTGTTTGATGTAGGAAGCTGCATTAGATCAATGAATAATTCACACTGGCAAGCCATCCACTTTAATGAGAATATATGTAGAGTTCAACTGTGAGCAGAGTTAAACATTATGAATCAATGCACTTGTTACCTCAAAATTAATTAAAAACCCAATCACCCTTGTAATTACACATGCTGCCTGTGTGAAATAAAGTTGCATGGCTGGTCTGGATCTGCCCTCCAGCAGACACATATATTGAGGCTCCTGTCAGAGGAAATCTATGCTACACATTCACAAGCTCGTATCTAAAATATAATGAAAAGAAGTCTTTTTACCAAGGTATTAAACTCAACTAGTGCAAACGACTTGCACATGAATCACTGGGAATGAYGATCCCTTCACTTACCAGCTGGAGGGAGATGATCCATTGACTCTGCCTTGTCCAGGGTGGAGGGTGATGTAGCTGGTCTGACRTGCTCAGGAGAGCTCTCCTCCCCAGCTACTGCAGATGGCACTGTAATTGGCTTAACAACTTGAGTCGGCTTTCCCGGCAGCTGAGCAGGCTTCTTGGCAACTGGGGCCTGTGTCAGAGGTTCACTCTAGCATAACAAAAAGAATTTCATATTAAATGCATAAAATCTATTCAAGAGTTGAGGACAGCATCTCAAGCATCAACAACCATGGTTATCACTATATCAGCCTTCTGSTATCACTTCTGAGGGGAACATAGCATTCCAGACAGCCAGTTTTAACTTCTGGAGGTTTATGAGCCATGCCRCGCCAGTAGGTAGTTGACCTAGGCAAGCGTCAAACCTCCACTATAGAAGGGACAAAAGGAACGTTCAACAAGGCAGTGATTTCAAAAAAAGCAGATGCAYGCAGAAAAACCATCATCCAGGAATTCTCTCCGTTAAAAGCTACTCCAGTTGAAAACACAAACAATCAGCAACCAAATCCAGAGAGATAAAGAAATCAAACCAAAGTCTAAAGGCTGGTGCTGCCTGACAAAAAGCAGTAAGTGTTGAACCGCCTGGGAAAGCACCAACATAGGAGCTACTGGGATACAGGATGAAAGTACAGATTTAAGTACTTTAGAAAAATGTAAAGGGGTGGCCAGGATCTGAAGTGTTTCATTTGAAAATGAAACCCACATACCAGACAGYTATAAAAGAGCCAAACTCTGGACTCATAGACTCTGTAGCTACTGACTGCAATAACATCTCATCTCTCTCTCTCTCTCTCTTCTACACTATAATGTAAACTGAAATTACTACCGAGATCCTGTACTCTTCAGACTTCTGGGATATGTATTTCATCTCAGTACCCTTGTTTGACTGGAAATCCAATGGCCTCATCTCTGCATACCACAAGAGACAGCATTTTAACTTTTACACATCCTACTAAGAAATACTAACCTCCTCCTCTTCATCATTCTCCTCCATCTTTGCCAGCTTGCTGGCACTTTCCAGAACAGCAGATATTGTGCTGTCAGCATCCGTTGCTGCAACACCAGGAAGAGGGGGAAATCCTGAGGAGGAAAGGAATACACAAGTAGAGAGTTGCATAAAACCTATGTTCTGTCTTCYATATTTCTTCTTTTCTGTAAAGCTAATTCCATCCAAGTATCTACTATCTAATATATTTCAGAATTCAGCGTTACTAGACTGAGGCCAAGGCCACAAAGCCTTGCTAGATAAAGTCTGAGTGGTGGGCTTAAAATCAGATCTCTCACAGATATACAGGCTTAAAGAAATGATGCTAAAATGATGCAATAACAGAGCACAGTTTTCTAAGTTGAGCAACTGGCAACCAGCCAAGGAAGCTCACCACCTCAAGACTTTGGTAATAGCGATGCCCCCAGAACCAGCAAAGAACTTAGTCTCTCTCCTTTGCACAAAAGGACAGTGTACTGTACAAAAAGTTGCTGGCTCTTTTTTTCCCCCTCTCACTGCTGCCTCACCTTAGTCAGCACACAGTCCAGCAGAAAATCAGTGCTACCCCACAAAGTAATAAACAATACATCACTGACATCTGGATAACACACTAAGCCTCTGCTGAAAATCTACTGCAATGCAGAGGTTGCAAAGTAAGGCAGAATCACAGTAGCTACATGTGAAGTATATGAAGAACAATCCTTTTCATTATTTTATTATCCTTTTAAGGATGGGAGGAAGGCTTGATGATRGAAGATAAACTCTCACTTCCACACTACCAGTTCAGTGTCAGCTTCAAAAACAGAGACCCAGAGCCACTACTATAAAATGTCTGTTAATAAGATTTATCTCATTAATATGTAGCAAATATTCTTGTTGCCAGTCTCATTAGAAGTGCCAAGAAATAATGACTAAACTACTTCTAAACCTARAGATGGCTGGTACGGGGACAGAACAAGTCTGAGGTACACAGACAGGCAGAACACAGAATCCTACACTGCTGCCCCCGTGTGACATTTGATCCATTACCCAGCAGCATTTCTGTCTCCAAGGAGGTCAAGGCTGGTACTTATCATTATGCAGATGCAATGAAATGCACTGCCAGTCCATTATAGCCTCATTGCTGGTTCCAGTGACTGCCTAACGGTTGTCTTCAATGTAAATCATATGTCCTCTAAATGATGGCTAAAAAACATGCAGCTAACRTGTAAGGAAATTGAGTTATGCGTATTTTCAGAGATGTAAATATGGAGTACCTCACTCTCACAGCAACTGATACTTACCAAGAAATGGATCTCGTTCTAGAACAAGGGATAYTAAACTGCTTTTCAGGGACAACTTCAAAGCAGGGACCCTTCAAAGCAGTACACAACCTGACAGAGCTGGCACTGCCTACTTTACTACTACTACAGTAGTGCTTGCCATTGCCACATCTGACAGTGACAAAAAAGCCACAAGGTCTGTGTCCCTTTTCTAACTTAAAAAATCTAGGCACCACTTTGCAGTGTTAGGCGTATCTTTTCAGATGAACACATCAGGCACACGGTAAATGGAATGATGCTTCCTRGGGGAGAAACAGTATCATGCAAACCAGAGGTGGAGTATTCAGAGATGACCTTGCCCCTGCTTTTACAAACACAGCACTATAAGTTCTGAAGAAGGTAAAAAGGACACAGAGTGTCTCAAGAAGCAGGTTCAGTGTCTGCCTCTGTCACTGTCTCAGTGTGACCACGGGCATGATTTGCGTCGTCTCTGCAGACTACTTTCACTAGCCATGAGAGCTGCAATACTGATCTGACTTGTGAGGTGTTAGAGGAAGATGATTAATTTAATACAGAGTTCTGAGTCTCCTGCTGGGAATCAGTAGAACAGGAAACATCAGGCAAATTTTTTCAGTTTCAAAAATCTTCTTCCAGTAAACTCCAGTCTACTCCTTCCTCTAGGAGGGCTGGCACAGAGGACAGACAGGTGACATTTTCAGCACCTGCCCATGGTAAAGTTCTTTAACTTTTCCAACAGGGCCAGTTTCAAGTTCCAATGCTGTCAAACAGGCAGTCAGTAGTCAGGAATATTCACCAGTCTGAAACTTTGGGAGCATATTAATAAGCAGTTTCACAATACCATCAAACAGAAAGGCCAGCCTACTCACTGAGAAAAAGAAGTTGTTCCACAGGATGAGGAGGCAATATCTGCACACCTCCTTCAGAGCCCAGCAGATATACAAAAGTTGGTATTAGGACATTTTATATTCGCACTTACCAGGAGGAACAGGTAGCTCAGAAAAATTCACTTTTCTCCCTGCTTTATGGGCTCTTATGGCATCCTGGTATTGCTGTAATCAAAGGAACTCAGTAAGACATAAGATGAAGTTGACTATAAATTAGCAATTTAACCAGCATATATATTGCAGAATACACATTATTTTGCTATAATATGTGCATTGTCTCTATTTCTCCTTCCTCCAAATGCTTTACAGCCTCCCTRCTGGAGCTCTTCTCAAATAGAAGGATAATACACAAATTATTTCAGCCTTAAAAAAGTCTTCAGTGAGATAACTAATTCAAATGGCTTTGCCGGATGCAAGCAGCTTGCTACACTTTTGTTTTACCTTGGCTATCCTCTCGTGCATCCTGCCCTTCCGATCATCCCCACTCGCTTTAGCCTGTGCTGCTGCCGACTTGTACTTCTCRAGCCTTTGCTGCAACGCTTCCAGCACTGATTTCGGCTGCTGCAGGGAAGCTTGAAATAAGACAGACAATGAAATGCCACATGATTCAGATTTCAAAACATATGAGCTGCCTTTTTCCTCCCCTTCCTTACCTTCTGCAGAGACAAAAACATCATTGCAAAGCCTTATTATGAATACAATTATTCTAAAGAAAGTTTATTAACTACTTCTTCCATTACTGATCCAGAACAAAAGCACAGATGGGATCAGTAGCAAACAATATTCAGGAAACATTAGCTAGGTTTACTCAATCCTGCTGYAGTTAAAGTGCCTTCCACCCCAGCTATTTTTATGTTTTGCTACAGAAATCCAGAAAGTCCTACCTGAAGCTTCTTGGGTCTGAGGTGTTGTAAGATCCTGGGAACTTCCCACTGGAGCCGGTACCTTTTGCTTGGATGGATCTTGTACATTTCCTAGGCTTTCAAGATCTGCAGAGCAAGGAAAGCAGGAAGTTTCACAGCGCGTTCCATAAACAGCAAGTCAATCCATGTTACTCAGTAAACCATCAATTTGATCACATCATCTTCCTGAAAGCTTTTTGCTTCAAAACAATATCTGCGTGGCTAGATAAGTCTAAAGTTCCCGTTATTCAGAGAAAATGCTTTATAATAGAAAAATCTCAAATGCTGATTTAATTTAGGTTAGTGCTGCTTGAGGTAAAAGGAAAAAAAAAAAGTAAAACAAGTTCAAGTATTCTAAGAATTCTCTCCCCAAAATATAATTTGGTATCTTGGCAGATGGAAGGAGTGAAGAAGATTGCTAATTGACTAAAATATCYTAGTAACAAAAGATGTGCTGAAAAGGGAAGCAAGTAATACCATCTATTCAGACACCCAAGTTTCTGGCATTGTGTAACAGTGGTTATTTCAGAAAACTACAAAAATATCCACTGCAAAAATCTTGCACTTTTTAAGGCAAGATTATATCACCAGTGAAGTTGCTCTCTAATGTCATTTGGTGATCAGTTTATAACTTAAGGACTCATAAATCTCATCATTTATTGAAATAAAATAATCTGTCATTTAGTTTGTTAGAATAAAATAATCTACTAAAGTAAATTGTTTCAAACACTGAGTTGCACAGACCAAATATTAATTGTTGGTGGTGATACTAGATCTATTTWAAAAAAAAACACCACCTCTCTTACAAGGATCGAAATATCTTTAATACTGGTAACTTGCTTTAAGATTTAGACTTTATTGCACTGCARTGTTTGTTAATCTCTTAATCTGAAAGTTATGAACTTCAGTTGAAATACATAACACCATCAAATATTACAGTAAACTTTAAGAATGTGCCATTACCGTTCTTTCCCTTCCACTTCACATACTGGCTGCTATGATCTAAAGTTATAAAAATAGGAATATTAGACATCAATACCTACTTGAATTTGTAATTCACCGAGAGTAACTTCCATATAAATAACGATACCCTATTTTTTTTCGTTGGTCTTGATTAGAATTTGAATATGCAATAAGCCTCAGACCTAAGTGATCTTCAATTCTTCTTACAGCTTTGCAACCAAATTCAGAATCACTCCATTACAGCATAGAGAGACTTCTAAAAGGGTTTTTGTAAGACAAGCCTTACCCTGAGGAGATGGAGGCATATTCTGGAGGTCTATAGGCTGCCCGCTATCCAAAGCTTCCAAGACCACGTTAAATTTCTAACGCAGAAAAAAACAAAACAGAAGATTTAGTCTAGTATGTCCAAGACTTGCTAGCTGCCACAATGAATATTTGACACTCAGTGCATGTGGGTACAGCATAGGGTATGTTTAGCATTCAGGATTTCTTGTGTGCATACCTTGCCTGCCTTCATGTATTCCTTCGCTTTCTCCAAGTCCCCTTGCTGCTTGGCTTTTAGAGCTGCTAATTTATACTCCTTCTGCCTCATAAGTAGTATTGCTCGTATGCTGCTGTTCTGGAGATCTGCAAGAATGAAACAATGCTGAGACTTACACAGAGTATGCAAGATATGCATCCCTTGCTATGTCCATCTATTCAAACCTGCATTAGTTCTCTTTTGCTTTGAATCACAAAGTCATCTTACAAAAGTTCTTTTTCCTCCAGTCTCCAGAAGTCCTACCAGACATAACAATCCCACTTTTCCCAATTAAAAAAAAAAAGTCTTTTAGTCAGTATCTCAAAACTCTTTAAAGCTTCAAATTCCACATGTCACAATATTGAARGAGAAACTGAGTTCCTCAGCTAAGTGAAAGATATTGATACAGTGCATGTACGAGCTCTATAACAATAACTGATTCCACTCAGAAATTCAGCATCCCACTGACAACTCTATGTGAAACATGCAGCAGGGAAGTTCCAACATAAGCAGTGCTTTGCTGTACAATCCAAATATCGAGACAGATGTAGCATTAAAATAGTGTTRCAACTGCTTATCCTCTCAGATCATTGTACCTGTTTCCACTATAGGACTAGAAGCAGCATGACCCTGTAGAGACTCTGATTCCAGATGTTGCACTGCCTCATGAGAGGTCTTCTGCTCATCAGCTGCAGCAGTCTCAGCTTYATTATCTGGTAGGACACTGATTGAATCTCCTGAATTCTCTAGCTCCACTCCTGTGGCTTGAGATAAGTGAGAAGAACTCTTTCCTGTTGCAACAGGAGGTGGTATTTCTTCCTCATTGATTTTCTTGCCTTTCTTCACTGCAGCCAGCATGGTTTCCAGTGTCTGGCAGAAATGGAACAGCAAAGTCGATAGGCATTTTCATCAAACATATTACTAGCATGAAGTCATTAAAACACAAATTCATTCCCTTATTTGTGATGGGATCTATTACGCACACCACTACAGATTCCTGCATTTTAGCTCCCTTTTTTTCTGCAAGGCCAACYCCAGCACTAGTCAAAGGTGTCACTTATGAGAGCAACGCAATGCAAAGGACTTGTTACCCAAACTATGTCATTGCAAGTACCTCAACACCTAGAATTATTGGATAGCTGATGTGGTCTACTCAGCTTTATCGCAGAAAGTCACCAAGGAAGCCATCTGCACCAACYGTAGATGCATTTTATGTCTTTAAAATAAAATAAAATACACTACTTTGAAATGTCACTGCCTATGTGGATTCAGGGAAGGAAGGAGTCTGCATACCTATTTAATGCAATGAGAAAAGCCATTAAATACTAACAAAGGAAATGGAGCTTCAGCTGGTGACCTATGACAAGAGGCTCTCACCATCTGYAACATGGGTTAACTGCTGCTCATTTTTTTTAAAACCCTTCCTCCACCACAAATATTACCTTCCTTAGCATTTTTTTTTAAATTTAAGGTTCAGACAAAAGACCACCATGCACTTTAAGCCAAAACAGAAGTTTTACTTCTTTCATCTTCCACAAAAAYTTAAATGGAAGCACAGAAAGACAACAACAAAATCTCATCAGTGCCAGAATCATGGCTATTTTTGGTTAGCCATGACATTGTTTGACCTATTAAGCAACAGTGGTAGAGATACTTTGGTCTGACTGCATGTGGGATTGGGGTTCAGACCAGTACAGCAACCCACACACAGCTCTCTTCTCCACGTGTGGGATGGCAGAGTGACTGGAAATGGAATTAAACACTGAGATTAAAGTTCACAGTTCCAAGAACTACGTACAAGRGATAACTGTACACCATTTGTTGGCATGTCATTTTGCTAATTAAGGAACTGTGAGCTGTGAAGTGAGATCTAGTCTATTATCCTTAGCTACGCTGCTTAGGCACAGGGAAACTCCCTACCTTGAAAAATAAAGGAAGCAGCAAACAGCGCACTAAGCTTCGTTATTGGATGAAATAAGCTGGTTTGCCTACCCCTCCGGCTCTCTGAAAGGTCAGGTGGTTTCACGTACGTTCCTTTCAGAGCTAGCAGGCAGCGGACGCATACAGACACCTCCTTTCTTGTGATTTTCCTCCCCTGGGTTTGGCCTCAGTTGTTCCCTTTGTACCCYAAGACACCTGGTAGCTAGTGAGACATTACATTCTTCCCTCAGTTGACAGTGCTGAGCTATAAAGCGTTGCTCAACAAGACAGAGCTGGATGCTGTCTGAGGYGATGCAGGAGACCAGATGAAAGCAAACAGGGAACACAGGCACCCCGCACAGCGGTAATCACCAAGCTCTACCAACTAATTACAAGCACGCCACCTGGCTGAAAAGATGCAAAGCTGAAGAAACTGCTCCTTGCTGCAATTTTTAATTGCCTTAATGAAAAATCCTGTTCTATTCATTTTCAAGCACAGCCACCACACTCAGAGAAAGGTATCACCTTCCTTTGTCTCACAGAACTGAGTGGAAGGCTAGTGATGAACTGGAAGGTATATGTGCTACAAAAGCTCCTAAACTTTGCTTTAAGGTAACACCGAACAGTCGTCACGGGTCAAATTCAGATCTAGATGGGTGGGTTTAACATCAGCATTTACCACAAACCCCACCTCCAGCTACCACTAGCTGCATTCAACAGAAACAAAGCTGATGCACAAAAGGCATTTGAAGTTACACTTTATCTGTGTATTTGCTACGTCAGATTGGTAGTAAATAACAAGAAATGTTTTTAAAGTAACTCAAGGCAGCATATTACAGTTTCTCTCCCCTTTCAACAAAATCACACATCTGGAAAGACTCTGAACTACACTTCAGAGAACTGACTTTGCCTCCCCCTCGATTCACATACCTGATGAACCCAACTTACCTTAAGGCCTCTTTCGTATCGGCGTATTTTGGCACTCTCACCTGACTCCTTTGCGTTAGAAATTGCTGTCCTATAGTTAGCAATTCTCTTCTCTATTGTCTGTTGCAGCTCACTGGTAACAGCAGGAAGTGAGGTGGTCTCAGAAAAAATAATAAAACAAATCAAGAAAACTTATTTAATCCAACTATATGAGTTTTCCCACACCACTGAAAAACAAATACTCCTCTTCTACACACACACCCGTTAATCAAGAGCGCAAGGACGAAACAGTCTCTAAAACAGAGGAGCACTTGTACTACGCTAACGGTCCCTGGATCCACGTCTGGGCTTTCTCTCAAAGGCGTAATAGAGAAGAATGGGTGGAGACATTTAGAAAACTCACAGTCACAGGGTAATTGGAGCCATGTGGTTAGGGAGTAGGTGAAGAGAACAGTAAAGTCTCTCAAACACCGAACAACAGAGAGTGTGAAGAGGTATTTTGGCACAAATCTTGACTTTTTCTTATTTATAAAACATGCTAGTTTATTCCCTTCTGGGGTTCTTCAACCTGGTTTTACTACAACAGCTCTTTTTCCTACTCCTACAGCCTGGAATTAGTTCAGTGACAAAAGCAGCCTAAGCAAAGTTACGAGTAGCTACTTASAAACACTCCACAGCTACAGAGACCTTTCAGATGGCTACTGATGTAATTATTGCCATTATCTCTATAGAAACACTCTCAGACCCATTTATTAATGGGCCCAATGCAGTGGAATCTGTAGCACACAACAGAAACATGGCAGTAACTGAATAAAGGGTTTGACTGCATGAGGATTGACAAATTAAGCTGAGAAAGCTAATGCTACTGAGAAAAATTTCACAAAGATGTCAGAGATGCTGAGTTATAACAAGTTTCACAATTTCAGCACACCGCTCAATACTCTGAGGGGGAAGATACGAACTTTGGAAGCCTGAACTGCAGTCTGCATGCTCATATTTATAATGAGGGACAAGACATGCTCGATTCCAACTGTTTACCTCCTCAATTCTATGCTAACATTAAAAATCATCCCCCGAACAAAATAAAAAATTCACCTATGTCAATACAGCATTGGTTTCCACAGAGAAGACAGCAATACTGTAGTTTTTCCTTCCTTGGAGGACAAGACGACCCCTCTAGATCCTTGTTTGTGACCCTCATATAAGCTGCACGACAACAGTGATTCAGGAAAACTGTCAGGAACATGAAGCTCTTTCCTACCTGTGGTTGCAGTTCAGGTTGCTCATCTTCTGGWTCAGCTGTGGATGGCTCCATTGCTATTGTTTCACCCTCACAGCTTCCTGTCTCACCTTCCACCCCCAGAACTTCTTGCAATTCTGCCTGAAGTAAAAGTAAAAGCCAACAAAAGGCTTTTCCTCAACATTTTCTATTTCCTCAAAAGACAAAATCAAGTCTCAAGCTCCAAAAACTCTGGATGGACCTTGAACCCAAACAGAAAGTCTGAACATCTTATATTACTGTCATTTTTTTTTTAATTTTATTTTTTATTTTTAAATTAAACTGGCTCCACTTGTATTCACAACAGGATGCCAGATACCACTCAAAAGCCACACTGCAGCTCCAGGATCACCACACAAGTTTGTGGTTAGAGATCTGAAGCTGGAGAAGTTCAGAGAAGTACTTCTACAAAGATCATTCAAACCCAAATTTGAAATTTCCAAAAAGCATCTATTAACAATGGCAGTCAAAACCACTGCTTAACACTCCCTAAACCCTGCCAACTAGATCACTCACTGAAATGACAAATAATTTCTTGGGAGATAMTCTCTCAGGCCAAGCACTACTCGAAGCAGTAGCAAAATAGTGACAGATGTCACTTTAAGGAGAATGTCCCTGGCTGTATTTCACCAGCTGACATGGAATGGGATTCCCGCTGTTCCCCCACTTCTCTAAGACTCTCACACATATGAATGTTAGCTAGGAAACTCTCTTACTCTGGTGTGCAGGGTTTGGATCATGCAAAGCCTTATATCTAATGGAATGCTTTTGCAATATTTTAGCTTCTCACCACAAAGTCAACGCACATTTTTGCTAAATGCAGTTCCATTTAAAAAAAACAACCAACTAAGACATACTAAAACTTTTTGCTAACAAAGTTATGCATACCAACAGGTCTGTATCTTCCTCCAAGTCTTCATCATCTGCTTCTTCCTCCTCGTCTTCATTCAGGTCCTTCATACACTCTGCAGCCATCTTTTCAATATGATCCATGGGCAGAGGAGCTGTAAAAAGAAACAACAAGGAGCCATAARCCCTAAGTAACAGTTATGCAGTCACTGGATATAAATTCTAAAGGAGTCGCTACCAACTGAAAGAGAGCACTGACTTCTCCTCTTGCTGCCCCTTTATCAGATAGTGTCATTGGTAAATGAGGGTATATTCACAGATAAAGGACAAAGGCTGGGGAAGCGAACATCCAGGAAAAAAGCAATACTAGTCTTTCTGAGAGTGACAGTGAAGGCAGGCAATAAGACAAGGAAAATGACTGCATCCAATAACCTAGCTCAGAAATTGAATGTCAGGGAGAAATAATGTCTGTTTACTAATACAAGGAGCCTGAATGGCAAAACCATAAGCATCGTGATAGTGGGACACAACAATGCTCAGAAAGCATAGCCACAAGAGAAAGATACTGTGGTAGGTTTGCACAGTAATGACATTTAAGACTGAGTAAGAAAGACAAGTAGGACAGGATGAAACAACTGCTTCAGGGAAAAATTACTACAAGTCACCTCAAGCTCCTAGGCTGATTTAAGATACAGATAAGTACCTCCACGATATTATTTACAGAAATAACTAGTAACAGAAACTTTGTCATTATGGAAAACTTCAATTTTCCAAAGAAAAATTACGAGAATAATACTATTCTTGTATGTTACATCAAAACTGTATTCCTCAGTTAAGATAAAAATCAACGATGGCACAAGACCAAATAAATATAAACCGTTGACAAATAAGTCTGATTAGAAGTTTCTATCCATGAAAGGGAATTACTGGAGCAGCCTCCATCTCCAGCAGGAATAAACACCTAAACTAGTTTTAAGCTGATGCTAGGTATTTATGACGTGATTGTCCATATTAACAAGGCCTGGATTCAGCCTCTTTGTCAGGCCTTTCTGTTCTGTGTCCTTTGCCTCATGTCAGTCTACCCTAACAAAATGTAATGCACTCCTGGTGAATTCTGACTGACAGAATAAATTCTGACCCCATATGGAACAGAAGTGGTCCACATCCATCCATCCCTAAGTGCCAACAAAGTATTTCTTTCTCCCAGTTCTATCCCTCTTCTTCTCTCCCTCATGTTGAACTATTTTGAGTTAAAAGTACTCTAATGCCTGAAGATCTGCATGTATGGACATGTCCAAGTTAGCCCAACAGTTAAATGCATGAGATGCAGACACTTGCATTAAACATCCCAGCACACCTGCCGGTAAAACTTCTGTTTGCATTTTCTTTCAAAGCCAAAAATATGTTATTGTGTGTATTACAACAGTGCATACAGCCATAAATCAGAACAAAGTTCAAGGCACTTACCATAARTAGTGCTAAGCTCAAAGAGTTCCTAATCAAACTACAACTAACAAAATCACTGGAGTTTTGTRTAGAGTCTACATTACATTTGAGACTCCAAGAGCTGATGCATTTTCTCAATCTACAGTCTTAAGCACAAGAATGTCTCCCTCTCTCCATCTCATGTTAAACTGGATACATATTTATCCTTTGCAACTGATGATGTACATTAACATAAATTCTAGAGACATACTGAACAACACAAGCCATCAGCCAAACTACTGGCTGTTAACATGACAAGCAAGGAGGCACAGCACACTATCCGTATGTTTGAAGACAGCAAGAAAGGAAGACAAGAAAATCTTTCTACCTTGAGAAACTACTTGTTTTACACATCAAGCACTACTGCAAAGTCACACTTGGCATACAAAAATAGAATGCTCCAAATCAAGGCATCATACTTGTCCTGAGCCCAAGAGCAGCAGCAGAACACTGGCAGAGAGAACTGCTAAGCAAATCAGAAAAAGTGCTGTTTCTTCTGCCTCTCTAACTACACTTCTGCATTTTATGCATTGCTGTCTCATGCCCATGAGCTTTTTCCAATTCCAAATCTTTCTTGGCTACTTTGTCTCGCAATTTCTCTTCAAGCTTCTGGTCTTTACCCTGAAAAYTCTACTTAATTCCTCCTTGCCGAGTTCTCATCTCTACTTCATGCTGTGCCAACCACATCTTCCWTAACTATCAACTTCCTCCACATACTCTCAAAGGTGAAGTTATTTGCACAGAAATCCCAGCTGTCCACGTAAATGCCTCTGATACTTCCCTACACAGACATATGACTGTGACTCACCAGTGTCAGTAAATGTTGAATAAAATACAGACCTTTAGGACAGAGTTTTACAGTCAATTTAAATAGATCTAAAATGGATCCCATCCTTTCCCTGCATTTGCTGAATCAGCTGAAAATTAACCCAGGTATAAAGCTGTTTCTGTTCAAACAATCTAATTTACCATATCAGTGCTTCAGTTCCTGTATCAAACATGTTGCTCATATATTTGACCCTTAGCAAAACTCTGCAACTAGGATAGTAGGCCATATCCAAAGGCAACTGGCTGTACTTCAAGGGTCAGTGTCCCTTACGTGAAGCTTCACTAGAGGCAAAAAAAAAAATCAACCGAACCTCCTCAGATGGTTGGCTCAGCTCTAATCCAGTATAGCAAGTTGAGGCTACAATTTCAAACACCCGAGTGGCTGACCAACTGGCATTTATCCATCACAGATAGCAGAGATCTCTGTACTTAAGATGTTGCAACAGTACAGCTTTTGCTGCCTGCATCTTCAASCTAGAGGGAGAGATCACTTTTCCCCCCCATCAGAGCTCTAGAATGTAAATCCAGGAGTGAATTATTGCACCTTGTGCTCAGCCAAGAACCGAGCACTAGTACATATTGTACTGGGTCCCTTTTTTCCRTCCTTCTCCAGACAGGATCTGTTTCTCCCCTGTCCTTACTGTACYCTCCTCCTTCCTAGGCACCAGCCTGCATCCCGCCCCCGCCATGCACCATGTCCCCATCACTACGCTGTACCAGGTCTCATGGGTCCCCCGTGCCAGCTGTCCAGTTGTTCACCTTCCACGAGCTTCTGACCTATATACTCCCAATTCTACCAGGAAAACAGAATAGCTGTAAATGATTTTGGAAAATAGTTTTATGAGCCATAACACATACCTTTAGAAGGCATAGTAAATGTTAACTTTGAACTGTCTGAAGTTTCACCTCCCTCTTAGGAACACAGACTGAAAAAACACATCAAGTGACATGATCAGGGCCAGAATGATGTCAGCACTTGTAAAGCTGACAACAATTCAAGAGCTCCTGACACCCAGATTCACCCTCAAAACACTATAGCATGTGCTTTAACTGTGAGTAACCTATGTCCAATGGCAGAAGTTCTGCTCCTGTGCTTACTAGCATAATTGTGCTTATTAGCTTTAAGGGTTTACTACAATCTTGAAATCTGGAGAGTGGAAATGATTTAGAATTTAGTTTTAGATACAAACACCTCCTCTGTCTCTCATCAATTACAGTGTTTAGACAGCCACTTTTTCTAAATATTTTAAAATTCTTCATTTCCCTGCTGGTCTGTGTGAAATTCCTTCAAATATTACAGGGAAATTACTGCAGAGCTGCAAACAAGGCTGTAGTTGCACTAACTCTTCTTTCCAGCGTCTGCTCACACATCCGTAGCAAGGGTAGGTCCCATTCTCCTCCTCCCATCTAACCACTTGCTGCCACCCCTCCCTGGCAGCCACAGCAGCATTCAAACAGGCAGACAGCAAACCAGATCAAGGAACTGATTCAGCTGAAAACCTAGCGCAACAACAGAAGTTTATTTTTGTAGATCGGTTTCCTGAACCAGCTCACCCTGCAGCTCCATAAATATGTATACCAGCTTAGAGGTAGAGCATGCTCACCAGAGACCTCTCAGCAGCAGCCTTGATTTATAGTAGATTACAGCAATCCTGTAAAACACTGCATAGCTGCATGCAGACACTATCAGATAAAATTAACAGATGCTTAAAATATTAGGAATAGTAATGATCCATTCCAAGAGACACTCTACCTCCTGCATAACACAAACTACAGGATTCTCCCAGTAATTCCATCAGTTCCAGGATTTCCCTCTTAAAAGGGTATTCAGTTTTGGTTACAGAGTCCAAGTAACTAAAAATGTAATGCTCATTCAGTAAATTCACTCAAACAAAAACAGAACAACAAGCAAACAACAAACAACCCACCCTCCACACGAAACACAATTTCCATTTTGAATTCATCTAGCACCTACTACACCTTTATACGACTTCATATGCTAAACAAGGATGTCTTAATTTAGTCATTAAATTGGCTAGCCATCATATATCTTTTTCCTATGTCTACAGGAGCACAGACAAAAAAACCTCTTACCCTTTTTGTAGAGTAACAACTTAAACCTTTCAAAGTAAAGGAAAAAGTAGTTGCAATTTCAGCTTCTATCAGTGATGAAAAAACATTTTAGATAAATCGGTGATTTGTAAATATCAACTGTTAAATTTGATAAATAAATTTTTTCAGGTTGTCAATAAATAAAATCCAGATACTTTAACTTACTTTTCCCTTTTGGTTTTGATTTCCCTTCTTTCACCTTTGCTCCTGTGATAGCAGCAAGCTCTGCTTCTAGGTCCCCATCATCCACACCTTCCTCTGCACCCAGTAGCATCTCTTCAGGATTGAAATCCACAAACAGCCCCAGCTGGAGCCAAGGGAAAATAAAAAAAATTAAAAAAATAAAAAAAATACAACAAAATACTGCAGTTAGAACAGAGATGACASTCAAAAACATCACACTGCATGGATTATGTAAACATTTTCATGCATTGTGGATTCTGTTCATTTTTTTTAAAGCCCACTATCATACCACTTCTATTACCAAACCAATTCATACCAGGCACCCATAACTGACGTAAGGTACATAAATCTTAATAAGCCACAAATAATCCCTCTAAAACTCTACATAATCAACGATCTCTTAAAATCAACATAACAAGGTAAAATAAAATTATGTCTGTTATACTGAGCCTCATGAAGCAGATATCATCAGGGAAGTTCAGGGCAGTTCCTGTAACAGCTAAGCTAAAAAATATTCAATCAGCATTCACACAATACAGGTCTGGCATGTGTACACTGCAGATATCTCACCCTTATCTCTCAGCAAAAGCTACATTTACATATACAGAACTGTTCTGTACTTCTCGTTACCTCAGTTTGTAAATCAAACAAATGGAAAGCGCATGCACACACACAGAGAAATAGCCGTTACAAACCCAGCAATGCCTACACTACACTGGAGAAAACAATCAACTGTCTGGAACAGATCATCAGCTAAGCGACAGCATCTCACGTAATATTATTAATAACAGTAATCAGAATTTGACAAAATAGTGGGGGTTATCACTCAACTGTTGTAAAACATGCCAAGGACATAAGTATCAAAGAAATATCTAAGGTCTTAGTCTAAAAGGTATTCTTTTAAGATGCCATTTTATCACGATTTTTATCTTGCTGGTTAAGATACTAACTGCTCCAGAAAAAACAATATTTTTATTCAAAGTATGCTAAGCTTTTTTATAAACATGAATTAACTGAATTAGATTCATCCTGTGAGGTAGGTGGAGTAGCTTTCCTTAGACTTTTTCAAAGCACAAGCCCCTCTTGGCTTATTGGTCGTCATATGGCCAAATAGGCAGCAGTACAACTTCTCTCAAGCAAAGGAATAAAAATCAGTTGTCATTATTATAAGGGTTAACAATCTCCTCCTGCCTCCGAGGATCTGAAGTGCCGCCAGAAGCTGAAGCTGCCTGTCAGTTTATAAAAACTAGTGTGAATAAGTAATAACAACTTTTTTTTTAACCCTGTAGGAATCGAGGTGCTGGGGGCTACTGCCTTGAAATATTTTGTGTCCCTCTTTGAACCCTTTTATAATCCCAAAGGAGAATGTGAACCATAGCTGAGAAACACCAATTGCAAGGACCAGGAACTATTAAAAATTAGCAGCTATCTGTTTATTAGCCTTGATCCTGCCCTTGACATTCTGTAAGGCACTGGGTAGATCAGTTAGCCACCCTCTGCCTTATCCATCTCCCTTCCATAAAMCAAAATACATTTGCAGCATTAGATAGAATGGAAAGAAGGTCAGGACGAGATTTAATTAGGAAATATTTATAATGGTGATCTAAAGAGTCAAGTTCTATGGAACATACATACACCTTTTATCAATGTGCAAAATCGATCAGGAGCACATGTGATCTGTTCATTACTACACTGCAAGTGTAGAAAGCAAAGCAAGTGTAGCAATGAATGAAGAACAGAATCCAGCAGTTCTAGCTCTGAGTCTCTCGATCTGTTCAGTAAGGCACATTTCCAATGAAATTAATAGTATTAAAGAAATGTTTAATAAAACACAAAAAAGAGGTTATAAAAAACTTGCAGTTGATACACCACATAGCACAAAAACAGTTTAAATTGAGTTAATTTGCAAGTGAACAAGCCATTAGTGTATTTGTTTCRAGAAACAATCCTCCATGCTGTAAGACAGGCTGAATAACTAACTGTATTGAATTAGAAATTAGTAAAATGCGTTCATCAGATGCTTTATTTAGTCTTTATCTTTTTAGCGTGTAGTTTCTTTTTTTTGGAATGGGGAAAGATATTTTCACCTTTTATCTTCTCCCTTGTTCAAACGAACAAAATTATATACTACCTCTCCAACTGAGAAATGCAAACTTTCATATTAGAGCAACGGCGACATTACGGATTTCTAACTAAACCATTCTGCCCCCAGTATGAGAAYACTGGTTCCTAAGAAATCACCAAAAGAGAATATCTTAGCTATTTTCCCTATTCTAATATCCTATTCCAATCTCTTTTCATATTTCYCTATATTCTTACCAGTCATTCCTCCTCTGTATGTTACTTGCCTCTATTCTACCTTCAAAGGTTTCTGAAGTTCCATTCTGGTTCTAACATATTCTTTACCTCTAACTGTACTCTGTTTTTCTTCCACTATTCCACCCAGAATTTTGCCTTGGCTTTATTTCTAATTTTGACACTGTTGCCTGACTTCCTACCCCTGCCAACCATGACTAAATCATGTTTCTCTCCTCAAGGCTTCTGAAACTACATCCTAAGGTAAAGAGTATGAAAAAAACCCCAACACATGGGCACATCTAAACTCACTTTTAGCTACAGGAGAGGGACATAGGCTTATCATTCTATCTGTTGCAAGAAAAAATGACTATACTCAGGGAAATTAAAATTAACTGTCTCTGGTGTAGCACCTTAATGTTCTCTCATATGTGCCCCTGAACTTGTTATTTGATATTCTGGTCTTATTTCTGTTTTCTTAGAGGTGTAAGAAAAACCTCC
The DNA here is from genome assembly GCA_030449065.1 of Oceanodroma leucorhoa. Lineage (NCBI taxonomy): Eukaryota > Metazoa > Chordata > Aves > Procellariiformes > Oceanodroma > Oceanodroma leucorhoa. The sequence continues at coordinate 423,984 of JASVER010000082.1, forward strand.
ACATAATTATCAAAGTTATTATTAAATCTCAATATAGCTGGGGTGGGAAACTACTATAAGCATGAGTCATGAGGTCTCGTGCAAAGATTACAGCATTACAACATTGTGGCTTCCCCTCAAGACCTCCACTGCTGCATATCAGATATTTACTTTAAGAAGAATGCACTAAAGGAGAAAGCAGGAAAACAGGCCCCACAAAATTTAAGTTTTTTCATGGTCCTGCAATATCTTACTAACGCATGGGACATTCTAGCAGGAAAACAGCAGCAAGAGGTCTGAACGAGACTACCCTGAAGAGCAGTAGGAGGTTTCCCCACCTACTTTGCAACCACATCTCCCTGGCCCTTTGCCTTCCTTACCTGCTTTGCAACTGCAGCTCCCTGGCCCTTTGCCTGAGGGCTTTTTTTAGGTCTTCTGCCAAGCATGCTGGTTCACGAATTTCAGAAGATTGTGTCTCTAAGGGACTGAGAGYACACGAAACTGAATGTCAGTATCCTCGCCTGTCTCAGCGCGCTGCTAACTGGACGACGGCAGGCAGCACAGAGCAGCCTGCACACAAACCTGCAGCTTTTACCGGCACCCCCAAATACTGGGGAACACCAGGAGAGAAAGAAGGGGGCACCCGCCACACTCCCCCAGGCCCTGGTCCGTCAGTGCCACCTCCGCCGGGCGCATGGAGCCCAGCCCGGCCGCATCCATCCCTCCCTCCGCCTGAGGCGACTCACAGCCGGCGCTCCCCCGCCCCCACAGCCCGGCCCGGGCGGACAGGCACGGCCGCTCGCACCCACAGGCAGGACGGCGGGACCCCCCTCTCCGCCGGACCCAGCGCCGCCTGAGGGCGGGGCAGGCCCGGCCCGCCCCGTACCCCTCTGGAGCCCTCCCCGCCCCGGCGCAGGGAGGAGCCGGCGGAGCCGATAGGCTGAGCACCGTGTAAATAACCGCCGCCTCCCGCCGAAGGGCCGCGAGCGGCACCGCGACAGGCCGGCCCGTGGCGGGCAGCCCCCGCCTCACCTCGGCCTCCCGCCGCCCGYGCAAAGGCGCCCGCTGAAGCAGCGCCCGCCCGGCACGGGGACGCCTCGGCCGCGGCTCCAAGCGGCACCGCGCCTGCGCGGAAGGGCGGGGCTCGTGGAGGGGGCGGGGCCAGTAGGGCCCGGGGGGAGGGCGGGGCCCCGGGCGCTGGCGGCGGGAGGGGGGGGGCAGCCCCGGCTCCAGCGCGGCGGGACCGGGCACAGCACTCACCCGTGACGGCTTACCCCCCCCAACCCCCCCCCCCCCCAAAAAAAACCCCATAGCTGCACAGCTAGTAACAGCTGGGCAAAGGTGACGCCGGCTCGCGCACAACTCGGTCACGGTAATGAAGCGCTAACAGTRAAAACGAGCGCTGGCCCCTCCAGCAGCCACACCGCCTCGCAGAGGTGTGACTCACCCCCCAACTTGCCATTTATGCATTCTGATGCTAAAAGGCTGAAATTCCAACCCGCCAGTTCTATCGGTCTGCGTTAATAAAAGCATTAATAACCTGTAGCATTTAGGAAAATACTGCAATAAAGAGTTTTTCGGAGAGTCAACTCTATTTAAACATCCATTTTTACAGTTTTCTGAAGCTGCTACAAAGTTTTTAGTTTGCTATATAACCTGCAGCCATGTTACAGAGATCACATTCAGTTTGCCAGGGTACCTGAAGAGACACCTACAAATTCATTGCCCAACCTTACAAAAGCGAGCTCTCTGYGAGAAGTCACTTTTTTAGTACCTGCAGCTTAGGCCACTTCCATTTTTTATTTACTAAGATCACACAACAAGAACAATTTTTGGAGCCTGTCCCACAGCAACAACTTCAAGAAGTGTCCACTTTAAAAAGTATTTCCAAACTATCCATCTCCAAATGACTAATGCATTTTGGTGAACAGTTCAATTACAAAAGCAGATTTCAACAGACCTGCATTACCTGAGGCAATTTCTTTGAAGCAATCCTTGATATCAATCAATTAAAAAAAAAAAAAAAGTTGGTTACTTGAATGACAAAGTTTCTTCTGGTATTTTTACTTTCCTGGTAGCAAACAGTCTCTTCAATTCAAATATTCAGCCTTGACTGCAAAYTGAAAGTTCCCTTTCATTACATCAGTAATGTAAGTTTAAGCACATTTTAATGATRTCTTTTATACACAACAAAAGCCAATGAAGAAAAGCTACATAAACTGCAATGCCACAAAGACACTGCTAGTCTTAACAAAAAAAGCTCCTTAGCATTAGCAGTGAGGCAAGTAATCAATTTCAAGTTCATAAACCTCAGCTGAAAGGGGACCAGTTACCAGCACATAAAAATATTTTAAAAACAAATAGTTTGATTTCAAATACTTAAAATGCTTTGAAGCAAATTCTTTATTCTACAAAAAGTGCTTTAATACATCAAACATTTAAGCAAAGTATTTAGAAAAAATACATTTCACTATTTCCACCTTATCAACAATTTAAAAAAAATTTAAAATAGACAATATTTTAAATATTTATACATATTAAAAAAATAAAATCTCTATTGCCTTATTCATCCTTGAGCGCATACATGACATCGTCCTGGCTGATATTTAGTTGCACTCGCATGTGAAGATACTTATCATTGGAATCCACCAGCAAGAGCCTGSAGGCACCAAGTCTTGAACAAATTGCCATAATTTCTGATATTGTAGGACTCTGCATGCCTTCAATTCTACACAATGCTACATGTTGATGATAGACCTATTAAAATAAAGAAAAGGACACAAGTCATGTTTACCTCCTGCTGCAATCTAGTAGGCCAAGGTGAAAAAGAGAAGCTTCCTTCCCTCCGCATCTATGGGAGGGGAGGAAAAACCAGCTCCAGTCCATTCAGATGAAACGCACGCATGCTGCTGCTTTAGCACAAACTGTTAGGACTTTGTCAAGGAAGTAACAATTCCAAGCTATAGTTTCCTTTTTTATATAGCCAAAAAGCAAAACAGTAAGCAACCTACCTCATCTGCAATTTTTTAACTAGATAATTTTATCTGTTACTACAACTCTTCTTACCTATGTGGACTAAAGCTTATCCAGAAGATTAAGAGCTGACATACAACTAATTACATACAATCCGCTCAGAAGTGGTATTCAGGCCCAGTGACGAGTAAGCACAAGTCACACTGACTACAAACATGGAAGATCACAGCTTAGAAAGGCATGATACACCTTTAAGCACAGGAGAATGTACTTGTCACAAATCATGCAGACTAGTAAATCTGTAGGAAGAATCAGTTGGGGTCTTCTGCTTTTCTATTTAGAAAAAGCAGAAGAAAACCTTTTTGGTGTTAGAGGAAAACTAAGGGAAAAATGTAACATATCAGTCTAACAAAATATTCTTTGAAGTTCAAGAACCAGTCACCCAGTTTATCTATGCAATCAACTGATGCAGATGTTCAGGAGCCAGTAATGGAAAATACAATTAAAATGCTTACTTACAAACCTGTAGAACCAGATAAAACTGGCAGGTTATTTTATATATAACATTTTTATAAGTATTAACATTTAGCTTTCACACTGTTAATCATGACATGGACTCTCTGCAGAGTCTTCACAGCTCTGCTGGTGCCAAATATTTTACGGGTCTACTAAAAAATTGAAGCTATTAGTGTATACCTGCCTCTGTTGAGAAAGACAGTGATACAGAAGTGGGAATCAACTTTCAGTTTTCCTCCTTAAACTATGTTGCCTGATACTTTCAGGTTCTGTTTTATTTTTCCTGTTATAAAGCATGTTAGGAGGCATGCAATATTTTCAGGTGCAGGTCAAAAAATCACTTTGTGATCCAGATCACTGGTAACGTTAATTAACAACAGCAGGTGTTGCCAATTATAAGTATTTAGYCCCATTGAAAAACAGGTAGTAGCATTCAAATAGGCTTTACACCTGGCCTGGACAGCCATGCCCCAATTCACCTTGCTATCATACTGTCTTCCATCAAATTTTAAGAATAAAACCCCCAAATATTTAAATATTTACACTTTTGCCTGATAATTTTGACAGTGCTCCCCCTTTTTGTGAAAGGAAAAAAAAAGTACTCCGGAACACAAACATACCTGTTGAACTGTTGCCTCCTCAACTCCTGCCCTGCGAAACTCTGCTAAAATTGCTTTCAAAAATATTTGTTCATGCAATGAGGCATTCCTGGATATCAAAACAAAACAGACAAAAATCAATCTGCCAAGTTTACAACTTATGAAACCATAGGAAGAAGTCTGGAAGGGAAATTGCTTGGTAACCACATATGTAAATGCAGGGTATTTTTCTACCCAAAAAGGGTAGTTTACATCAACCAGCCATTATATTAGAGCCTGCAACTCTGGCACCACAATACACTACATTTCATTTCACCTCATCTTTTTTTCCAATGTATCTGAACACAACATTTCATTCCATACATCATGCATGTTCTGCAGTGTGTTATGGTCAACTTACATTTATGAATTAACAAATTAACATTGAGGTTTTCAKGCCCAAGTAGCACAGTAAAAGCAGTACTTACATATCCAACAAAATATTGTATTTGCACCCCTTAGTCCCCCCTTCCCTGCTGAAACAGATTCTCTTCCTTTTGATCAGGAACTGGTAAAGCACTTTACCAGTTAACAGCTTGTGCAGAGCACTGAAGGGCATCAGAATTCCTCACATGTATTCCCTCAGGAAACCTTTTGGAAGTCCTAACAAAATCTATTTATGTTAAAGAAAGCAAGCAGTTCAAATGGGAGTCTTGCATTCTGCTCAGACATCTGTGGCTGCATCTAAGYAAGCAAAGACAGTGGCATAATACAAGCGGATATGTAGAGGGGAACAGTTGACTCTTGAGGACCCAGTGCCTACACTATGCATGTCTGAGTGGTTTTTCCTTCAGTCTAGCTCAAAGTCTGGTCCAGTATGCTGAATAACCAGTACTGTTTGTAGTTTTGGGCTCCTGGGTATATCCTGAGTGATTTAGGTCCAACTGGAAGGAATTCAAATATATGTACTTGGAAATCGCTGTTCAGTGAAATCAGTGTGCAGTAAGCAGGGACAAGTGGGAAATTTCAAAAGCCCCCTCCTGATCTGAGCTAACACACTAACATGGAAACATCCTGTATAAACCCGTACAAGTGATTTCTATGCCTTTGTTTCCCGTCTTTAATTCCTATTTTGTACCYCTCTCTGCTAGCTGTGCTGCAAGGTTTGTTTTTTATCATACTTCAACAAAGCATGAAGCATCACGTATGCTCCCAAACTGGATGTTTTTGAAAAAAATAGCCCAGTGAAAAAGACAAAAAAGCAAAGAAATTCCTCTGAGGAATRTTTTTACCTGATTGCATTTATATATGGTGATGAAAACATTTCATCTATGGCTTCTGTTACATGGGCCATCCTGACTATTTCAGAGGTTCTCTTTTGGCTAGCAAACTCACAGATCTCAGTGGCCCTTCTGCAGATATCAAGGCAACGCCTTGCATCACCAGACAGTGCTGCAACCTGAAAGTAAACATGACAGGTTTGTAACAATATTTCCTACAAGTTGAGAAAAGAGTTTAGCAAGAATCAATAGTCAAAAAAACCCCCACAACCCGACCACAAAACAGGAGAGCAATGCTACTGTGAACTGTGTTACTAGAATCCCAGATTTTAAATAACAATCTTATTGATCAAAACCAACAGAAGTAAGTCTCCCACATCCCCACCCCGATCTGGTAATCACAAATTCAAGACTGAACTTTTTTCTATAACCACAGAAGTCAGAGGTTTGGAAAAAAAAAAAAAAAATCCAGGAAATTCAATGTGAGCAGTTTAGTTCAACACCAAAAGTTTTCAGAAATATTGTCAATAAAGACCCTACCACAATCCATGTTCATGCAAAGAAAAAGAAAAGGAGGGGGAGAGGCAAAAAACTCCTCAGTTTCTCCATATTCAATAGAATATTGATTTTAAGAGTACACTAATATTATTTAGTAGGTCTCAAAGAAACATCGGGGATAGTGAGTTTACATTTACAAGTGCCTGGAAATTTTTAGGTATCTGAAATTTCTGACACTAAATACTTCTTAAAACCCCACTTGTGGTTTACAATTTTAATAAAGCTATGAACGTTCACTAGATAGAGTACTGGCCTAGTTTTCCCAGTAGATGCTGATAACATACGAAAGCCCTAGAACCTGGCTGGAGCCAAGAATGAGAAACCTTTAGAAAAATCYAATTGTGAGTTATTTTTCTAGATTTTCTGAAGAAAAATCATACTAGTTTTTCTAGTCTTTGCAGATTATTCAGTCTGCAAAATCACCGCTATTATTCTTGCAGAATGGTGGATCCTTTATAACCAAACTAATGCTTGTATTTACTTCTGACATATTTATGAGTTCTACTTTTTTTTTTTTTTAATCCTACAGTGATACTTCGCAGAAAAAGTTTCATAGAATCATAGAATCATTAAGGTTGGAAAAGACCTCTAAGATCATCGAGTCCAACCATCAACCCAGTACCCATGCCCACTAAACTACGTCCCAAAGCACCTCATCCACACGTTTTTTGAACACCTCCAGGGATGGTGACTCCATCAATTCCCTGGGCAGCCTGTTCCAATGCCTGACTACCCTTTCAGTGAAGAAATTTTTCCTAATATCCAATCTAAACCTCCCCTGGCGCAACTTGAGGCCATTTCCTCTCGTTTAAGTGTATACTGGTTGGCAGATGTTCTAACATAAGTTTAATAGATTATTTTAACGTATAATTGCTAACATAAGACATTAAGCAATGCATACATCTTATTTTGAGAAGCTACTGATCCCTAATGCTAAATCCCTAAATGCTGATCCCTAAAAAAAAGGTATTTATTTTTTGTACAACTGAGTATTAAGACTGGCAACAGAACAGATACCATGTATTATGCCATTTCCACTGCCACTGGCATACTAGTTTTTTTTCCCAAGATCATCCAATGACTCACATTATGCCAAACACTGGAGAAAGCTGACATCTTATCATTATGCATTATCATGACGCTTGTTGTCATGCCTCCAGCTCTTGGAATATACTGCTGCCTTCTCAAAGTAGGTGGAAAATGTAAGGACATTGCTTTAGCAATGTTTCCTGCAAAAATACCTTGTATACCTTACAGAGAGCATAGTGTATGATACACTACTTGCGCCCCACTTTGCCTCCAATACAGAACACATAACCGCAGAAGCAAGTCTGACTGCTGTTACAAAATTCTCCTCCACTGCCCCCCACACTCTTTACCTAGAGCAACACAAAGGACATACACCTGTACTGTGCTTACCTTTCTGGAAACTAGCTGAATTGCATCCTCTTCAAATGCCTTCATGCTGTTCAGTCTGGATGAAATAATCTGCTGTAACTGTTTGTAGGTGTAGGGCTGAAAGGACATTCTGGTGAGGCCCTATAGTAAATAATACAATATAGTGAGAAGCGTTTGTAGTGCTTGAAAACTCTAAACTGCTCTAGCATAGCCTGTATAGTTAGTAGTTTTATTTTCTTGGGTAGGAGCAACCTCTCTTTCACATCCTTGCCCTCTAAGTGATATGCTTTAATCAATTCTTCCACTTCACATTTGYGAAATAAACGTGCAAATCCACAAAACTGTGACTCAGAGAGGACTAAGTGCTCCTTGGAGCAAGTGCTGCTGATATTAGAATTCAAATTTCTCTTACAAAACTTGTAAACAAATCAGAGCCACCYAATACAAAAATATTTTGATTACAACTGTTTACACTTTATTTTTTAACAAAGTAACAGCAGAAGCTATGAAAAAATATTCATCTCTCCTTTAGAAAATCTGTATACACGTATACAGTCACACTATTGACTTAACGTTAGCAACCAGCCAAGAATTAAATTCTTTTCTGGCTCAAGCTAATAAAAACTGCTTTCAGATGAGAAGGACAATCTACATTATAGATGGTGCACTGCCTTTCATATTCTACAAGAGGCCTGAATTTTGCATTTCTYATGCAAAATTATTCTCTTTTGTGACTACATGGACTCAGCTGATCTGCAAGTTTAGCGAGTGGGGGAAAGCAATTCACACACTGTGGAACTATTTTTGAGTTACAGAATGATGGAGGCACAGAGCACCGTTTTTGCAAATCACTTTTAAAGAGCAGTGATGAAGTGATGACCTACAAATCACTTTTAAGAGCAGTGATGAAGTGATGACCTAGGAAAATGTATTCAACACAGCTGTAGAGTGCATCCAACTTTCTTTGTTACCTTTGGACAGAAAATCTACCAGCTGATGATGGCAAGCAGAGATAAGTAACTAGGTGCCTGGAATGAAAGGGGAAAGAGGAAGGGAAACCAGAAGATAATTCCTTTGAACTCTAGCGTAAGCAGCTTAACCATGAAGCACAGCATTTGATTATCCAGATCTTAATATGTTTAAAAAGACATCTGCATTCTTAATTCATTCTTACAAGAACACAGTGTACTTACATGGCATAACATCTGATTAGCAAGCTGGTTCCTAAACTTACTTTGCTAAGATTTATGTGTTCATTATCTGCCCTCTGGAGAGGAAAGGGAATTACAAAAGCATTGTTTAACCCCCGATGTAACCAATCGTACCTTTCTCCTGGATTACTTCTGACTGCATACAGTATTTAATCTGTTCTCATTTTCTAGCATAGCAACAAAACTGCTAGGACATACCAGCCTGCTAGCTACTCTGTTCATCATTATTCTCTCTGGCAAGTCCATGGTGTTAGCAATGGCCAAGATGATTAACTTGGAGTGCTTCTGAGTTGGCCAGTCAAATAAATTGTACATCACATTCTGTTTCCGGGTCCACAGAAGATCAAGCTGCAGAAACAGAAAGAGAAGAATTAGACTGAAAAAGAATGGTCTTGTATTTACAATACCTAATGGGGGTTTGAGAGAGCTAGCTCTGCCACAGAAGATTTACATGATTCTGAACAAGCTGTCTCTGTTGTGTTTCCTTTATCCACCTACTAATAGGACTGCATTTTCTGAACTAGGGCTCTAATCTCCTTTGGAAAAGCACAGTCCTACTGGATGTTTGAACAGTATTAAATCACAGTAGAGTGATTAAACAGCTGGAGTTTTTAAACACTACTGTGATATTAATACTACATATAACAAGATTAAAAGACCCTCTATGCGAGAACCTGAATTAGCTTTGTGCTAATGCAAATTTGTGYATTTGTTTATTACTGAACATAGCACATTCAAGGAGTTTCAAGACTGGCTATGACTTATTTCACGGTGAGTTYTCTCACTGGAAAAGCAGCAGCTTCCAGACAAAATACAGTTGAATTCTGTGGTATTTAGGACTTGATAGAACAATTCATTCCATGACTTGGACCAAAACAAAACATAAAACCAACGTGAAATCCAAGGCAGAGAACAATACAGCAACAGGATACTCGCCCATTTAAATTCAGTTTCCTAATAAGGCTAAGAGGAAGTATTTCTGTGTATCTTCTCTCCTAAGTCTATTCCTTTTAGATCACATATGATATACTCTAAGCATGTCTTTTTCCATCCGCCAAAAACTCATTTGTTATGATACTTTAAGGAAAAAGAATGAAGGATTCTTTGTCTCACCTCATCCACTATTACCACTGTGGTCTTCCTCTTTGGTCCAGGTGTACTGAACAGTTTTGCCAACAGTGCCGCAGCATGGGTTGCTGTCACCTTCTGACCTGTCAGTAACTGGACAAGGATTAAACAACGTTGCAGGTTAATCACACCAAACCGCTGGAAACAGTAAGTTTAACTCCTATTCGGTTAGCTCGTAAGATGCTCAGGTCTACCAGAAACTGTCCGTAAAGGAGAATGGAAACAAAAGGATATATAGATAAAAARACAGAGCAATTAACTATTAAGGCCCTTTTAGTAATCATTCCACTGCTACATTGACTTCCAGAGTTCTCATCTCTAACTTTTTAAACATACATGTGCAGAAAAAGTTATAGAAGGGGAAAATATAAAAAGAATCTGGTTCAGATTTTTTTTAAACCTGAGTGGATGTAATAAATCAGGCTATTTCCCAGTCACTGCCCTTATGCAGCTGAAAGCAAAATAGTTCAAGAAATTGGCCACGGCCTTAAGTTAATTATTTTTTAACCTGCTCTAAGACAAAAGCATACTGTCTCTCAGAAGCACCACTTGGAAGTACTGATATGTTAAATGCCTTGAATCCTGTAATACATCGAGGATCTGATGGCAAAGAATAAGACTTCTTCTCCTTTCAAACCAGAGAGCCACTGAAGGAGCTTTACTTACCTCTAGTATCTGCACGTAAGCTTGGTGAGGGTCAGTCAGCTTCATGCCATTAATCTCTACAAACTGGAATGATGGTAGGTCATCATTTTCTGCAGCTTGCTGAAGACAGCGAATTACTTCATGAACAGTTGCAGTTTTACCTGTTCCAGGCACTCCAGAAATGTACATGCACCTACAAAAGGAGAAAACCTTTTCAGCAGCCTGAGCAAAACGATAACACTCCTAGGATTAATGAGCTGGAATTCCTGGGCTCTGAGACCAGCCTTGAACACTACTCCTCTGTCACTTCAGGCAATTCCTTATATTTCAGTTACTTTATTTGCAAACTGGGACACATAACACATTGGAGAATCATGAAGATTTTTATTATTACTGAAGCAATTAACAACCTAAAATACTTTATAAATGTAATTTACCTATTTTAAAAAAAAATGGTTTCCCAGACATCTAAAATTGACTAGTTAACTCGGTCTTTAATTTGAATCTGTACAATAAAGGAGCCCACATTGTTTCTATGTACAACCCTTCTTAAGGAAGAAAAAGACCAGGAAAATTCAACCAGGAACTTTAATTCAGCCAAATGATGATAACTTTTTAAATAAAAGAAGCACTGATTTTTTGACTGCTATTATGCCATAGGTAGACGTGATCTCGGTTACAGTCTCACCGACGAACTCACCCTCCTGTACCATCAAGAAGTTTGCYTTCCACAAAGTTATAGATATCCTGGAATTCTTCCTCACGACAAGGCAGAGATTCTGGGATAGCAGAAACATGCAGCCTTTTGATTAAAAAAGAAAAAGAAAAATTGAAATAGGAGGTCTAAGAGTTGCATTTTCACAGTTCTACCTGAAGGGCCTACTGAGGAAAACAAATAGCCAGACGCTCCATCTTTGACAGTTGTGTGTAGTTTTTAAAATTTCTCTTACATACTTTAAGTCTGAACACCAATGTCAAGTATCCCAAAGAAATAGCCTAGTGTGCTTTTAAGTTTTAAGAGGGCTGAACAGTCATCTTCATAAACAAACAGCATGAATATGCAGCAATAAAGATCTAGCTGTTGCAATTCACAAAAAAATTGTAAGTCAGTGTAGAGGTAGGATAAAACAGGGGAGATCCCTTATAGGAAACTGTGAAAAAACTAAAACTCAGTTTGAAAGATASAGTCAGTCCTGAATGCATTTTTCTCTACTGTGAAGATCTACAACGATACCTGTAAAGCTTCTTCACACACCAAGAGGAGACAGATATTGTACGTTTACAATCTAAAGCTAGTAAGAGAGGATCTTTGTTTTTCTAATGTTGCACAGAATAAAGACGGATACCTAGTTCTGAAGAACTTAACATGGACTGGTTACAATAATTGGAAACTGTAAAAGTAGTATTGTAAACACTACTAGTATTTGTAAATCTAGTATTGTACTGTAAATTCATAAACACTCTTCTGGTATCAAAACACCRTGCATTTTTACCAAATYTATTCAATATGGTAAAGATGACATTTYCCTGTTTCAGCATAGCATACTACCCTGCATGCCTGACACAAAAAGATGATTTCCTCCTTTGAGAACATTACCGTAGTCTGGCTTCTTCTAGTATACTGGCTGGTTTCTGTGCTTCATGGTTGCGCCTGGGAATTTCAGGAGTTGCATTCCGGGGTGTCTTGGGTGTTCCTGGTAAAGGCTGCAAAAAAAAGTTACAGCCTCAAACAGATTTTCTACATACGGCAATTTCTATTGGAGACTGATCATTCATACAAGTTTCCGAAACGTTACTTATGGACGAAGGCTACCCGGGGATGCCAGAGTACAAGATGAATAGAGAAACAGTCTTTACAAAGGGAATTACCAAACAAGCCTCACGGTCTTTTCTTTCTAATGGAAAAAGGAAACTGGAAAGGGGGTGGTGACAAAGGCAATTACACCTTTCAACTGTCTGAAGAATTTTTAAATTGTTAATACTTTTCTGAAGTGCTGTGTTACAAAGTGATCCGGTTCTTAAGAAGCAGCAAGCAACTAGAAGTTGATCTATCTGAATTTCATTGTCCAAACAAAAAAGCCATACAATATCTTAATTATTCTTCTTCGTTGTGCTTACAAGTTCTAGTTACGCTAGGTTTTCTGTGTTAGATGTTTCATAAACACAGAGTAAGAGTTAGYGATTGACAGTATGTACCCGGCTGTGGTGCTGAATACAGTCTTAATAAGTCAGGCCTAAGATTCATGTAGCCCGGTATCCCATCCCCATCAGCGGCCATGACACTATGAGAAACTGCTGGCCACACTCTTTGGTGCGGCCATGAACCTGCAGAGCATCCCTTTTGCATTGGTAACCATCTGCACATTGGTAAGCTTTCAAGAATYGGGACAGCTCTACTGCCAAGCACAAAGTTGGTCTTACGGCTTTCTGCTATATATATATACTGCACTCAATAAAGACTATACAGAAATAGAACGAAAATGTCTCAGTGTGCAGCTTACAATGAAAGTAAAAATGGTGGCCATAAATAGATTCATCAGTTTGTCCGGCTCCAGCCCAATCCAACATTTTCCCTGTTCAGGCTAGAGTTTTCTTATCAACATTGTCACAATATTCACAATTACCAAATGTTTATATATTTGCATAACCTACTTATATCAAAGATCATATGAATCAAGATAATGTTTCATTAAAACCTAAGGGGTTCAGATACATAACTTTGCTACACAGGCATCAAGCATTCAAATAATTGGCTCAGAAATAATAAAACCAGCTCTTTTATATGGAAGCTTACAGTTTTCTTCACGGACTTAGCAGGACTGTGAACTGAAGACTTCCTTGAAGATTTTGGGGTGCTGAATACTCTGCTTGATTTAGTTTTCTTTTCTGGTGTACAAAGCACATCATTCTCCTCTTCCTCACTACTTGAAGAGTAAGAGCTGTCTGAGCTAGACAGAAAATCCTCCTCCTCGTTCAACTCTAGTGTATTTAATATGCTATGAGAAACAGAAATGACATAAGTTTTAAAAAAATACATACAACTCTACACACTACAAAGTATTATTTGTAAATTCTCAGCTTTTTCTGTAGTTATTGTAATCAGCAAGCCAACGTATCTTCCACCTGAGCTGTTAATTTTATTTAATAGACTGGCTTAAAGGAAGTCAGTTTTCTGATGAACATCATGAGTCGGCTTTATGTTTCTGAACATAASACAGTTTTCACTCCCACTGCTATTAAGCTGTGCTTCTAGAACCATTTGCTTTTCAGTATTAAGCTAGACAAACTCTCAAGGCTTCAGGCTRTCAATAGCAATCTGAATAAGATACCATGGATGCAAAAGTTTACCTGATTTGCTCTGTAATGCGAGCACTTGTTTTCTGTGCACATATTCTACGAGAACGAGGGGTCAGTACAGGTCTCTGACTACCCAGTTCCTGACGTCCAATTAAACTGTAAAGAAAGAACACAAAGCTATTTGTATTTCCTCTTTGCATCACACTTGTAAAGATGAAGAGAAGGGCCTTTCAAATTTCAGGCTTAATTGTTACACCTGTCAATCCAGCATGAATTTTTGTTTACAGTTATTTACAGATTGGCTATGGCATGGATACTGGCAGCACAATTTTCCCTCTCTTGCACTCTCTCTTCAATATATATTTGCCAAAAAAACCCMAAACCCCACAGAATATTTACTATAGTTCATTCATGGTCTGTACTGTGAAGATTTTTATAGTAAAGTCTAAGTGTTTCTATAAAGCTTTGTGAACCAGTTGAGGAAATCTAAGTCTAAAGAGGGACCCTGAGCCCGTACAAGTGAGAGTTGCTAGCTGCCCTATGATGCTGTGACAACAGTGACTGCACTAGCATTAGTTCAAAATGTCTGACTTGGGCCCTATCAACATTATACCACTTTGTTTCCTGATGCACCCTCAGCTGGCAACAGCAATTCATTTCATACTGACTGACAGCTGCTGCACATKAACAGCTTTCCCTCACTTCCCCAGTTAGACACGTATACTTTGCTGAAGAGCACTGAATAGATGCTGGTATAGTTGAATTAGCAGCCAAATTATTTTTGCAAATATWACACTGCCACACTGAAGGGACAAGGGCTCAAAACAGTAGTGKTTTTTTGTTTGGTTGTGGGTTTTTGTTGTTCCTTGTGTTTGTTTGGGTTTTTTTAAGAGAAAGAGAAAACAAATATGATTTTCTTTGGGCATCTCTCTTGGGCACTTCTTCATCCCTACCACTGAAACACTTCACTGTTAATACACATTTCCTATTAGTTCAAAGGACACAATGAGATGAATTACTTTAATTATTTGTAGACAGTTCTCAGATTTTTTTTTAGATCTATAAATACCACTAAAATGCCATTACCTTATCAATGAAAAGTAAATGGTTTTTTGCTATACAATAAGTGACAAAAATGGGGTGCAGATCCACCACGTGTTGCACCCACATCTTTACTCTTTGAAAGAACGAACAGGACTGGTTTTTGGCTTCTTGCAACATTTTATACAAGAAAGTCTGATCCATTCTCCTCCTGCCCCAGCTTAATGCCATTTTTAAAGGCTGTGTGAAGATATACTTAAACAATTATGCTTTTTGAGTTTTGATTTCTACATAAAAATTAGCATGAAAACATACATACAATTATCATGAGAACTCTCATGAGGCCAATCGCATCCCTTTTCTATAGGTCAGCGTATCTCAATAGTTGTCACAAGCAGGGCACCTTTGAGCCTGTATGACAGGCGTACAGTGACTGCAGGGAAACAGATTTTTATCCAAGCTGATGAAWGCAAACCATAACAATCAATATGGCTTCAATTCCATTTCACATCATCCTACCATTCCCATTTCCAACCTCTTCTCTCTGTTTTTGTAACCAGAAACTGCTTGTGTCCATCTTTAAAGTCAACTTCTCTTATGAYCTCCCCAGTCATTCATTCACCTCCAGGTAACACGCTTTCTAGAGCTTCACCACAGTGCACTTCTATTTAGGCTATTCCCCCTTCTCTCAGCGATCTCAACAGGCAAAACATGGTACACAGAAACTTCACCTGCTTTTCTCTCCAGAAGTCTTTCATGAATGTGCTTTGAGAGAACTACATACACATAGAAATCCCATAAAAAAATAATTATAAAAAGGGATATACACTTACGATATAGTGCCATCTTTCATATTAAGATTCTTGGCTTTCTCACTGGAGTCTTTGTCCTTACTACAGGGGGATAATCGTATTACTTCACTAAACCTCTGCCAGTGCTCTGCAGTATCAAACATTGACTTTGACTTATCATTGGTTGACTTTGACTTATCATTGGCGCAAGCTATTTTTGGTGGCGAGCCTAAAATGCCAATGAATTTCACTTTTCTTTTAGTAGCTGATGGTTCTAACGGTGCTACAGCGTCACAGTCATCATCCAAAAGTTCCAAAACTTCACATCCCAGGATCTTGCCTTTAGGACATCTTGTGGGACCTAGGAATCAAGAGCAAAATGAACTTTTGTCAGGCTTTAATATGGCTGGTTTGATTAACTTTCAGAAGACATGGTGGTGGCCATCATTTAAATGAAAGAGAATAGCATTACACTCCAGGAACAGGGAGCTGAATACATACAGAAGGCATACACTTCCTCTAAAAAGATGACTAAATAGAATACAAACTGATTTTTTCAGTTTTCTAACCYGCCTCCATCACTTACAACCTTATTCAGGCTCCAGTCTGAAAATACAGCATGTTACATAGGATGAAATGTGCTTATTCAGCCAGTCCAATGTAAACATTCTAGTGTAATGTCAGAAGATTAAAGGAAGTAAATGTTCTGAGGTCAAGTTAGGCTGATTGGTAGCATTTCAGCTAACAAGCACTTTAACTTAGACTTACCAGTTACAAATAAAACATTTGCAACAGCAATTGGATATAAGCAGTACAGTTGCTTGAAGTAACAGACRTAAGACAAACAACTGATGCGCCCAAAAGACTTGGGCTAACCCCAAAGCCTGAATAAGGTAGCTAAAAATAATGATGCTGAATATTACCATTGTTTGAACTACCCAAAATGAAAAGGCACAAAACATATTACATTCAAAACTACCAAACGGACAGAATATTGCCATATACATACTGTTTAACTGTAGCTTCTTCCTTGCTGTTGGAGTTTTGATGCCATTAGCCACCCTTTGWGAATGTCTCTCCTTAGCGAGGGAGGACTTGGAAGCAGAATGTTTTGATTCTATTTCCAACTCAACATTTTTTGGTTTTGTGGCACTCCGAACAGCCCTCTCTGTCTCTTTTTTCAGGGGGGAAATTATGTCCAAAGCAATAAATGAGTTTGAAGAGTTTGGGATGCCACCTCCTTTCTTATTAGCTTCTTTCAGCTTAGAGAATGTGTCAGGGGACAAAGCCTTAAAGCGTTTCCCATCCCACGACTGTTTTACATAGAAAGTTTGTTCCTTGTTTAATGGAATAGGTAGTTCCTCCCCCAGATGTAGCGGTATTACCTGTAAAAACAGAAAATACCAAAACACACATACCTTAACACTTATTGTTGCTTTAACATTCAACTATTTTCAATTCACAGATCTTATTATTGGAACTCATGCAATCTTTCATTATATTGGGCAACACCTTCAACTTACATTTACACTAGCATAAGTTTATTGCACTACAGGACTCCCACCACACTACTTCCTTCCATGCAAACCTCTAAATGAGCTCGCTGCCAACAACCAAAGTCATTTTAGGATGGAGGAAAGACAGAATATCAACAGTTTTCAATTATCCTATCCTATGTTAACTGTATTAACAAATACACATCACATATTTGGTTTGGGAGGGAATAAAGTAGCTGTACTGTTCTACTATGCTTTTCACATTGTTTGTTTCTTTCTTCCCTCTGTGTGTAGAGGGGCTGCAGTACATACCATGACGCTTTTAATAATGGTCTCCACAGCTATATCAGTATCATAGCCAGGAACTTGATCAAAAAACACCTCTTCGGGAGAAACCTCTCTTTTAAGCAGCTTCCGTTTATTCTGAGGTATCTCTGTAATATGAGAGAACCACTGCACAACTGCATGTTTCTGCTGAGCACCTGTAACAATGAAAAAAAGCCAGCGAACATTAAGAATTTTATTGTATTGCAAATAGTTATTACCAGACCTCAATGACTTTAGCTGAAATGCCATCAAGGATAGAAATCCTCCCTGGACACAGGTGAGAAAGCATTTGATAAGAGATTACAATTCCCATTTTCTAAGCTAAATTAAAATGTTTGAGTTGAGACTTTTAAGGACTAAGATAACACCTACGTAGGGTCTCAATCACAAAATGCCTGCAGACCAGCTGATCCGCCAGTTCACTATCACAAATGAAGAGGTTCCTTATTTGCATGTGATCTAATCAGACCCCACTAACTAAAAGCAGTGACATAAAAGGAGAAGTGAGAAATTTCAGAACAGTATTTGTAATTTCAATGTTATTTTAGAGGTAAACMAGAAACACATTTATTAACTGCCTAACCAGAGAATCCTGCTGTTGAGATGTCTAGAAGAAAGTCTGAATAAACATTATTAACAGATTGAGTGTGGAGAGAGTTAAAAAAAAAACAGTTGGAACACGTTACAATTGAATATTAAGTTACCCTCTACATTTTAAGGTGTTCGCCTTTGAATGAAAACAAAGCTACATATCTTTAACARATTTGTCAAAGATATATAACATAAGGAAAATCTTGTTTTCAAGGAAGTTTCACATGTTTCATTCCWACATGAAAAGAATATTCAGTTATGTTACAACAAATGTGCATTAGTGAATAAATACGCTGGACTGATATGTATTTATGTTTAAAAAAAAATTAAAGAATTTAAAAAAAATCAAAACATTATTGTGATGGCCCAAAACAAACAACAGAAGCCGTTCAAAGAAATCAGACATAGATAATGARTAGTTTCTAACTCACTCAGACATAGTCTTTGTAGCACTCGCCTTCCATGATTTATCTTTTAATATCTACCTTTATAAGTAAGTAGTTCTACAAGGAACAGAAGTAATGAGCCTCATTTATTCAGCCTTGTACCTTATTGCTGAATTCCCTGATGGCTAATAAGATGCTAGTTCCAGGGCTGCAGTGCTCTTGCTCCATTTGGATTCTCCAATCTCTAAATAAAGCACGAGCTCACACTGTCTTCCTCAAGGACCATTTCGTTTAAATTAGACAACTAAGCAAAAAGGTTGTAAAAATTTAATGTCTTTAAGCTCTCTGTTTATCTATCAAATTTAGTTTAAATTAGYCAACAGGCCCAAATATTTGGGCAGCATGTAAATACAGATGCAGTGATTAYCAAAGCCTAATTTCCTTAATAAATTAGGCCAGTGATATGGGGTTATGGGCTAAATACATCCCCATGAAATAGGTATCTTTAAAACAGTTTAAGATTTCTCAGAGAGGAGGTAAATTTTTATTTCTCTTACCATCTTCATATAAATCCAGGAGTTGTGCCACAAAAGGTTGATCTGCATTCTCCCCTTCTACTAAAATAAACTCACCAAGTTGTATACAGGTTTCTGTTCTGCTTCTTTCCGATGTAATAAGGATTCCCCTAGAAAGTGACGCACACATGCAGATTAGCAGGATTTCATATTCTTTGTAATTCACATATCATTAAAGCTGATGGCCTGTCAATCTTACAGCTAGTTATGCTCCCTCTTGCAAAGCCTACAATTGAGTTTCCTGATTAAAAGCTTTCATATATATTTCAAATAGACAGTTAACACTTATTCACCGATTTAATTAAATGTTTTAATTAAATACAATTTAATCAATTTAATTTATTTATTTAATTTAAATACAATTTATAATTCAAGATCTTTGTGACAACATTTTTATTATACACATACAGTGTGATGACACAATGCCTAAAACCTTACTCATATTTTCACTGACTGCCACATTAACCTAAACGATGTCAGAAAGGTAAAGAAACCTTCATTGATTAAGTTTCCCTAAGCAAGCCAGAAATAAATGTTATTTACTTGTACTGGAAAGTCCTCAGTTTTCTGTCCGAGCTCATGGGTTTTCCATACCAGGAGTAGATAATTTTGCTTTGCTGCCGGGTGTTCATGATTCCCAAAGAAAAGCTAAAACAAATAAACAAACAATTTTTTAAATTATTATTTAAAAATATAAGCATTGAAAGGCTCAAGATGGTCAGATACATAGAAATGCCATCAATTCTTTCAACGTGTACGTAGAATGKGGCATGCATCGGTTGATTCAGAGGAGCCTATCTTACCCAAAGCCTCCAGACACTTCTCTGAGGGAGGAGGGAAAAGGGAAGGTGTTTAGTCGTGGGTTGTTCTTCAGTTCCTTTTTTTCACATCCAGCGCTAGACTAACACACCTGACAAACATGAGATTGCCTTGTTACTGGCTACTCTTCTTATTCACAGAGGTTATCAGCTATTCTCTGCTTATTACCAAGTCCTCCCGCTCCCCCTGGCTCCGGGGGCTCGCCGACCACCCGCCGCGATGGCCGGGGCATACCACCGCCCGTTTTAAGACYATGCCTTGCTGGTTTTCATCCAGACCTCACAGGGACCAGGCGGATGAGACCGTAACGAACGTTTCGCTTACACTCCATTTTTATGGTTTTGTTTCTTGCTTTTTTCTAAATAAGAATTTTCCCCCGGAAACAGGCCGCAGGGCTCAGGAAAACGCCCCCCCCCCCCCCACCCCAACCCGTCGGTTTAGACGAGGGAGCGGAGAGCTCGGGCAGGGCTCTGCCTCAGGGAGCCCGCTCCCCGCCCCGGGCTGCAGCCCGGTTCCTGCGGGGCCATAGCGTCGGAAGGGGCTATTAGCGCCGCCGGGTCGCACCCGCAGAGAGACACCGAGGCGCATCACCACCCTCCCAGAGCCACTAACCCGCCCGCCCCCCTCACGGACCGCAGGGCCGAGGCCCACTCACCGCGGCGCCTCAACCACCCCCGTGCGCGGCGGCGGCAGCAGCAGCGTGAGCTCCTGCCAGCACCAGGATAGAATTTCGCGCCAAAGCTCACCCGGAGCGCCGCCGCGCACGCGCGCACAGGGGGTGGGAAGAGGCCGCGCAGGCACTGCGCCATCTTTGCGCCTGGCTCCCCGAAGCCGCGGCCGGAAGAGCTGTTGTGGCCCGAAGATAAGATGGCGGCCGGCGGCTGCGCCCCGGAAGCGGAAGGCGCTGCAGCCCCTGACGGAAGGGGAGCGGGGCGGCCCGCCGCGGAGCTGAGGGGGGCTGTCTAGGGGCGGCCATGGCTAACCGGACGGTGAAAGACGCGCACAGCATCCACGGCACCAACCCGCAGTACCTGGTGGAGAAGATCATCCGCACCCGCATCTACGAGTCCAAGTACTGGAAGGAGGAGTGCTTYGGCCTGACGGGTACGGCGGGGCGAGCTGGGGCTGGGGCGGGAGGGGGCTCGGCGGGGAGCCCGGTGAGGAGCCTGCGCTGACGGCCCGTCCCTCTCCTAGCCGAGCTGGTGGTGGACAAGGCCATGGAGCTGAAGTACGTGGGGGGCGTCTATGGCGGGAACATTAAGCCTACGCCCTTCTTGTGCTTGACGCTGAAGATGCTGCAGATCCAGCCCGAAAAGGACATCATCGTGGAGTTCATAAAAAACGAGGACTTCAAGTAAGTTGGTAGCTTGATTTTTCCTTCTTTTGGCTGTTGTACTGCATGAAACGGTCCAAAATAGCCAGGGAAACCTCGTGCAGGGTTTAGCTTTTAGCAGGCCCTGATAAACTCATCTTGCTAAAAAGCATGTCCTTCCTCTTGCCTTCAGGGCTGCTCTCCTTGTCACTTGGGCTGTTGGAATGGCTTGCCTTTGTGGCATGTGCTCTCTGTGATAATACACCTCTGCCCGAAGTATTTAGAACAACGTGCATTAAGGGAACCATATTAATCTCCTTTTTCTTCAGTATTTCTTTCGTGTTTGTGAGTGATAATGCACCCATACAGAGATTATATATGTATACTTGAGTATATATATATTTTTATGTATATACACTTGAGTACTTGAAGGACAAAATCTAAACGGTTGTGTATTCTATTTATTTTAGTGTACTGATTTTCCTCAGAAACTTATGGGGAAAACTCTTTTATCTAAACTGACAACTATGTAAAAAGCTCAGATACATGAAATGGTTTACTTTTCAGGTATGTCCGAATGCTTGGTGCGTTGTACATGAGATTGACAGGCACTGCCATTGACTGCTACAAGTATCTTGAACCACTGTACAATGACTACCGAAAAATAAAAAGTCAGAACAGAAATGGGGGTAAGCACTCTTACTTAGTTGTGGTTTCTTAGTACCTCATAGATGACCTTTTGTTAAAAAACCGTATCATGCTAGATAAAAGTAAATATCCTATTTAGTAATATAAGCTTAAAAAATTGTGGCATAACCATCTTTTTGAAACCTTACTTTTACTTATTCATCCTTTGGATAGTCTGTTGCTGGTCTTGCTGAYTTGTACAGATGAGAACTGCCTTGCTTATTTTGCTTTCCCCAAACGCTTGTGTTTTCTGCTGGGCACTGAAACGCAGTTCCATAAATACCAAAGAAAYACATTTGAGTGCTGGTTTAAGCACTGTGAATCTGCTAATCCTAGCTGTGCACTAATTTCCTTTTTGCAAGATAGGCCTAATGATTTTCCTCATCTTTGAAAATGATTTTAGAACTGTTGTTTGTACAGCCTACTTGACATAAATTGTCTKAAGTGTTTCATCTTTACTGTAGCCACTAGTGTTATTCTTCTTCATCTTCTAAATGCTATTTTTTCCCCACCCAGAATTTGAACTGATGCACGTGGATGAATTTATTGATGAACTACTCCACGAGGAACGTGTATGCGATATCATTCTGCCTCGATTACAGGTTTGGAAAAGTAGATCATTGTGGAATTCTTAACTAGATATATCAGCTACTGGCTTGTTGCATAAAGCTATGATACAGGCCCTTCTGGCACATGAGATGCCTCCTTAGGTGTTTGTTCTTACTTGGGTTATGTAAAATAAAGTTGTAATTTCTCCTAGAAACGCTATGTTCTGGAAGAAGCTGAGCAACTTGAGCCTCGTGTTAGTGCTTTGGAAGAAGACATGGATGATGTAGAATCTAGTGAGGAGGAGGAAGAGGAAGATGAAAAGGTTGGTGAACTGTTTTGGAAAGGGATAGTTAAAGCTGGTGCTGAACCACAGCTGAACATCTTATGGCCTATGAGAAATATTTGAGGGGAGGCACCAGGAGGCTGCTTGCAACTCTTATCTCCCCCCTTAACATACATTCATATAAGCTGCCTGTGAGAACTTGTTAGACCCTGAAGCAGTTCTCAAGTGCTCTGTGTTTGTCAAGCTTTTCTGTCTCCTGAAATTCACAAATCTGGATCTGTTCTGTGTTAAACATATTTCAGATAAATTGTTTTACATACATATATAATGGAGRGAACTAAAGGTGATGATGAAAGTTATGGTGACCATCATAGTCWATTCTGCTGTACTACTTAAGAATCAACAGTGAGAAGTGGCCATTTTAATTTCCAGTGGGCAAACTTAGGCAGTACCGCTTACTTCTGAATATTAAATACTTGAGGATGGGGAAACTTGATTGCATGACTTTTGTCATTTATATTAATTGTTCAGAAATCTTTACTGATAAGATAAAAACCCCGATGAAACAAGACTTATACAACCTTCCCCCCTGCGCCCTGCCATTGTTTCTAGCTGGAACGAGCACCCTCTCCAGACCATCGCAGAAGAGGCTACAGAGACCTTGATAAACCTCGCMGATCTCCAGCTGTGCGATACAGGCGGAGCCGAAGCAGGTCTCCAAGAAGGTGACATGGCTCTTGAGCAATATTTTTACCTATTGTTCGGCAGATGGCTTGAGCAAAGCATAGAAGTAAAGATGACAATTCAGCCAGAATCTCTTACACCTCCCAATTCCTTTAGCCACTTTCTAAAGTAAGGAGTTGCAGTGCACAGCCACAGTCAACCCGTCTGCCTGTTTCTCTAGTCCTTCAGTAACTCTTGAACTTGCTGTCCAACTTTAAATTTGACAATACAGTGAAGATATTAAGGAGAACCGAGTGCTTTCTTTTCTGCTGCAGGAAAAGTCCTGTTAGTTGTTCTTACTGATAATAASCCAGGAAAAACTCATCACTAACTTCATTTGTTCACTGTATGGGCCAGTCCAGAAGCATGTACTGCCTCTTGTGCAGCAGGCYAAACACACACTAACTGGGGACATGGGGGAGTGCAAGGGAAGCCCTGGTGCTGTTACTGGAGAATATGGGAAAYTAAACAACTGTTCTGCTAATGATTTTTAGCAACTTTTTCTTTTCTCCCCCAATCACAGGCGAAGCCGCTCTCCAAAGAGAAGAAGGTAGTCTTTTATTCTATTATTTAATCTTAGAATGTGTGCATTTTTAGTATGGCTATCTTAAAAGTTTCCTTTCTCTCAGTCCATCACCACGGCGGGAGAGGCATCGCAGCAAAAGCCCAAGACGACACCGGAGCAGATCRAGGGAGAGGCGCCACAGATCAAGATCTAAATCTCCAGGTATTTTTGTCATTTACAGATTAACTCTGGCGAGTCTTTATCAGCAAACATCCACTGCAAGAAAAACCTGTGTCACGGTATCAAGAAGGTAGCATAGGTGCATAATCTGGCTCATAAAACCGCTAGCTGTTAGGAAAGCGCAGCTGGAGAACTTCTTTAATAGATGCAAAATCGCCTTGAGTACATTTTTCAAATATTTGCCAGGAGGTTAATTTGAGTGCCCAGTTAAGGCTAGGGTTGTTCTGGCATTATCTAGGACACTTGGTCACTAGAAGCAGATTGCATTAGCAAAACAAAGAAGAATTCCGGGGTCTATGGAAGTAACTGTTACCTTTTTATCTCACAGGGCATCATCGTAGTCACAGACACAGAAGTCATTCCAAATCACCTGAAAGGTAAAGGCTTGGCCTATTTCTTAAAGATGTCTGTACTGTAGGAGCTCTTACTTGTCACTGAATCTTGGGGACTGAAGGTCTTCTTRCAATGTTGGAGATCAAATATTTCATACAGTACCTCCCTCAGTGTTGTAGTCAAGTCATGCTATCCATATTTGACCATAGAAAACACCACTTACTGCTATGAATCACCTTGGTCTTTCAAAGCAATTACTAGTACTGTGTCATACAGCTTTTTTTTCCTCCTGTTTCAGATCTAAGAAAAGTCACAAGAAGAGTCGGCGAGGGAATGAGTAACAAACTAAACCCAGCACACAGTTTAAGGACCTYGAACTGCAGTCTAATACTGTCTGTCCTATTTGCTTTACGGGACAGCTGGATATGTACTGGCTGCTTTAGCAGTCTGTTTCTTTAATCCTTCTCTTGTACAAGTCTTGTTTGTTTGTTTTTTTAATTAAAAGAAAGCTAAGGATACTTTTTATGTAGTTAGTTACTCATCCTCGGGATAGAATTTGAGGATTGTTTTTAAATTGTTTTTCTCAAGGCCTGTAAAAACTAGTGAAGAGCAATAAAAAAAAGGGGGGTTTTGTCTTTAAGGGCTCCTTGCCGTTTCTTTCATAATACTTTGTTTAGATGTGCCCTAGTTGAAGCTGGCTTCATTCTCAAATCAGGGTGGTACTTTGACAAACAGACACTGCATTCAGTTGCCAAAGTAAGAGTATGTTTGAGTTATAAACGCTGAAGCACTACCAGCCTGAACCACCTCAAACCTCCAGTACAGGAAAGGAAGACTGTCATAATCYAGTGTGTTTACTAAAAGCAAGAGCTAACTTAAAACAGCTCTCCAACACACAGCTGTTACTGGTTCCTTTGTAAGAATCATCCTTAAGTCTAATAATTTGCTGCTTCTGATGCTACTATCAGACAGTTTAGAAGCTTCAARTAGTACAAAGCACCACTTAATTCTTTTCAGGCAAGAAGTTGTTCAGTATATTTAAAAACAGTAAACCATTACTTCAAGCATAGTTTGTGGCCTACCTGTGACTGGGGCCAGAATATGACACAATTATGCCCAGCTCTACCTTCTCTGAATGAAGTTAGCAATCAGCAAGACCCTGTTTTTCAAATTAAGAATAATTAAGCTCTTACTCAAGTTACAGTTCTCATCTTAGTACATTTAATTATATATCACAGGAAATCAGTTGTGTTAAACCCCTTGTGTACCATTCCTTTATTCATACTCTTGCTTCAGGAGCAGGGACTGACAGGTTTATCTCCTGAACACTGCATTTATGGCTTAAGTATTTTCACATATTGCCCAATGAGTGTTAACAACACAAAAAGTAGTTTGCCAAGTGAATTTATGGAAAGTCCTCTTTAAAATTACTTCATAGTACAGCCTGATTTTTCTAGAGTATTTTCATACTATTTTGCAAAGTTTATGAACAGAAAAGCAGGCATACTCTTCCATCAAATCAAGTATTTTACAAGAAAGACACATTGGCTGTGAACAGCACATGCAATGACACCCGCATGGGGAAAAACAGGTATACTGATCGTATGACTCATTAAAGCTGCTCATTTTTCATCTCTTCTTTAAGGTAACTAAATTAATGCTGGTTTTATTWTTCTGGTTTCCTAATCGCAGTTAAATGCAAGCATGCATACAAATAGGGAAGAGGAAAAAGTCTTACGTCCTTTTTTTGCAGTTTTATTTTTCTTTTAAAAAGTTTTTTGGCACTACATAGTTCTGTAAAGAATAGAAGTGACAAATTTTTAAACACATGAAATCCCCTTCTAATTTTATTTTTTTTAGAACAATATATATAAAGTCTGAAGCAACCAAAGTATGAATACAGCTAATAGAAAATAAAGAACTTAATTTTAAAAATTCTCTCTCTTTACAGTTTATCAAGATAAAACAAAACACAATTCCCCTTAAAAATAGGGTAATAAAATAGATGAAATTTGTATCACTCAGTTTTGTGATACTAGTAAAAACTATAGTTCATATCTATGTACAAATGATACAGTTTAAAAACAGTCTTAAATAATCTTGTATCTAAACATGTTGCATTAAGATTTTAAATCGGAACCTGAATTTTTTCCTCCCCTCCCCCCACCCACCCACAATCCCATTAAATTTCACTTTTTCTGTTGAATGTAATTCAGATTCAAGTGTGGGTGTCCTTGAGACAGAAGCGAGAACCGCTGGTTACTCTGCATCAGTGGACCAGCTAAAAGAAAATGGATTACAATTACTTCAGCAAATTAAATATATTTTACAGTGCTTGGCTATATTCAATGTATTAATCTTACTTAGAAATAAAGCCATTTACTAGACTGACACAAATGCTATCTGTACGACTAACCCATTTAATGGGACTGCAGTATTACTTTAATCCTGTCTCCAAAATTCCCTCAGAATAATCAATACATCGTTTTGTTGCATTACTTTAGCTATTTAACAAAACTAATTTCAGGATTTTTAAATACGGGTCTCACTTGGAAACCTTGCTACAGMCAATAGATCAGATTTTGAAAAAAAGATTTGGTGCCAGTATCTCATTTTATACTAGGTGACCCAGCAACACAGTAATTGCAAAGCTTCCAAGTAAAATTTGGGCATGGTTTCTCTCTCAGCGGAGCCAAAGGTCCTTTTCCTACAGCCTTTCCCAATCCTGCCAGATGCTGAACACCTTTACCATTCACTAGCATCAGAAAGAGTTGAGATAAAGTCAGTCCTTCAAAGTACCCTGAATAACTGAACCTGATCTAACTTTGAACTTAGTGCTGCTTTGACTGCAGATGGGTTAAACTAGGTAAGCTCCAGAGGCCCCTTCCAACCTGAATTATTCTATGGCCTTCCAAGTTTTTATCTATGTAAGTCATTCCACAAGGCAAGGTACAAAAGCCAAATAAAATGAATTAGGACAAAAAGTCTTCATATTCTTAACATGCTCATGKGCAAATCATCTTAACCTCTATTGAAGCAGGTGGCTCTACAGTGAGACAGCCAGCAGCAGTGAAGGAGAAAGATGCCAGAAGTGCAACAGACTGCAAATTGGCTCAGATTTCAGAATCTGATTTAACCCCTTCCCTCCCACAAAGATTTTCATCCATCCATACAGGAAGCYGAAGCGCTGATTTGACTCTTGGATTCAATATGGTTCCAGGGAGCCTAGCAAGTGAAACATGATTCCTTGGCTTTTAAAGCCTTTGAGACAGTAAAGAGACATGTTGCATGAGCTGTTGATTCATATACTAGTTCTAGTACCTTGAGGGTAGAAAGGTTTGTTCGGTGGATAGCTGGCATTTCCCTGCTGCATGTAGTTCTGAGGCATATTGTAAGGCCACGCTCCTCGGAGGAGAGGAAAATGGGTAGGGGTCCCATGGTCCCAAGGGACAGAAGGAGGGTTCATTTTACCAAACTGTCCTTGGAAACCCTGATCTATTTTTCAATTGAAAGGGAAAAGCACATTGCAAGTTGAAATAATTAAACAGTAAGTCACAAATACAATTTACATCTTAAATAACAGTTTGCAGGGGACTTAATGAGATTAGTCTGATGTCTTACTCTTTTATTTCTTTTTAAATACACATCAATAAAAATTACCACCTAAATTACTTCATTATTCACTATAATAGAATTTATTGGGGAGGAAGACAGAGGATGAATCAGTATTAAAATCAAGACCTACAATTTCACTATTCCTATGTCRTTCTCATGATGAAAAATACAAGGTCTGAACAATGTTACTAATATCTGATCCCACACAGATATTCACTATCACTGACACAGCTGTGACATGAGAGCTATTATCCTACTGCAAGAAATATTTCTCAGATGTACACTAGAATTCCACTGATACTTGTATGCTTAAGAAACTTGTATCTAGATTATCGGACCAACTTAGAATTGATTTTTAGAGAGAAAAATAAAAACTTTTTAAATAAGKACACAAATCGTAAGCTATTCCATTTACAAATCCAGTATTACCGCAGCATTAAGGATGAGAAATCAAGCATTCAAGAAGGCAGGATACACAACAGTTGATGCCAAATGCTGTATTACTAATCCTGSTGGTTTTGTTCATAGCTCCCAATTTTATAAGACACAGCAATGCCTGCTAATTTAAAAACTTGATCAATGTACATTTAAAAGTAAATAAATAAATTTAAGTAACTATCCTTCTCAGTATATCAGTTCCCCTTCAGGCTCATCACAAAAAAGACTTGCAGACAGACTTTCATTAAATAAAAGCAAGCTACGCATTCAGAAAGAACAATAACTTTTATACAAYAGAACATGAAGCATGGCTCTGGAGTATGCATGAAAAAAAGTTGTCTGTCTGAAACTTCTAATGATCCCACTTCTGATCAATTGTCTACTGAAAAGAAAGTGAAGTCGCTCCTTCCAAGTCAAGGTTATGTGAGCCAAGGCAAAGTTTCCACGAACTTACTATTCTCAAATTGTCCTGAGCAAGTAAAAGAGCAGACAGTTCACCTCTACTGTGTGCCTGTTCAGTGACCCCACCTTAATGGCATCTAAGCCAAAAAGGAAACAAAACTGATTAAAATACAAATACAAAAAATACTAGGACTGGGAACTAGGAAAAGGTGTGTGATGAGATTGGAAATAGATGGAAGTTGAGGGAAGGGAAAAAAAAATACTGTGATTGACAGCACAAGAAAACTGGGAAACCTGTGCAGGCATGAGAGTGGAAGCAAACAAACTGAGATAGAGCAAAAGGAAAAAGACTGAAGACAGGGACTGACTGACTACATGATGAGAAACAGGACTCATTAAGGGAGAACGGAGCAGAAACCAGGATTTGGGGAGCTTGTCTGAAAGAAGGCAGCTACCTGGGTAAGAAGAGTTGGATTGGAAGRAGCTGCTTGAGAAAAAGGTCAGAGCTGGGGTGAACATGGAGGAGGGGACAGACGAGCCTGGACAGAGAATTAAAATCAGAAATGGAGAGGCAGGGACAAAGCACACTGAAGGYACAGAAAACACACTGCTAGCAGTTTCTGTATCCTCTAAAATACATTCCCCACAAAGCTCTCAATAGAACATGCATCTCTAGCATCTCCACAAATATCTGAAACTCACTGGTGAACTATACCTTATCCAACACTGTTGACTCAGCTGAAAATCTACTAGTGCTGCCAATCACCTTATTAGTGCAGAGAAAGGCTGTGCAGGAGATTAAAAATTTCCACCTCGTGATGAACAACTGCATCAGTATATTGTATGATGGATATATTTTTTTAAACATAGGAGGAGTTACACACACAGAATAAATCAAAAG
Organism: Oceanodroma leucorhoa; assembly: GCA_030449065.1. Lineage (NCBI taxonomy): Eukaryota > Metazoa > Chordata > Aves > Procellariiformes > Oceanodroma > Oceanodroma leucorhoa. The sequence continues at coordinate 453,561 of JASVER010000082.1, forward strand.
ACCATTATCATGGTCTAAAGATCACAGTTAAAATTTAGGGGCTGCCATGGTTTATGTTGCACAGAAAACTGTATGGGCTTTAATTCCTATATACTGTTTTTCTCAGCCTCAARCATACAAATGTACTTGGCTTTGGTAGGAGGCAAAAGGCTGTTGCCCACTTGTCGCAGGGAAAATCTGTATGAAGTATTTTCAGGAGACGACACTGAGATTATGGAAGTTAAATGTGGCAAGATAAACTACAGGAAAAAAGAATGCATAAGATCATGTTATATTGCACTAAATGCAATGAGGTAATATTCAACTTGCACAACCATAATTCTGCCAATCTCTAAGTTCGTAGTTGCAGTCTCAGCATTCATCTAATAAACTACACTACAACACAAATGGAAACCGTAYTTGTAAGCATATTCACAGAAATGTGCTTTAGACTCAAACAATTATTAGAACGTTTCTCAGTTGAATGCATGATTTCTCATGTGTTGGACAGMCGTTAATGGAAGATAGGACCAATGCCTAAAAGTTGCAATGATCCAACCTGCCTAATTTTCTTYCTATGAAAATGTTAAGACAGCGAACGTAATGACTTAGTTTCTTAAGCATCGTATTCTTAATATAGAGCAAGAAAGTTGAAAAGAGTTAGCTGTTTCTGTAACACTTAACACTTGTACACAAAGTGCGAGAGGTTTGATACAACAGAGAAGAGTTACCTGAATTCCCCACAGTGCCATTGTTCACCAGTGAATTTGCAGTCACAGGGTTGTGCCAGTGTCCCTCATGAGAAGTGCTGGGGATTCCCATGGGCCTGGCAGCAGGCTGTGCAAAGATGATACTGGGATCATTCAAGCTTACACTGCTCTGGTTATTTGTGGTGCTGCTGCTGCCAGATCTCATAGAAAATGGAACATTTGTAGAATGAGGAGGGTTACCCGGTGCAGAGTGAATAACGGGCCCATGAATAGGCCAAGAAGTGTTGGGAAGCTGAATTTGGTGGTGATGGTGCATCTGAAGTAGTCCCAGGTTATGCAAGGTGGAATACTGACCTGGGGGAGATTGGGGAAAGTTAAACAAAGGCAGCTGGACCTGATGGGGTGGCTGTGCACCCTGCTGTGGTTGCGGAACGTGCTTAGACTGGGATATTGGTTGTGGCTGAGTCTGGTTAATGGAGGCTGGCTGAGAGGAATTCTGTGTAAATTGTTGAGGTTGTGGAGAGTAAGATGACTGATGCGAATCAGACTGGAGGGGAAAAAAAAGTATGTATTTCTGATTAGTTCGCTAGCTATTTAACGGTGTTTTTCTTTAACAAACACCCACTGTATCACACTACTCATAAAAAAGGCAAAGCACTCCCCAGCAACACCCCAAATACTGCGCCCAAGTTCCTGCTGGTTTAAATAAGTGCAGTTCAACTGACACTGATTTTCACCATCAGATAATTTGGTCTGTTAATGTGGCACATCCCACCATCAGAAACATCATTCTGAGCAAAGCTTAGCCCCAAGCTCTTCATTAAACTCCTCATACATTTGTTTCTGCTTTTTAATCAGTATCTTCCCCACCCTTCTTATTTACAGCCCAGAATCTCATTAACTACCTACCCTACTTCTAAATAGAGTGGTTCTTATTATTCCAGACACTTTTTTAAGTAATTCCAAAGTAAGCTTCTAATATTTCTTTAATTTTTGTTTAATCTGTTAAACAAGAAATTGAAACTCCAAAAACCCAGTTTCAACCTCTATATCCTGATGTTAGGCCATGGCTAAAGGCACAGAAGTAGCAATTATTACTGCCTTTGCAGAGCTCTTACAAAGCTTTCCCTTTCACCAGCAACAGAAACAGGCAGAGCCTAATTAATGTTTGGTATTGCAACTAAGCAGAGCAGCACTTCAAGAACTGGAGTGGCTGGGAAAAGCATTCCCCAGTTTATCTGCCAAAATTTATTACCACTGTCTGGATTAACCTAATCTGGTTTTAAGCACTGAGACAAGATGGTGATGGCGTAAGATAGGTGCCTCCAAAGAGAAATTCGAATGACAGATAGCTACCTAAACCAGAGATGATTACCTGAATCTCAGATCTCAACCTCTCTCTGGAGTTGCTTGTCTCCCTCCATAGACTACAGCAGACAGCTAAGCTCCAAGTAACACAGCTGCCGTCAAACATCTGAAGTTAACGGTCTCTGCAGCTTGTCACTATCCATGACTGCTCGCCTGTCCGTTTAAATTGGCAGTCACTTTTCTTCAATAACCAGAGGTCTGCAGGAATTCCCCATGCCAGCCTTTCAGAGCATTCCTTATAGCAGCATGCTGTGTGTCTTTGTCTGGGCAAAAGCTTAAGCCCAGAAGCTGGGATTGCTCCCTGTTGCTATTCCAACTGTTCCTGTATGAGTGCCTCCCATGCCTTTCTATCAAACCAGGAAGAGAAGGTAAAATCTGGCATTTGAAAGATGACTAGTTTAACAKTTTAAATGTTATAAAAATAGAGCACATGCACTGACTACAGCCTTCCTGCAACAAGCCACCACAAGCATTAAACCACAAGCATGCATTGGACATGTCAGCAGCAGGAGAGGAGAAACATTAAGCTCCAGCCTCTTGGTCTGCTTCCACACTCTTGCCTTCCCTTTTCTCTCCCTCTTGCTCCACTTAACATTCCCCCTTCCCAWTCTCCTCAAACAATCCCTGGACAGCACATATTCACCAAGAAATCCTGGCCAAATGACAACCATGCAACACACACACAGAGTCCATGACATCCAGATGACACAAGAATGTGCACATGCAGTAGGTCCAGYGTGCATGATGTGCCTGACTGTGTGTGCACCCACATGTCCAGCTTCAATTTCCCAAGCAGAAATACAGGGCTCCTAAAAAGATACTTYTGTGTCATGTGATAGCATGGTGGCAGTTCAGCCCTTCACTTAGATCAGGGCTGTATCAGTCCCTCCTTAACAGCATATTATTATAGTAAAAATGATGTTATGAAGTCTCTGTTACTGGAGCAAACACTCCAATGCTGATCAGTTAGGAAATACTCTATACCTAAAGTAGCAAACTGAACAAARAGCATTAGTGATCAGCAGCCCTGAYTACTATGTTTGCTTACTTGCCAGCTTCATTAGCAGGCACATGTTTCTCAGACCAATAGCTTAAAATTAATGAATTTCTGCTGTATTCTGTACTCCAAAAAACATTAAATACCAATAGCTGTATTTGCTCAAATACCCTCTGCTATCCATCTCCACTTAGAAGCAGGTTAAACATATTTTATCTAGTTCTATAGAGACTTGAACAAATTCTAAGAGAAAACTACCAAAAAATTCCCCCTAGTTGTTTGTGCTTCTAGTGTGCTCTAGCAGACTTTTGCCCTGTGTATCACATCTGAATTGAAGTATGATTCATCTGTGTTCCCTGCCTGACAGTCCCTTAAGACAGTTCTCTTAAATCACAGAGAATCATGATAGTCACAAACTTGTCTCCAGCATGTTAATGATGAGCTATGCTTTACTTCCCTTAGTAACTCCAGAACATTGCCAGAATAACTAAGCACAAGACTTCAGAAGGCACGCTAGCTTAAATCTCAAAGATAATGAAGCTGGTGTTTCAGAATTGCAAGCTATCTCATACGAAATTTGACTATGTAGTTTCCATATTGAAAGACCATAAATGCTCTCCAAGAGACACTGTGTTATAAATCGAAGTTTCATTAACTGGCARAGTGCAATGTTGTCATTATAAAGTCTAGAATCTGTCGAGAAAAAACTGTGCAAACCTGTTCCTAGCATGGCCCAGGATCACTGCTTTGCTACAGCTTGCTTACTTCAATACTATAGCTAATTGGAACTTACACATTCTGATGACTGTCTAGTGCGCAAGGGTCGTTCCACTTGCTGCTGACTCACAGCTACTAGCTGTGAATTTACCATGCTTCGGACCAACTGGGTGCCTGATCAAGGAACAAAAATGTTAATAAAAAATACAAGGTTATGGATGACAGAATAATGAACACAGAACTGGGAGTCAGCAATACCTTAACTCTCATGTGACACAGAGTCGGTAAATCACTTTAACCTCTCCTCTAAGTGGAAAGCTTTCCCTCTACTGGCAACAGCCAGCATTAAAAGGTATAGCAGCTAAACCCAAAATCTAATTCTGAGTAATACAAATTCTAGMATGAACAAAGCTCACTTTGCTATCAGGTGGGAGCACTACTTTATACAGGTTTCCACGCTATTGCTGTAAGCGGTGGGATTTTAAAYATCAATAGCAACAGAAGAAACTTTTGGGCAAAGAAAAAAAGAAAAAAAAGAGAGTGTAAGGGGTATCAGAGTACAGAAAAGCAGCAAGGTTCTCTCTGAATTTCATTTATGATTGCTTTCTCTAYTTTTTCAAGTACCGCAGGCACCTAAGGGCCTAATTTGCATGGGTTTGCAATTAGACTTGTCTCGAATTACTAACAGTAATTTGAAAGCTGGATCTAGCTTCCTAATGCATCTGTATGCTTTTGGAAGTTTTACTTTAAGACCACTGATTTTTGGTGAAAATACATTTACTTACCTCTCACAGATGATGGAGGGTTAGCTAACATTTGAGAAACATTTGGAAGAGGAAATGCATTCAATTATTACTATTATTACTACTCCTAAATGCACCCATTGCAAGTGGAAGACAAATAATGCAATACCCTGAAGCAGACTATACTTACTGCTGAGTACATTTTTACCACCCATGCAAAGACTGTACTTCAGGAGGCATTACTCCCCTTGAAGAAAAGCAACACTTACGACTAAAAGCTGTATTTGCAATGACTGAAATCGTTAGCTGCCGAAATTTTTTAAGATAATTACCAGATATGTACAGAAACCTAGAGAGAAGGGATCTCAGAACTTGCAAATTATAYTAACAACACATAAACTAACTTACCTGGCACACTATTATTTCTCTGACGGGTTTGTTTGAATTCAGGACAATCTCTTCTAACATGACCCACATCCCCACAGATGAAACACCTTTTCTCTCTCGTTTCCCTATCATCTTCTTTCACTTCTTTTTCATCATCTTTCTCATTCTCCTTTTTCTTCAACCTGAATAATAATTTTTATTAGCAACATCACAAAACCACAAAAAAAAAATATCTCTGTAGAGTTGTTATATTGGTATGTTCAAAGCAAATGGTTACATAACCAACAGCTGTACCAGAATACAAATATCTTRGGAATCCCAGAAAAACACTTTCAGAATCTGGGCTGGTTAACAACCTGTTTGTATAAACTTAAACTTAGAAGCTCCCCAAAATTGTCCAGAAGCTATCTGACTGCATGAGCACAGAACTGTACCTGCAGTTAAGCAGGCTTGGCTTGCCAGTTAGTTTGGGAGTAGTTCTATGCAACAATCCCACYGAGTCAGAATATACACAAAACAAGTTAGTTGTATCTTGTAGATGTAACCTCCACCTGACTGGAGATGGCATATTTCTCTATAAGAGTAGATTAGCATCCTGAGCCTAGACAGAACATAACAGAAAGCACTGAGGCTCTTTCAAACACTCAGTACTAATACAACAAACAGCAGAAGAACTAGTGATTGGGAACCAAGACAAGAAATAAAGGTCTTTTTCCACATGGTATCTGTAGCATTGTTAAATATTAATACTATTTTGTGAGCTGTATGTACAATTTGAGAGAGATTCTGTCTGGCTGTGCTGTAGCAGCAGTTCGTGTGAAGAGCAGATCACAACTTTTCCTGAGGCAGATGTAGGGAAATAGGTGATGCAATTCAATGTGCTAGTGCTTGTGACGAGTACATTAAGGGAGCCACTGAAAAAAAAATAGTCAACCTGTGATCTTAAGGTTCCAGTCCAGTTTCATATATCTTGAACCCTGMTGACTGAACAAAAGGCTGTAAAGAAGGACTCTGTAGCAGAAAGAGACCAAGAATCTTTTGACGAATTACGGAGCACACAACTGAATATAAGGAGTAAATGGGAAAGCCCAGACTTTCTGCATTCTAAGGGCTTCAACAGGTTTTAGGAGGAGTCAGACAACCTACACTAAATGGGTCATTAAAAATCCAAAGACGTAAAAATGCGAGGAGTGCACATTCTCTGTCAATTCCTGCTAAACTCTCTTTGGAGACATTGACCTGCATGTACTAGGGACTCTTTTTGCAGGAGTACTGGATCCAAAACTCGTAAGTGCMATTAATGTACAAGTGCAAGATCACTAAGTGACTGGCACTAGTATGATGTTACAGAAATGCACCTTAACTATGTACATTTTAAATACTCCTAGATTTTAATAAATTAACTTTTACCTGCCTTGCAGAGGTATGTTATCAAATCTATAGAACAATTCGAATTCAACACTGTCTTCCGAACATGATCACTACAGAAAATCCATTTTAATTGTGCAGTCAGGTAATATGGTCTCCATCTSAGTATCTACACTATAAAAAGATAATTTCATGATCTAAATTTTAAGGTAAGCTGTAACTACATGAAGCAAAAGTATTAACATATTATAGACTGTTGGTTTTACTCTGTGTGTGCTTGCATAARCACTCTAGGATTTAAAGAGATGACAAGAAACAGTCTTAAGAAAAGCAAAAACAGGATGGGAAGCTGAGGATCAGATATGAAACTCTGATCTTCTGTGCACGTTCAGCATATTCTTCATTTCCATTAAAATTTGAAATACCCAAATCTCTCCTGATTTAATCTCAAAGATTTTACATTAGCTTTGTATATTACTTACCTCCTCCTCTTTGGACAGTCTTTCATGTAGTGACCAATTTTTCCACAGACACGACAACATCTGTCATTGGGTGCCAATTCCCCATCTGTCAGCACTTTCGAGTCAAAAAAGTATTCCTATCAAAACACATCAGACATACAATATATAAACCATTCACTTACAAGACTGAGAAATGAAAGCAAAATGGACAGCTTTCATCTCCTATTGTTCCCTAAATTTCACTACTACTTAGATTATACCTAGTCCTTTTCTTCCCCTAGATAATAGCAGCTTTTTCAGAGATGTGGAGCAGTTTGGGCTAAAAAGGAGTATTTTAGTCTTAMGGCCAGAGGCTGAATTTGCAGAACAGCTTATCCAGGCTCCAGCCTGCTGCCTACCTTCTGATTTCCCAAAGGCTCTTCAGAGGGCAATTTTTTGCATATGATCTATTTTGGTATCTGAGTCACTGCTTGTATGCTTTCCGAAGCAGACTGTGTCCCTTCCCAAATGACATGATTATAGCCCCCTAGACGGAACAAAGCTCAGGTGGGAAACAGATGGAGCATCTGCACACTGACTTATATCACTCCCCTCCTCTGGAGTTTGCTAAGGACAGCTGCAGTTCTGACGTGTGTCAGTGGAAAGGCCACAGTTTACAGCCTCTGAGCAACATAAACATTGTGAAAGTACTATCTTGCCTGAAAGATTGAAATAGAGATGCAAGTAGAAATGTCCTAACCTATTCTTGGAAACAAAGTCCTACTGTAGACAGGTAATTTACTGAATCTTTTTGCTACAGTTTCCTCTCCGTACCACTAAGCTGCAATACAGGGCATTGGCTGAGGAAGGAGAGCGAGAACTCCTTCTTTGTTGGGCACTTCGGAGAAGTAAAATGCTATGTAATACTATTGGCATTATTTCTTTCACATAAGAGACAGCTCATTCGCATGCTAAGGCTGCCTTCTGTCTTGCCTTTTATCCTTATGTAAAATGTTCAGTGAAAATCTGAGACGAGGCAGAACAACGCAAACGACCACATATTCAAACACACAGTATATGCTTTCCAGAAGAACTACAGCCTTGTGTTGAACATGTATGCAAACAATTAAAAAAAACCCAAACTAATTAGCAATAATATTTATTACATATGCTCACATATTTGTCAGTTACAAGCAACTACATCCACACTGTAATTCATTATTATTTGTATCACAGTCGTACTCAAAAGCCCCAATAAAAACAGATCCTATTTTATTATGCACAGCACAAACCCGAACACAGTCACTGCATCAAAGAACATTTAATACAAACTCAGAAAAACATAGATAAAGTAAGCAAATGGAAAAGAGAAGATAGGGAAGGATGAGGGGAAATAAAACTTTTCAAAAGATTTTCAAAATCCTTTAGAAACACAAACCCTGTTGAAAGCCATTGGCAGAACATGCCTCTAAACMGTCTTAGAAAACACCTTTCTAAGTAGATGTTAAAAATATCAATTCCAGCTGATTTATTTGCTCATATAAAAAAAAATAGTTCTCTGTTACACAGCAATGACTGAACCCTGTAGCACAGAGGAGTACTTTCTCTAATATGATGTTGCATGAACACATTCCTGACCCTGACTCACTATGTAAATTTTGAAGGTCAACTGATAAAAAAAAAAAAGTTGATCATCCTTTTCCTTCCTTAAGCAGCAATCCTTACTTTCCCCATCAACTGGAAAAATAAGTAGAATGTAACATCTTGTGAGTCTGTTTTCTTTAGCTACATGAATAGCTAGTAGAGTTCCTAAAGCTGTTTCTGGGTTTTATAGCCTATTTTGCAGTTTTCTGCAATACTTAATGTCACACAATGAAAAAGTTTTTTAGAAAACAAAAACAAAACCCAATATAAGCTTACTTTCTCCAAACCTGCCAAAAATACCCATCACCCATCCAACTACTCCTGTATATTGCAGGAGCCCAATACTAAGCTGTACATTTTATGCAGATGATGTATAATTACATGTATTGTGCATACCAAATTGGTAAATACATACAAGAGATTTTCTTTGGATGCATGAATTCAGTGGACGAAGAAAAGCAAACCACATACTAAAAACTATGAAAACTTACAGCTTCTCTTCCAACAGTTGGGTAGAATGGGGTACCAAATAATTTTCTCCCATTGATAAATGCCTTCATTATGAAATTGGTCACTATTGAAGAAAGACAAAGTTATTGGAAAACAACAGAAAAGGCACAGCACTTTAGAAACTAGTGAACATTAATCATTAGTAGACATTAATAGCTTACTTTTCCTGGAGACTCCAGCACCGAGATTATGATTCAAGTCAAAGGGATCTGTGTAAAGAAGGGAGAAAAACAAATCAGAGTTGGAAAAAATATGCTGCAACAAAAATTTTTTATTTTAACACAGAGAATTCCATTTTAAATGCACTCACAGAGTAGCTGATAGAAAAGCAATGCCAAGTGTTCTAAAAATATGTGACTAACCATAATAAAGTAAGAGCAATTTACTGATGTATACTAAAAGTTAGGAGTCTAATCTCATTTTATAAGCTATAGGACTTGCAACCAATGTTTTTTTTAAACATTGATGGTAGTTTCCTCACATAAAGATCCTGAGCAACAGGGAGAACAGATCCTCAAGCAACAGCATTCATCGCTCCCTCATTAATGGAACAAAAATTCAGCAGGTAAGTACCTTCGATGGCAATACATTTGGATGTCCACTGTTTCTCAAATGTAGTTAACAGCTTCTTCTGCCGGATGCTGATCACATATTCTTTGAAGTCAAATTCTTCAGTGTAGAATCGCAACAACCCTAGCCAGAGTTCTCCAAGTGATTCAGTGTTCTTTCCAAGAGAAGGCAGACGCTTCTTCTGCATGCAATTGAAGACATAATTTATTCAGCTACAGTTACTAAAGTACTTCTCCTCCTCCTGAACTATCTCTCTAATTATGAGTTTGTCTACCATGAACAGTTTCACTTGGTTAAAGTAAGGTTAAATCACTACAGTTAACACTACCTCAATCCTGGACTGTTTATTAAGAGTAAAAAGTATTTCTCCTGATTTATGTTATTTAGAAATTATTTAAAATAAACCAAGAAAAAACAGACACTCATTTCAGCAAAACAGGACTCATTTGGGAAGTTATAATAATATGGATATGGAAGTTTAACTACTCTTTTATATATTACACTGTTAGAAATTTATTACTTTCCCATAAAAACAAGCTTTAAGTTTTAGTGACTCTTCTGAAATTAGAATATTACCAATTCTTCCATGTCATCGAAGAAAAAGGCATTCCATCCATCCACCATTCTTTGTGGAATCTGTTTTCCATCAAATATCTGCCGAAATAGAGAGGGACACAGTTACCACCCCAATTCAAAGTCACCATACAAGACTTGCAGTTTTGCTGGTAAGAAAGAATACAAAAATATAAATCCTTTAATGTTAACAATTACTTCTTATATAGGCAGAATTTCCCATTGGTAAAAAGTTTGAAAGTCTTTTTGCATTATTGCTATACCTCTCCCAAATTATTTGGATATTTTATTTTTACTTGTTCATTGTAACTAAGAAAACATGACTGAATYACCTCATCAAGATTCTGACATCCCTCTTGCCCACAAAATCTCTAAGGAGACTTTATATGACTCCTACTACCTTTTGACTTTAGCAAAGCCAAGGGGAAATTCCACTGTTACTTAAATGCACTCTCAGGGTAGCAATAAAATAACAACCCCCAACCACTACTAAAGTATCAGCAAGAAAGTCTGAGTCTCAACTGCAGTGCTTAAGCCAATTTTCCTCTTGCACACAGACAACAAAAAAGTCAGAAAGGGGTAATTTTCAGAAGTGCTTGGGAGTTCCAGAGTGTATCCAGGAAGAGGTAGATAGCGGACTAAGTATATTCTCCCCACCCATGCAATGGAGGTACAGAACGTTATTTCTTAATAAAGTTTCCTGGCACATGTAAAATAGTATCTTTAAAGTTATACAAAAGCATTAGTTATCTTTTTCTTCCCCTCATCAAATCATAAAATAAACTTTTCCTCTTACAGATAAGGTGTTGAGCAATAAATAATGCTTCTGACAATAACTGATGGAAGAGCTGGACTCACATCTCAAGAGCATCTGGCGCAGTCTCATAATTACAATTCCCTTCTCTCCATACCACCTGCCAATTTTTTTTCTATCCTGTTCAGCATATAAATATAATCATAAGACCAAAATCCCAAAGTAAATGTAACAGCAGAACTTAGGTCCAACAGATTCCCGGTTTTGTTGTAATTTTCTTGGTAAGTTTTACCCACTAAAATCAAGCYGGAGTTAGGAACCTCCTAATGCAGAAGGGCCCCACGTTTCATTCACCCCCCTGATCCTAAAAGCCCACACTTCTCATATTTGCCTTGAAGAAACAGTGCATCTATTTTCATAGCCTCTTTTTCTGAAAACCTACCTCCTGAAGAACTGGAATAACTGGTGGATTTCTCTGCTGTAGAAAGTACAAAACCATAAGAATATAGGCATACGAAGACAGACTGCCACGGGATGCATCACCAATATCGCAGCGCTGAAAAATACATTTTAAACAACATACTGAATTTACATTTTATTATTCAAGACTAACAACCATGTCAGAGAGCAAACAGAAACCCCACCCGTAACAGAAAATACATTCATCTCATAACTAAAAATTCTTTTATGAAACCTGAAAAACAAATGTCCTGAGAGTCAAGTGCCATCTGGCAAATCCACAGCATAATTTGACTAACATAAAACCAGAAAAGCTTCTCATAGCCAAAATATGKTTTTTTTAATTTATAATGTGCCAAATTGAAAAAAACAAATCAAAACCCCCAAAACAGAAATCCCAACAAACCTCCACATCTGATGTCCAGGCTTCAATTCTGTAAAATTTAATTTTCCTAACCTCATGTTACTAGAGATGTTTCTATGATTYCTTATTGTTTTGGTTTCCCCTTTTTAATAATTAATTAATAGGCAAGTATTTCCATGTCGTACTGGCAGCTCAGGCAATACTTGGCATTTTGCTAGCATACGTACACATACCTAATTAAACCATGGCCCAGCCTGCACAACACAGCGTAAAACAAACATCAGTGAATTACCTTACTATGCTTGAAAATCTTATTACAGTATAACCTTTCTACAGCACCTGCTTCTAAGCTACCCCTTGCTTCAAGCATGTGTCATAACAAACAACACATTTTTAACCGCCTAGGTCTGGAAAAAACAGAGATTCACAAATTACTTTCACATTAGCAGCAACAGTGACAGCTGTTCCTGGTTTTTCTGCCAATGCAAACAGAGGAGGAAGCATTKTGCTTAAACACAGAGTATTTGCATAGCTATGAAGTCACCTCCATACAYACACATTCACATACACAGCTTGGAAACTTAGTCTTTACAGTAAGATTTTTAGAATGTATACTATAGTATGCAATACTACCAAAAAAAGTAAGATTCATTATTATCAACACAAGGCATTTTTAATCTGGACACAGACAAGACATAGCAATATTCTGCACTACTGTGACCACAGCAAAAAAAAAATCATTACTAGTCTTGGTGACAGTATAATGAACATATCAATTCCATTCTGGAATAAAGTTATTTTACTCATCTTGATGCATTTTATTATATTAACATCTGGTAGCATGATACATTCTCTATAACCCATTTTTTATTTGCCCCTGTTTCACTAAGCTTTCTTTGGATGTGTTTGAGGAGTGTATTTACTAGTACAGCTTGAATAAAAAGAAACACCATGTTTCAATTATCACAGGCTGTATAGTATAACACTTTGTTAGAATATCATAAGAAAAAAAGATGCAGGAGATTTGGTATTTCCAAACGCTTGAAGTCAAGTGTATGTCCTAGGCACATCATCAAGTGTATGTCCTAGGCACCTAAAGTAGAGAATTAAGCATTCATTCATCAACCCATACCTACTCCTGACTTTTACAGTAAGTAAAACAATGCAAGTAGGCCAGAAGAAAGCTGCAGTAATCTCTGGGCTGGTCCTAGATAAGGAAACTTGGGAAGCCCATGCACAGCCACATGCCTACATCTTACAGTTACCATTTTTTCCAGTTTTGTTTGGTTGTTTGGGGTTTTTTTTGCATTGTAGCTGGTTTGAGATTGAAAAAAATTAAAGTTTTCCTTTCATCAGCTTCCTCTTTGACAGAAGTCTTTCAACAGATAGTAGAAGATATCAGGACTAAAGAACTTGATTCTGACACACACAATCAGATGGAGCATAGTCAGCTTAAGGAAGTGCACTTCATATTAATAGCATTCTACTGTCTCCTTTACAGTTGGTATTAGCAAAAGGTAAACTCAAAGGCTGTGTCAGAAAACACTGTATTATACAAATAAGTACCTTCTTTTTGCATTACCTTTGCAAAAACTTTCATTGTATAGCCCAGATATTGCACTCTAGGATCAATAGCTGCATACGTAGCCAGCATTCTTGTGTTATGCTGCGCCTGGGAAAAGGGGAAAAAAAAATTGAACAGGTGTTTCAATGTAATTTATGGTTAATTATAGTGTAGTCTGCAGTTCAAGCACAGGAGATGCATAATACAATTGGAGGGCAAAAAATCACAACAGTATTCCATAAAATTCATGCAACATTTCCTGCACAAACATAACTGAAAGGTGTAATCAGGACAGTATTAATGCAGTAACAACAATAAGAACCTTGGAAAACACCAGCAAAGAAGTAAGTCCGTAAGATGATTCACATTGGAACAAATTCCACAAATGGCAACTTCTTCACAGGTGARTGTGAGCCCATGACATAAGAAATCGTGCCATTTCATTGTGCTAGATGTAAGCTGGGATGAGATGTACTATTCGTGATGGCAGAAAGGCCATGGTGAACGCGACATTAACAGCTTTTCAGGAGCATTCACAAAAATGCTTTGTGTGCCATGACGCTGCTCTGCCATCAGGTTATATAGCTACCAGGGTTGGGCTGAGGACTTGGGCCACTGAATTTAAATAATGTAGAAAAAATAACCCAAACACACAAAAGCATTTTAATTCTGGTTTCAAAATTATTCCCTCAAATGATGATTTGAGTGAGTTACAATGAAATAAAAAGCTTTCTTTGAAACACAAAACCAACACAAACAGATGCTTACCAGTGTATTGTATAAACTGATATCTCCTTCTAAGCCACTCCGTCTGTGTTCAAATTTTACTATAGGCACTTTGGCTGTTGTTATAGGCAAGATGTTTCTCAAACCTGGGGAAGCAACACTTTAGTACATAAAACATTTCCATTAACTACATATATAGTAAATATGTAAATACAAACCAAATAATACTTTAAAACACCTACCTGGATGCTTCTTAAGAACTTTTGCCAAACCTTCTATTATTTCTTTACAGTTTAATTTCTAGGAAAAACAAATATCACAGCTTCAGATATTAAAACATGGATCCTATCCCAACAAGCACATTTACTATCAAACATATATTTCATAGAGGAAAAGTCTATGTACAAAAAGTAGTAAGCAATAAGCCAGCACATGAATTTACGTAAACTGGTGACTTGTATTCTCTATGTGGACATCTACAGTACACTAAATGTGCGTCTGTAGGGCATTAAAAGTAAAATAGGCTGTATCTTGCTTCAACTGTGCAGACTGCAACAAGCCAATGTGCTACTAGCAAAATCCTACGTTTGCTTTGTATAGAAATCTTAACTGAATCAAAAACCTTAAAGAACTCTTGAATTTAAAATAGTAAACTTTAACAATTTCAAAACTCTTACCTCTGCRTTTTCATGGCCTTCCAACGTCATACAGATATCTAGATCACTGTCCCGAAATCCAAATCCATTCTTTGAAGAGCCAAACAAGCAAAGTCTGGCTTTGTCTGATCAAAAGAGTAGACCAAAAAAAGATAAATTCTTTTACAGTTGAATGGTAAGTGCTTACTACGTAATATTGCTTAACTGAGATGTGTAGGTGCCCATAGAAAATGAGCTTTAAGAGGGAGCTTACAACGCCACTTCTAACACTTCACCTTTGATAAAGGACGAAGCACAATACTTTAAAAATTATTTATAGAAAGTAAGGCAAGATAAAGCCCATGTAATTTTTGAGTGAGGTATGTTACAGAGTTACTATAACCATTAAATAGCATCTATAAATGTGGTGCAATGTTTTGTGGTATGCGACTGCACTTTCCTGTTTTAAATAAATCAAAATAATGTGCAAACCCAATCACCAGTACAGCTTTACCCCACAGATAAGATAGAGCTACTCTTAAGCAGTCCAAGCAATATTTCTGGTTCCACTCATACTTTTATCTAGGTTGCATATTTTTCCTGTGACTAGGTAAATTCGGTCAATCTGTAAGTTTCTGTAACCATAAGATATTGTGCAAGAACATACAAGCAGAAAGATTAATATACTTTATGGAACATTCTTTCCCAATTGTTTTGTTTACATTTTTGTTTGAAACACAATATTATAATGCATTTTCATTCTTGCAAAAGGAAAGTGAAATTATGTAACTGAGAGGAAGCAATTTCTTCCTAATTGAAAAGAATACATTTATCTGTTCAACTGAAATCAATGCTAGGAAAAATATATATAATACTTATTCACAGCTTCTTCCTAACCTTTAATAGAATTGGAAATTTTAAGTCTTGCAAGGCTCTGTAATAGGTCTCAATCCTCAGCTGCTGCCGGTAAGTGGAGGGCATAGCCAGTGGATGGAAGTGCAGTTCACAGTTCCTTGATCACAGGCCAGCTACAGCAGAAAGGATGGCCTTCTGCGTAAAGCAATGGACTGGAATTCAGCAGACCTGGGTTTGGTACCTGGCTCTAGCACTGTTTTACACCACCTCCAAAAAAATCACTTTGCATCTCTGTGCTTTGACTTCCGTCACTGTAGTAAGATACTTTTGCCTATTTTATAAAAGGGATGTGAAAATAACAAACTCATTAAGATTTCTTAGATACTTAAACACTGGTGACCAAGTATCAAAAGTACTTGGCCCATGACGCACATAACACTAAACCCAACTGGCCAAGGCCCATTCAAACTTTCTTTTTGTCCTGACTGCAATAGTCCTGTATCTGCATTATCACTCTTGCAGCTGTTCCTCCACTCTAGGGACATTTCCATGCAATAGCACTGAGGGATGTTCAGTTTAGAAGTCTGCAAGATAGCTTTACATACAGAGGGGAAAGAGATGTCACTGCTTTAAGCAAGGAAAATGAGCAATAATGAGACAAATTACATCTTCATGCTCTGGACAACATGAATGAAGAAAGCATTATCAAGAATCACTACCTACTGTTACATACCATTATATTCTTTTCGAATAAATCTTTCCAAACTTGCCAGAATTTGTTCTCTGTTTTGTTGCTCAGATAAAGGAGGGGATAATTCATCTAAGTAAAAACAAGTTAAAACACAGTCAGATGTGACATTCAGCTACCTCAAAAATCTTTTTCAGCTAATTAAAAGTAATGGATATCCTTTTTTTTTTTGGTTACATTTACCTTCCTTGAATATGTGTTCTTCTTTTTTATGATATCATTAGAACTGTTAGGATTTTATTTCAGACGTCTGATTTTTCTGCAATTATTCAAACACAGAGTGGCTTGGTGGGCACCTGGCATCCAGCCAAGGTTAACCCACCACAGCACCCAAAAGGGGCTTTTTCCAAAAGAAGCTATAGAATTTGACAAACACAAAAACTAGTTTTGCCCAGAGCCTAATTTCTGGGAACACTAGTAACTTCTTACAAACCCAGTGAAAAATCCTGTATAGCATTAGTTTCTCAAATCTGTTATAAGAATTTGATATCACAACCATGAATTATATGAAAGTAAAAATATTGATCAATTTGTAGCCTAGGGTACCTGGAAGAGCTTCTTCCCACTGAATTTATTGGAGTAAGTCATCTAACCCTACAGTTTTTATTTTTTCCAGATTACAGATCACAGTTTATAGTGGAGTACAAACACTTTTCCAACTTACCAAAACATCTTTTACACACTATATCAAGTATTTCCCGAAATCTGTCTGTCATTGGTGGTAGTGGTTTTAGATCAATTTTCTTGAAATCCTCTGGGCAGTCATTTTTGGAATGTCCATCCCGTTTGCAGATGCTGCATACTATAGTTGGTGGCTTTTGCGGGGAAAAAAAAAACATGCACAAATGCAGTTTTACTTTTAAGATAGTTCAACAGACTTAACATTTCCATGTAAGTCATGCAACCAAGAACATTTAACATCTGAACAGCAATAAGGCTCTACAAAGAACAGACCACCACCTCTCAACAGGCTGCATTTAGTTCTCACAGTACATAAGAGCAACTGGAAATTCTACAAAGAAGTAAGAGAAGAAGGGGGAAAAAAACACCACAAAACAGCCAAAAAACAAAACCCAGGATTTTTTTTTTTTTTTTTTTTTTTTGGTGAAAATCAGAAAGCTTTGCGTAAGATGGGGCAACAGACCATCTAGTCCAAATGGCATACAGGTTCGATGTTTTCCAGTCCTGAATAACAGGTACTCTAAAAAAGCTAGAGCTACCATTCATAACAGAGACTGAAACTGGGAGAATCCTGTCATCCATCCACCCTTAGTTTTAGTGATTTAAAAGTAATAGCCCACTGATACATGACCAGCACTGCTTAAATACACAGCTTACCTTTCCTGAAGTCAAAATAAACTTATCAAACACATAATGCATTTCTTCTGTAGAGAGTCTGCCTTCATCTTTGAGATCATGAGCTTCCACCATTGCTTTGCAGTTGGGCGAGGTAGCTGGTGTGCCAGTGCACTTATTCTGAGAAGACTCTGTTACCAAACTCTGTCTACTTTCAGCATCAGAAAATTCGTTACTAGAATTTGTGTCATAGGGCTGATGTTCACTGCAGTTACAGTGGTGGCTTAGCTCACCTTCAGTTACACAAACTGACATTTCTAAATCATCCCTATCATTAAGTGATTCTTGCTTTAATTCACAGCATTCATTAGAAATAAGGGATAAAGCTGCTTCTTTGTCTTCATCGTAACTAGAGTCCAATGTTGAAAGTAGCAAAGAGTCCACGTTCTCGGAAGTACATCTTTTGGCTACAGCTTCTACCGCTTCATTACATTCAAGTTCGTTCTCTGGCATGTTACATCCACTTCCTGTATTTTGTTTATCTACAACTTTTTCCCCTTGTGGAAGGCAACAGTTGGCTACAGGCTCTTCAGATCTTGTGGATTTCTTATTATTGATTTTCCCTTTTTCTTTTTTCTTGGTATCTGGCTTGGATTTAATCCCATCTTTACTTTGTGGACATGCAAAATATTTATACGCTGTCCTAAATCGCTCCAGGATGTACTCAAATACCATCTGGCTATTTAGACTTCGTGCAACGTTCCTCTTTAGTGCAAAAGGATCTAGGAAGAAAAAGAACAATTTCATTAGTAATCTTTAATTTCTACATTTCACTAAAGCAGCTGAAATACCTAAGTTATGATACAGCAGTTAAGAAGAGATTCTTATAATATAATCCAGAACTGTATTTGGATATACTTAGAGAACTTAGGGCCCACAAGGTTTTTTGGACTTCTTCCATACAAAACACGTGTGGCCATGAATGGTTGGCTATCATAAACCATTCTAAATAGTGTTATTTAAAAAGAAAACCACAGGTATATTGTACCATTATATTATGGTCAATTTCTAAACTAGAAATGAAAATAAACATACAAAGGCAAAATAAATGTAGGCCTGCCTGAACTTTTTCCCTTCACTGAAGAAGGATTTGCATTTCTCTTAAGATATTAATTTTTCTAAGAGTAACATTAAGGTTATAAGGATTATATGAACCAATCTCACCAGGTTTCATTCTTAGTCCTTCCTAGCGATTTCTAGATCAAACATGTTTTCCAAGTAAAAAGAGCACTTGCATAGTTGCTATAAGTTTGCCTGGGAAGATAGTATCAAACTGAGATTCTGTTACTTCATAATTTCAGTTACAAACTTCACATTAAAAAAAAAAGGCAAAAATGAAAAACAAAAAAAACATAAAACAAACAAACAAAAACAACACAAAAAGACCAACAATAGCAGGTATCAGAACCAGAATGCGATCTGTTTTTTGAAATTATTTCCTGTTTCTTCCTCAATAATTTGCCCTTTCATCTTACAGGTTTTAGTTTCCCACATGCTGAATAAACACTACTCTATTTTTAAAACTCTCTAGCTAAAAGTGATTGAAGAAAAGAATTAGGAGAGGAAATTAAAGCCACAGGAGTGATCTTAAGACCCACCACTCAACATGTGCCTCAACAATTCATTGCTTGTTTTTCTTTTTTACTTTTCCTTCTTGCTCTTCTTGCACCTTACTGACTCATCCTTCAATATACCTTTAGTAACTCATTCTCTGTCTTTATGATTCTTTGACCTATTTCTCCTTGTCCTCTCCATCACCTCATGTGTGTTACAGAAGAGCTTCAACTTCATCAACATCTCTAGAAAGTGTCCAAAATTCATTATTTATGCTTTTATAAAAATATCACCTTAAATGGTTTCTTAACCTTCCTCAAATACCCAATTTCTCTATTCCTAAGGCCAATTCAGAATGCCATGCATTGCTCTGTGACCTTGACTGTTAAGTATTGTTTACATATTTTTCTGAGTAGAGGAACAGAAATAAAGATGTCTTCCAGTTATAAAGAAGTAATAGACAAAATAATTTTCTTTCTTTCTCTCCTCAACACATATAACTCAAGGTATGTATCATCATCAAATTCATAGTCTCACCCCCTGAAAAAAATCACTTCCCTTAGCAGGATATTCAGGCCCTGAGGCATAGCCTATGACATGCCATTCAGTTTCACAGTATGGAAATACTACCAACAGGGAAAGGGACAACGGAGGGTGCTCTCTGTGTGTGTGTGTTACTTGGATGGGTTTGCTCCAGTTCACTCTGATCAGAGCTAACCTCTCTGTTCAGTCTGCATTAGAGTCAGAGGAAATAAACTGATCGCTGGTAACACTCAAAATACATTGTGGTTTTGGAAATGCAGCCAGAGGTGCTGAAAATTCATAATATCAGAATTATTAAAAAGGAATAAATAATAGTTTAGAGGAAGAATGAAACAGAGATAAGAACAGAATGGTAAGAAGCAGTGAGACAAATTTACACGTTGCACTTCAAGGACCAGAGTTGCAAAAAATAGTACTAAACGGAAAATTTGGCTTTAAACAGACTAAATAGCTGACAAAATATACARAAAAACCAATTTACGTTCTCCTCCAACTATTGATTTCGTTTATTGTCCAGACTTCTTGTGACAGACCTGAAAGTATTAGGTAAATAAAGATAATAATGCGGGATGACTGCAGAACTAGAAAAGGATATTATCCTACCTTCAATGGCTATTCGCCTTTTAGGCCAGTTTTTATTCTCTCTCGTTAAGAGTTCTTGTACCCGTATGCTGATGACATATTCCTCCAAAGCAAATTCCAGTGTGTAAAACTTCAACAGTTCTAACCACAGTTGCCCCAGTGAAACTTGGTGAGGGGTTTTGAATGCTAAGAGAGACTGAAACACATGGATAAGAATGCTCAACTGCAATAAGAAATGAAAATTCCCATTTTTTTTCCTGGTTCCATCCAGTGTTAATGTTTAAAGATAAAAAACAGGGATAAGAGACAGAATATGGTTTTCAGTGAAATAAAGCCATGACTTACATTGCCATGTTTCTCCTTTGCATTACTTTGGTTGTCCACTTCCGAGCTTGTTACCTTTTTACCGCCACCTTTTTGTTGTTCAACTTTAGTTTTGCTTTCTGCTCCAACTGAGTTTTTTGCTGCACCATTTGTTGGTGGTTTGTATTCCCACCGTACAAACTCTTCTTCTTCTATACCCTTCAGCTGGTGGTCATCTGGCCTCTTTGAATCAAAGCCTTCAATCTAACAACAATTAAAGTAGCTCTGAAACAAGACTGTATATAATACATACAACCAAAAGTTTTCACCAAAGATAACACTGACAATTGTGATATTTATCCCCCTCAAGAATAAATGATATCAGAGAAAAATTCAGAGAATTAAAGAAGAAAATATTTGCCTTTTCTCCAAAATACAGCATGACACAACTGCACAGGCTATAGCAGCTGCCCTTTTTTAAAAGTCATCAGAATCATCAGGCATCAGCTGTGTGAGGATTAAGTACCAATGCATTTTATTTACAAACTTCTTAGGCAATCAAATTCTGCACATTTTATGACTTTGCAGAACACAGAAATAACGTCAACAATTTAACAATAAAGTTACTGTATTACGAAAGCACTTACCCAATTGCCCAAATAGGATGGTAAAATACGTGGTTTTCTTTGTTGAAGAAAAAATATCACCATTAAGGCAAAGGAATATGAGGGAATCCCACCTTCAGCCTGACAGTCAATGTGACAGAGCTATAAGAGAATAAATCATTACTTTTATGATATAACATCAATATTTTAATTTAAAATCTATTATAAAAGGACAAATATTAAGGAAATGCGAGATACGGGATTTTCTGTTTCACTCTAGTATGTATCTCAGAAACTGCAGTCGTCATGCCATGCACAGACAAAATGCAAATTACAGTAATTCATACAGTGCCTTAAGTTGTACTATTTTATTATACATTATTCTCTTCAGTTTCATCACATTTTGTGATTGTGGGACACATTTATGTTCCTATCTAGAAT
Source organism: Oceanodroma leucorhoa (assembly GCA_030449065.1). Taxonomy (NCBI): domain Eukaryota; kingdom Metazoa; phylum Chordata; class Aves; order Procellariiformes; genus Oceanodroma; species Oceanodroma leucorhoa. The sequence goes on from JASVER010000082.1 coordinate 475,056, forward strand.
TTCAGTCAACTATCAGGTTTTTGTTATTGTGCGATACCTCAGGTATGGGCATCGAGATTCTAAGTATCTGGCTGTAATCTGATACCTGATACTGATCTCTTTCACGGGAACTCAAGAGAGAGGTAATAAACGTATTAGACTTTGAATAGTTCTTTGTAGTTTCTACTGCTGCTACTTATATGTTGTAAACCAGGAATTTTTGTAAAAACACTTTGCTAAATCAAGCAACAATAATAATAACATGCAACTGATTTTTCAATAAAGCCAAGACATTATAAATCAAGGATGGCCTGGCAGCAATTTCAGGACTGAATTACAAGACAGTTAAACACTGGCTGTGAACCTTGTAACTTGGTTCCCATGATCACTGTTAACGTCTGTGAGAAGTACAGCAGGGTATGACGACAAACCCTTTTTTGAGCAAGTTAACTTTTTTCAGTGTGACCTCAATAGCAGAAAGTTCGCATACCCGATTGCTCTGTTGAACTGGTTTTCAAGGATCAGTTAACTAGTTTTAAGGAACTAGCAAAATAGCTTGCTAACAGAGTAGTGGAAGCTTCATATATATTTACAGTTTCACACCAATATCTTCAGTCTCATTCTGGCCTGTTAAGGTAACAGGTGAACTAGTGGCATGAAGTTCTGTTCTACAAACATATTCATGGTATATTATACATTACATTGTATGCAGTACTTAAAAAGAGGAAATAAACATATTGCATTATCCTCAATATTTATAAACTTACTCTAGCCCAGTAGCGGAAAGCCAAAACCAAGGGAATAAGGACAGGCTCCAGTTTACCAAGTGCAGCCAGCAGGTCAGTTGTAAGGCAAGCCACATCATTTCTAGCACTTACTTTACATGTCAAACCACTGTAATTACAAATGTGAAGCAGAGAAAAAGAGTTATCACCTTGTGTATACGGATGATGCTTGGTGCGGGGGGAGATGCGGCATCACATCCCCATAATAAAAACATGCATCAATGTCTCCCTGTGTAAGAACCTGAACTTTTTAAACAAAAGCTACAGAATACAATCACATTTTCTTTACTGTTAACTCATCAGTTGGATCTAGAACTTACAAAACTTCATTACAGCTAAAAATATAAAACAGCATTAAGAATTTGCTCTAAGTTCTGCCATTACTTAATTGTGCAATCTTAACACAACTCAAACTCCATGTATATCTTCCATATACCAAAAAAATAAATAACTAAATAAATAAAACAAATCCCCAGGCCTGCTGCATATTAAGAGTTGGTAAGTCCACACAACAGCTGCTCTAAAAACTTTTGGTTTGCTTCTCAGAATGATTATTTCTATTCTCTTAGTACTTACAAGGCATTTGCATAATCTACAAATACAGAAGATACACCCACCCTCGTTGCATTTACTTCTCCAGAGTTTCAATCACATACCTCTAGCCAGTCAAAGCAATGTAGACACCATACAGCAACCATGTTTCATTTTGGAGGTTTATACTTAGGAATTTACTGAAACTGTCAGATGATGTGTCCTTACTGGTAATGTGTATCTTATAAAATGTTTTTAAAGCCTTAGATTAAACTGCTGCTGGAAATTTTAAATACCAACTAAAAACCATTCCACTTTTACCCTATTTAACTAAAAGTAGAACTGGTGTTTTCAGACTCGTACAACTAATGACCTCTATGAGGCACAAAAACAAAGCAAAGCTTTCCTTCTAGATTGTATTTTCGTGTATGAGCAATTCCCCTTTAACACGAATGTTACCTAAATGTTACAGTAATACTTATTGTCAGGAGTGCAGGCAAGTAGCTGCTATGAACAAGCATAGTAGAAATTGGTATCTCATTAAAAATCCTTTTCAATGACATGTACCTTTTAACATCTTTGCAAAAGACAACAGGAACTTTGGCATGGAAATCTGACTCCACATCTGAGTAGACAGCTGAGCAAGGAGAAAAAAAACATTATGTACGGAAGTCTTTTACAGTTTTCCCAATTGTGGCTTTAAAACTATTACTTTTATACCATGCTTTTACAGAACAACTCAAATTAAGTGCTGCATAGCTAACCAGTAAGCAATATTTTCTGCTTATTTTTGATGCTCACCACCAGTATCACAAAAGCTAGCAGGAGGGAAGACAAAAAAAAAAAAAAAAAAAAAAAAAAAAAAAAAAAAAAAAGAAAAACCCTGTCAGGGTTTCCCTTGTCAGGAAACTGGGCTGGTATCTCCTCCAGAACCTTTTTGTCTTTACAACATTTGAAATACACAAGGTTGAATCTCTGACAAACCATCAGGATAGTTTGAGAACCACTTATGGAGCTGACCTATCAAAATTTCCTGAAGGATCAAAAATGCAATGCTACTTGTGTCACTTGGTTCAAGATGTGCGGATTACAGGGTTAGATGACTTCCCGACAGAACCAGGAGGCTACAAGTTTCACAAGTCTTGTAATAGTTCTCACTGATGTTCATATACAAGTAGAAAGTGGCTTTTGGGTTTACTGCTTAGAATTTCTCCTGCAAAGTTAAATCCTTTTTGACCTGGCATCTAACACTACTACCATAAATTCTGGCAATCTGAACTGGACTACCTGGGCTGCCATTCTCCTGCTGCAGGTTCTCATATCTCACTTACAAAAGCACTGGTATTCATAAAAACCACATTCATAAAAACAGCTCAGATACAAAAATGGATTAGTTTTCAACCAAAGTAAGTTTACAGAAAAATTAAGCATAAAAACAACTGAACAGCAGTTGGAATATTAATTAAATAGCAACGACATGCAACTAAAACTCACCACTGCTCTTCAAGATTTCAAGCACCTGTATCAGAACATCTGGTTGACTCATCTAAAATGACAAAAGTAGAGCAGGTTACATTATTCAGACTAACCTATTTTATTTTACACTTTGTTTAAAACTACTTAGGTTGCACAACTAGTAACACTACGTTCTTTCACAAAAGTGAAATAATGTGTCAGTATTAATGAAAAAGTTAACTGTATCTGTCCGCACCATGAAAACAGGTACTAGTAAACATATTATATAGTTTTCTTTTAGCCTACAGTTTTAGTTAATACTTCTGTTCTAGTCCTGTATTAACAGACTCCATAAAGTTGCAACAAAATACTTGCCAATTTCAATGTCAACATATGCCACTAGAAACGCACAACAGTAAAGAATTTAATGTCAGTACTTTCGCAAGAGTTTTTAAAGGTTATAGTTTTCAAACGTGTTTTCTTTTCTGCCCAGAAATCAACTTCAGTGGTGTTTCAAAGATAAGCTGTAAATACTTCAAAGAAAAGCTAAAAATGATCACCACCTTTGAGCCTTTATGAAAAAGTTACATAGTACACTCCACATGCAATTGTTTGAAAAAGGGCTCTGTTTTGCTCCTTAACTGCAGTATCATTTCAAAATGCTATGTGTAAGTATGTAACCGAAACAGGTATTTTGAATTCCACTGTAACACGTACAATCAAAAAAAGAGCAAGTTCAGCAGTTGTGACTCTAACAAGAACATGCTGCTAGTATCATACTAAACATGAACCAACAACTTTGATGTTTAAAGGCAAGTTACACTGCTCTGCAGGAATTTTGTACCACAATAAACTGTAAACTGGGATGTGACATCTACTTGCAAGTTACTAAAACATAAAAGGAAAATTGTCACTTTTAGCCCCACCTTTAAAAAGATGGGGTGGAGCGGGAATGAAGATCTACAAGGTTTTACTGTCTGAATCACGAGCACATAAAAGCACACTTATCCAGAGCCAACTATTTTCATATTGCTTCAATGCTTACTCAAAAATTTTTTAAAAAAGGCTAGTATAAGATTGTCCAAAAAAACAGAATTAAAGTTATCTAATAAGCAATGAAAACTTTATCCACTGGATTCATAGCACACCTGACACCAAATCAAAGATTATATGCTTTGTGCTATTCTAACACCATACACCCTAACAGAAGGTGAAGGCAATGGAGTAGAAATAAATGTTGATGGCCTTGATTTAAAAAAGTCTCAGTTAATACAAGATAATATCTACACACCTTAGGGGGGAATTTGATATCAATGTTAACATCGCTGGTCTTAAAAGCGAATCTAGTTAAACAGGAGCCATACATCCTCAGTGAACAGTCTGGAAGAGAGAGGGAAACATAATTCTTTAATAACTAGTAAATAAATCATTCTTTAATGGATGACGTATACCTTACTTTAGATACTGTACCTGGCAAGTGGTACTCACAGATTAATGAATGTTGAACCACTTCCTCACCCCTGTGAAGGCTAATAATTTCCATTACACAGCATCACAGGAAAAGGGATAATTCAGATAGTGTAATTACCAAATGTCCAAAATTTTTCAAGCTGTTTTAAAGTATTTTTGCAATGCAGCTTTAGTTTTGTTTGTTCTTACTATAAAATTAAATATAAAATAGTAATAACTGTCACCACCTCAGTGCAGGATTTTATTTAACAGCTTTTGTTAACTACAACTTGATTTCACTGCAGCAGTTAGCCAACTATAAAATTCTTTGTTGCCTCATACACTTTTGTCACAAAAAAATTTTATATGTGCTACAATCTGTTAATTACATCAGCAAGTTCCTATGCACAATTCATTACGAAACATGCATACAAAACGTAAATTCATTATAATCCAAGACATAAAGTACAGTATCCATTTAGTAAGTGTTTTTATATTTAATACAGTTCCTTACCTGCAAAGATGTACAACAGATCTAAACTAATTAGAACGTAACTATTACAAGTCTTATGAGGAGCGGCTGAGGGAACTGGGGTTGTTTAGCCTGGAGAAGAGGAGGCTGAGGGGAGACCTTATCGCTCTCTACAACTACCTGAAAGGAGGCTGTAGAGAGGTGGGAGTTGGTCTCTTCTCCCAAGTAACTAGTGATAGGATGAGAGGAAACGGCCTCAAGTTGTGCCAGGGTAGGTTTRGATCGGGTATTAGGAAAGATTTCTTTACTGAAAGAGTGGTCAAGCATTGGAACAGGCTGCCCAGGGAAGTGGTGSAGTCACCATCACTGGAGGAGTTCAAAAAACATGTAGACGCGGCACTTCGGGACATAGTTTAGTGGGCACGGTGGTGTTGGGTTGACGGTTGGTCCTGATGATCTTAGAGGTCTTTTCCAACCTTAATGATTTTATAATTCTATGATTCTATTCAGTAATAACATCATGACAAATGTAATTCCACTCCATAAACAATTATCTATCCCACTTCATGATATAATTTTTGTAGATGAAAACTTTCCTGTAATATGTATTAGGGCTCTGACATATTTATGACAGCTGAAAATTGAGACTATTCTCAATCTGTTCCAAATCCAACACCCTGCTGCTCAAGCACGGTCACCTAGAGCAGCTTGCCCAGAACTGTGTCCAGTTGGGTTTTGAAAATCTCCAAGGATGGAAAGTCCACAACCTCTCTAGGCACCTGTGCCAGCGTTCAACCAGCCTCACAGTGAAGAGGGTTTTTCTTGTATTTTTTTCTTAGTACCTTTATTTGTGTTCTGACCAAACTCTCTCAAACAGAACCACAACAAAATAATTCTTAAAAGAGAAAATAATTCTTATATACACACAGCTTCAAACAAACTTTTCTCTATTTTTCTCTACTTAGAAACCAACCCTCTCAAAAGCAGTTTCTGTACGGTAAATAAATAAATAAACAATAGCAATAATAATACATTGTAATTACTTCCAACGGCTTTTCACAGTAGTAAGAATTTTTGCATAATTCTAATGCAAGCTCAAGAGAAAATCATGCCTGAACATCCCATGTTTTCTACACTGTGCATTAATTAATTTTTTCCTAATTTACAACTCAGGAAAACACAGTCACTAAAACACAGTGGGCTTTGAAAAGAAGAGTAACAAATTGTCATTTACTACTACAGACTCCCCCTCCACTACTACACCTCCACATCAGCTCATTAGCCCAAACAAGTCAGCCAGACAAGTAACACTAACACAGTAATTTTAAAGAGTATTTATGTAAAAGTAATAATTTCCTTTGCTTTGTCTTGTGCTAATACACTATCAGTGGAAAACTCAATAGTGTGTCAGAACAGAAGTTTGCGCTAGGAGCCACATACGGCAATATTATAGAGCAAACAGATTAGCAAACATCCACCCTAGAAGCCCCGGTTCTATTCAGCACCTTATGTTTAAGCATATATTTAATACAGTTCCTAAAACTAAAGCTGATCATCCTGCAGCAAATAAACACAATCTTACTACTGTAATTTTATAGAGTAAAGGGAAGGTATTTCTAAAATAAAAGGACAGTACAAAATATCAACCCAGTTTCAATACAGATGAAATAAAAAGTCTGAAAACTTATTTTTTGTCAATGAGATTAACACTTTCTTCTGTTCAGATTCACTGAAAAACAAACCATTGTTAACATAATGTCAACATTACCATAGCTCCTCAAACTCCCAGTGTATTAACTATAGGATACGATGGGAAATCAATGCAAAGAAGCAAATGTCAAAGATTATTTTATTGTCATATTATTTTATTTTCCAACAGTCGTACAAATTGGATTTGAAAGTTTACATGTCCTATTGAAGTAACATACTGTATTTCTGAAGGAGGAGGAGGGGGAAGACTACCATTCAACTTATCCACACAATTTTTATGAACTTTATTAATGCACTGAACTTTATTGACCCACTGAAGCAAAAAAATGGGACTAAGCTTTTAACCTGCTCAGACTTTTTTCTTGCCTAAATTATTCTATTTTTAATCAACATAAAGCACTCAATCAAGAAAAAGGCAGATGAGGTATGATATTTATACGTGGTTAAGTAAATGTAATATTTTGACCTATTTAATACAATTCCAGAGACTTTGGGAAGCTATAGTTGATCTCAGAACTACACGTCTCCTCATTTTAGGACCCATTAACCATAAATATACATGAGAAGAAATACCTGTTGAACAATAACTCTTGTTGATTTTAATGACTTGTTTTAATGAACAGTTAGTGATTAGTACCTGCAGATATTTCAGATCACAATTAAGCACTGAAAATGTCTCATATGCTTACCAAAATCACTCATAGTTGAGGTCTAATTTTTTTTTCCCAAAACTATGCTTTAAAAAAAATTGCCTCATACAACTTTTATCTGCCCTGAAAGATGCTATAAACAACTGAAGGACTGGTAGGAAAAAAATACATTTCAAACTCTTACTTGTTTTCCCCTCCTGCTACATTTATATTAGTTTAATTAAGTGTACCTGGGAAAAAAAAAAATCTCTACTGTAACAGCCACAGATATTCAGTAATGCTAGGTAAAGTTTAGGAGGAAAGGTTTGTAGGACTAGAGCCTGATGGAGATTCTCAGTGGCTGAGGCTTTAAACATGACCAGGAAGGAAGTATTTCGTGCCCTGGAAACTTCCAATCTTTATCATAAATCACCACTTTAAAGAGAACCAATAGCTTCAATAAACACAATCACATTTTCCGCTTTTTGTAGGTTAGCTCCTTTTAAATCAACTGCCAGTCTGTATTAAAATGCCTGTATGTATTAATATCGTATAATACAAAGATAATTCAACCCCAAATGCATTAATCCACCATTAATGAAGGTATCAAAATCTGTGTAAAAATAAAGAAAAAAGAAAAATTTTCACTAAAGAAAATGGAGAATACTATGAATACCTGGTAAAGGCTGTTGAATAATCTTCTCCATCTCATTTACAATTTCTTGACGAATTCTGAAGTCATCATCTGATATGCCTTGTTCATTTGCTGCCTCAATGAGTGCAAAACTCAGAGCAGCCAACTGTGCAGAAGAGGGGGGCGGGAGGGCACGTAGCTCATTTTCTTCTTGTTTTTCCTAAATAATTGTTGGATGATAAAAGTAAAAACTGGTATTTTAAGAGAAAAAGGTTATCTCATACTATTGCACGATATTAGAATGTACAGTTTACTGTTTGTATTTTGCTATTTACATGGTGTCCTGACCAAACACTTTCAAAGGTAGGAACTCTGCCCGGCCTAACTGGCGAATGTACTGGTGTGGCCCATAGAAATGACAGTAGAAGCTCAGTGTTTAAAAGAGAACATGTTGTTTCACAGCTGGCAACTGGGGAGGAAATCTGCTGTGTTACATTCCTGAACTACATTTTCTGACAGTTCTGAAACAGAATTCATATAAGGAAATGAAAAGCTGTAATTGTTCCTACATAATAAAAGTAACCAAGCTGAGAAAGTTTTTCTAGGGTCACACAGTTTTTTTTCCAGAGTGGATTGTACTTGAAGGAAAGATATCAGAGGCAGAAAAAGTATTCCTAGCTCCAAGAAATTTTGGTAAGTTGAGTCCCTTTGCTGCCTAAACAGCTGGTGCCAGAATGTACTATTTTTAGTGCATCAATTTATAATCAATTTAATCCAACAGCAAGAAACATCTCAGATGCATCATTTGGGAGCAAGTACAACAATCACTTGTTTCACAAATTCATCAACTAAATGAAATCTGTGACTGACAACATAAATAAGTACTAACCAGAAAATAATTATGCACTAGGAAAACACAGCCCAGTATGAAAATGTTTAGTTAGTTCTAAGCTGCATCTCTCAACTCTGCTGTTCTTATTTGAACAAATTTAGCATAAGAAAGAATATGTGCATTTTTAAAGCACTGTGTTTTTTTTAATGTCACTGCTTTAGGGTTTTTCTTGAGTGRGGAAGCCACAGGTGCTGCTAAGCTTATTTGATAGTCATGTATATCATAGTTAGAGCTGTAAATAGGTGTATTTTATGAAGTAACATTTAGACAGATACATACCTCTTATCACTGTATTGTGGCACACAACATAAAGCTATTTGAAGACAAGTGTTAAAAACCGAAACCACTCCCTGTCCTCTAGCATTTCCATTCAGTGGTAAAGAAACCTCATTCCTCAATTCTTATCTCCATGCCCAGATGAAAAGCACGGTATGAAAGTGTTTCCATATCAAACATGGGTCTGGTTTGTTGCTGGTTTATTAATTTTTTTCTTCCATGATGCAATTTAGCAGACAGCAAGAGAACCAGAATCCTTTACAAGTAATAACTAAACGTAATACAAAAAATGTTACTTTCTGAGATGTAATGGGTTTATGGCATTCAGAGTTTTCCAGGTAATGGCTTGCATATATAATAGAATTAGAGCATTAATTACAAACAGAGGTATGGTAAGAAATAGATGGAAACAGCAGTAAGTAATTGACTGAATTTTGGGGAATGGTTGTAGGAAGAGTAATTTTAGTCATCTGAATAACAAAATCCTACATACTTGGGAATTTGTAGCTCTTCGACAACATTTACAAAAATGGGTTCGCAAGAACATCTCTGCGCCATTTACTGGATTTCACGCATGTAACAGTTCTTTAAAGCAAAGCAAACAGTAACACCATGGTATCTGATAAGGAAACTGTTTTTCTTTTTGAAACCTTACAACCGTTTTTCATATTAAACACGTATATAAACCCAGGGAGATGATGACTGACTGAGGAACTGAATCCTTCCTTACTTGAACTCTCTTTTTTTAGTCTAGACACACTATCCCCTCCCCTTACCCATCACAGAAAGGATGTAGATAAAAATCTCACAAGTCAGACAAAAAACAGAAAAAAACCAACATCCCCAACCCCGGGTCCAGTCCCTGAAGGTCTTGCTACCAACAATATTATTCTTGGAAGAAACAGAAAAACTAAATATGTTTCTCACCTAAGTTACCTTGCCTTCTGTTACTAAAAGTATGACTGTCCACTACTCAGAGATACTAATTCAGAAGCAATGATCGAAAATGTTCTTTCCTCTCTGCCTGGACAGATCATCAAGCCCTTCCTCTCAACCAGAAAGCAAGCAACAGAAATTTGTGGATCTCTGCTCAGCACACAAACTTTTACCTAAATGAAGATGACCAAAGAAAACATACCACATAACAAAAAAATCTTAAAAAAAACAAAACAAAACAACAACAACAAAAAAAAGAACAACCACACAGAAGGGGGAGGGAAAAAAAGGGAAAAAAATAAATCAGTCAACATTTTATTTGTTAACTTACCATTATATTTTTCTTATGTCGTTTTTCTTTAATATGCTTGTGAGCTCCCTGGATATTTTCAATGTGAACTAAGCAGAGCTTGCATAGATACTGACAGTTGGTGTATTCTGGGGACCTCTGAGGAAAAATGGCCATAGATTAAAAGAAAATCTTTCTGCCAATAGTGTCTGAAAAAATAAATTCTTTGAATAATAAATTGTATTTAACATTATGTAACATTTGTATGGTCAAGGTGCTTTGCAAACATTAAGTAATCTTCAAAAAAACACAGTGGAAATGGATTTTTACCCATGGGACAAGTGGGGAAAGCGAGGAAAGAAGTGAGATGACTTGAATATTACACTTCTCAGTAAATTTTAATGAGGCAAGATTAAGACTGAAGAGTTTACACCTCTTAAGGCTGACCTAAAGGCCAGTAAGCCATTCTCTTCTCAGCTCAAGCTTTTAATAACTACAGATTTATTAAATCCCAGCATCTATCCTCCTTTCTCTGATGAGAAAGTGGCAAGTATTCATCATATTATCTACTATACATGTTATGACAGGTGGTGGTGTTGTTTGGCTCGCATATTCACAGCATACTGTGCAAGTACTGCATTTTTTGTTCTATTAAAAAGGGYGCGGCTGGCCAACAAGGAGGAAGATAGCCTGTTTCTGACTTACTAATGACTATATTCTGGATGAGGCGGGATCCTCTGACAAGGGGTAAGATTATTCCATTTTGATGAATAATTTAGGATGCTCAGAATTGGAGAAACATGCAGAACAAGCATCTTTTTGTACAGATAGATGTACAAAATGGGAGAGATGGAGTACACAAATGGAGAGCTGGAACGTGGGAGACCTCTGAGAGTCTGCAAGAAGCAGCCAAGCCTCAGGAGATAATAGGGGAAAACAAACAAATAAAAAAAATCACTGTTTTCCTAGAGTCCAAGAGGGGATACTGTGAACTTCATTCAACCAGGAAATCACCGAGAACTAAMTACTAGACTAAAAGGCAGAAAGGACCACTTCCGCAAAGATGAGGGGTTGTTGGCAAATACTCCACTTTAATCTGTCTCATCCTGCAGTTGCATTTTCTTGCTCTAATAAAACACTGCTATRGAGATTGGAAACCTTTTGATATGTTCACTGCAAAGACAAAAGGGCCCCAACAAAAAGCCTTCATTTTCCTCCATACTTGTTAGCATTTTTCCAACAACTGCTATCAGTTATAATTGGGAGAGAAAATACCCTACTTAACATTTTCATCCTAATTCTAATACTTCTAAATTTACTAAAAGCGAAAAGTATACTGAAAACACCAGATGTCTAAACAGGGACATAACAATGAATGAACAGAGAACACCATTTTAAGACACTAAGGTGGACTATAGATCAGTTAAACAAATTTGACTTACTCTGCGGAAACCTAAACCACTGCTAAATTCGGGCAAGTTTTTCCACTTACTGAGTTTGATCTTTTGATTTTGGAAAAAAAAAAAAAAAAGGTCTGATACCCTCCAACTGCAGAGTAAGTATCAATTTAAAATAACATGGTCATTATGCTTTTACTACTAATTCTCTTCATCCTTATTTTCTGTGAGACAGATACCTAGTAAGGTGAAATTAAACATCTATTTGGAAAACAACTTATAGACAGTTACACTTGGCTAGCTCGGAAGATTCAAGTATTTGATACCTGGTGATTGAAATAGATCAAAAATATTTTACCACTSTTCTAAAACTGAATGAATATCAGCAATAATCATATTAAAAAATTCGGGTATTTCTTTACAATACTGATCTGCAGTCAACAGACGTTGCCAGCGAAGTGGAATCATGTAACGCCTTTTATTTTGCCTTTATTATAAAGCCTTTTTTAATCATCTAGTTATGCTTAACACCAATGAAGGGGGCAAGAACTCAAAATAGCAAAACAAAAAAAGCTACTGACTACTACTTGGGTAAGACAGAAGCATCCAAACAAGCCAGGCCTCATGAAATTTGTGCTTGGATATTCAGGGAGCTAATCCATCTCAGAGCCAGTTGTATTTTTAAAGAACTCACAGAGAATGGGAACATTCCAGATCACTAGGAAAGAGAAACTTAAGAATATCTTTAAAAGGCCGAAGAGGATGAGCCAAGGAATTATTCAGAATTAGCATCCAGAAAAATACTGTAATAAATTATTAATAAGCAGATAGAAAAAAAACAGGTCATAGGTGACAAACTGATCTGCTATAAACAAATTGCACTAAACTAATTTTAGGGTTGCTTTTTTGAAGATAAAATCATAGGGCTTGAAGAAGCAGCAGCAGATGCTGTATCTCGAATTTTACAAAGTTTTTGTCACTTATCATAGTATCAGTCTCAAAAGGAGACCATAAATACTATCTAAACAAAGAACAGTAAAGTGGGAGCAAAACTGCTCAGAAAACTGTCCTCAGAGCACACATACCTAGACTGGTTCACCACCAGTCTAAAAGCATGGGACAAGTATTTTCAACAGGGGTCCTACTGGGGTCAGAAACATTCATATTTTTGTTGAAGACTTAGGAAATGCAATAGAGGGTGTGCTGACTACAAATGCAAAAGATACCAAGTTGGGAGACGTTACAGAAGATGTAAGATGACAAAAATTCAGTGATCACAACAAATTAGAGAAATGGAATAAGCAGGCTGCAATTAAATAATATCAAAGCAAAGTATCATTCCTCCTTAGCTATTATCAACTGCAAACAATACAGGGCTGGGAACACCTGACTGGGCATTTCTTAAGAAAAGGATATGGGGATCATTGCTGGTCAAACTACAAGCCAACATCCTATCRCTGCTAAAAAAGCAGAGATCCTAAACACAAATGCTATATTTCAGACAGATGAAGTCAGCTTTCCCCTTTACATGTAAGGCCTCAGCTGAAATTGCATGTCCAATTTTGGATACCAGTAACATGGTGGATGCCTATAGAAAAGCAGTAAGAATGAACCAGTAACTGAAAAACCCCTAAGACSAAAGACCAAAGAGTGAGTCTAAAGAAGATAAGACTGCAGGAATGGTAATGATCTTCAAATGTGTAGAAAGTTGCTGAAAAAAGTAAATRAACTTATGTTTATTTTCCTAGGACAACATGTGAGGGATTAAAATGCTGCAAGAGACACTTACATTAGACATTATGAAAAACAACTGGGTTACCTATACTGACTTCAAAATTTGCTTCATTGGAGATAATATTAAGAACAGTTTAGACGAACATTTTTAAGGAGTCATCTTCAATATATACTGAAGATAGCGCAAGGTTCCTTTYAATCCTGTATTCTGAGTTTCCAGGTAACCAGACTTTCTAGAAGATCTTGGGTAAGTAATGGAACTGTAAACCTTTAGGTCTGCAGAATTAAAAAATACTGTTCTACAAGGGCCACATGTGCCACAAAAGGAACACTAAGTTTCCAATCCATATCGTCTGCCACGATGAGTGAGTAGTCAACTACTAGGGATAATATCTTAGATCACTAAAGTGATTCATTATAAAGAAGAAAGAAACAGAGGCAACAGACTCTAGTAGAAATAMCACCCAACCAGAAATATGGTGATGCTMATGAAAGAAGACACCCATTTTCTTTTTTATCTGATAAATAACTCAACCTACTTTTTCAAGTCGGGAGATATAATCTCTTTCCAGACGTTCTTCAGCTTGTTTCAATCCTAGTTGCTGTTCAGCTGTCAGATTAGATTCATCAATAACAGTGGTGTTTTCTAAATAATCAGCTTCCAAAGTATGTTCTTTAGTTGATTCAGAATTCTTTATTTTACCTAGAGAAAGAAATAGTTATTTTCTTCAGAGGAACTCAAGGACAGGAAAAGTACAAGTTAAGAGTACAGAGCAGTTAAGAGCATCTCACTAAGGAGCCGGACATAAATTACAGCTACATTCCAGTTTTTTGTCCAAAGGCTAGCCAAAATCACCTTAGACGTTAGAATCTTTCCAGTATGTTCACCAGTATTTTGGAGAGACTTCAGAGACTAGTCTGCTACTAAGAGTGCTATCAAAAAGAGGGAAAAAAAATAAATGGTAGATTCATTTTGTGTTTCAGTCATAATTTTACAGTCGCTATTAAGTTCTTCAAGGCAAGAAAGGGGTTTTTTTTGCTATGCAGAACAGATTACGCGAGATCTGATGCTCTACTATACAGAAATATGAAATACTAGACTTAAAATTTTTTACACAACACATTTTGTTAAGGAAACAGTCGTCGAACTGCCTTAAAGACATTCACCCAAATGATCTTACAGAGCCAGTCATCAGGCATTTCAACCTCTCGATTTAGAAGGCTGCTGGAGCTACATCTGAACACACTGCGACACCTTGCCGCCCACGGCTAGCAACCACGGAGCTCTGGAACGCTGCTACTCACCAACACACAGGTCAATTCCAAAAGGCCAGTTCCTCCAGATGCCTATGAATTGTTCATAGTCTACTAATCTGCACAAACATCTACATCTTAAATTATTCCAGTAGTTTTTACATCAGCAAAAGTGAGGGTTATTTGTGGGATTTTTTTGTGGGGTTTTTTGGTTTTTGGTGGGTTTTTTTTTTTCCTTTCCTTTCAAATGAGGTCTGTGCCCCCAGACTAGTTAGGAATCAAAACTGAGCAAGTTTTCAAGTCCTGGTTTCTCAGTGACAGATGGTCCCTACAGTACATGACGGTGGTCTATAAAGAGCTGACTGATCACAGGATGTTGCCATTTTAACTTGGTTTTCCTGTTAAATTTTATTAAGATAGCTAAAAAAATATGCATTTTAATATTTTCCTAGTATTTCCATACAAGAAACTGCTGTAGCTGTTGCAATAGTGGGAAATACTTCAAATAGGTCTGCACTGGCATGCCGTCTTACAACAGCATTTTTATGAGAAAAAACTGCGTTCTGAAAAAGTGTGACAAATCCTGAACTAAGGAGTTAATCTGAACGACACAAAGCCTGATCCATATATTTAATTCTGAAATTGAAGAGTATATATAAGAATTGAACACTCATAAGGGTAACTGCTGATGGATGGTAGGTACTCCAGAGCTCCCTAAATCAAAAAGCCATCTGCCAAAACATATTTTAAACATTTTTAGTAACAAAAAGAGCACAACAATCACAGAAAAAAAGGTAAATATTTTTCCCCTACCTATAAAAAAACTTTTCTTGCAGGTTTTTCCCCTGATCTTTCTGAAAAGCAGTAATAGCTGGCATTTCCATAAATGACAATGATATTACAAAGGGTTCCCCCCTCCCAAGACACTATATTCACAAAATTGCCTGAAATCCACACACACAAAATATCTTGCAAAGATGTTTACATCTTAGGCATGAGAAAAAAGAACAGCTATTATTATAATCTCTTATTCTCTAAGTAATATGCTTGTATTAATAGCATGTTCTCCCTAAATGCAATCAGCAACTTACTATATGTGAAAAAAATATGCAAATAGAAACATTTTAAAGCCCATTTCAGATTGTTAACAATTTTACCAGAAAAAAATTGACTAAAGCAGTGTTGAATAATACTCACTGAAGTCATCAGGCTTAAGTTCCATTTTTCTTTGATCTGAAGCAGTCTTACCAGCATCACCAGTCTGATTAACACTAGTCTTCAAAGTATGAACTCCCAGTGGATTTTCCAACAGCAGTTTCCCTTTCTGTGTAGCTGTTAAGCTTTCCATACTGACCCCATTCCCTGAAACATGGGAGCCTGGAAAGTTTTCTCCCACTGGTTGAGCTTTTGTCTGTTTCAGGTTTTCCACTGCTGGTGATAAATTAGAAAATTTTTTTGCTTTTCCGTGACTTCGATCCTGAACGTTTGACCCCATATCTTTAGTTCCAGGAATACAACTATTTACTTTGCATGATTTATTTTCTCCTTGTTTTTCAGAACAAACATCATTTTGTTTACTTTTTTTGCTGCTATTCCCACTTGGAGAACTTCTCCCAACATCCTTCACAGATTTGTCRTTTCTATTATGTTTATAATTTTGATTATTTGTAACTTTGACTGCTTTGCCTTCCTCACAGACAAGACGGACAGACTTCCTCGGGTCATGATTTCCATTCTTTGAGCTCTTGGCCTCTTCCATTATAGTGAAGACCTGCTTCTCCTGTCTCTTGAGACCACTTGAAGTGCAATTCTTCAGCAATTTGCAGTTGATTTTAAATCCACTGTGCAGGCAAGGATCGTAGCTGATTGTCTACTGAAGAAATAATGATAGACAATTTTAAACTGAAGGAAAAATATCAAAGCTCTATGTAGACAACGAATTAAAATAAACCTCCCTAAAGAAAAGTGTAACTACAAATTATTATAGGAAGCATGTTCCCCCCACAGGTGTAAGTGAATTTTCATAATACGTTCCGTATTAAAGTAAAACTGATTAAAATTTTGATCATCTTGCCTTCTATTTAAAAGAAGAGGGGATATGAAGAGACAAAAAATGGCAGAACGTGATAAAAAACACTCAGTGATAAACCTGCCAACAGCTTGATTTTTTCTTTCCTTCCTATTTTTGGCCTTCTGAAAAAACAAGAACGAAGATCTCTGCAACTACATGGGAAAAAATAAAAAAAAAAAAGAAAAAATTTAACACATCTAAAAAATACCACTCAATAAACACACAGCTCAAATTAGCCACTAGAGAAAACCAATTCAGTTTCCGGCAAGCAAGGTCGATTTTATTAACTGATTTTAAGAAAAAAGTATTTAGAGATATAGCTCGAAGTATTAATAATAAACCTGGCCTATCACCTGTATCCACAGATACTTAAGCATATTTCTGACACATACAATTCTCATATAAGTTAGCTGCCATCAATTAAATAAGATTTTGCTTAGCCAAAAACCCCACAAATAGTAAATATTTTGTTTAGCTGCAGATTAACTTTACTTATATAAACCTCAGTTCTTTAGGTGGTATATCATCTGAGCTTTATGTTGGAGACAACTCAAAGATTGTTTTTCCAATGGGAAGCTAAGCATGAATAAGTGGGTCTGTTTGTAAGGAATTACTCTTACTAATATAGAAAACGAAGGGGGAATCTGTAACAAGAACTTGGATTTTTTTTTTTTTAATAACCTTGAGTTAGCAATAAAAAATTATGGAATGAAGTATTAGACATAGAAGAAAATGAATTTTACAAAACTATAGCAAGATAGGGAGTTCAGAGTTTCTCTCTTTCCTGTCCAGCTACATATTTGGTAGGTAAAAGCATGATCCATGGAAATTCCTGGGTTTTAGAGAACCCATCAAAGTAAGTACCTTATCATTTAATGAAGAAAAGGAATAATAGAAAAGTCAATGAATTACAACTACTAGAAATATCACAATGTCCTTTTGTACTTAATGAGAACCAGAAGGAAGGATCAGATTAAAATGTCTGGTTAAAAAAAAACTTTCTGAATATTATCAGTGTATAAAGGACAGTAATTTTTTTTTTTCAGGCTACATAACGTAGTTACTATCTCTCTCTCACTTTAAAGAGACACAAATCAGAAAATACTTCAGGACACAAAGCACATACTAAAAACGGTTCTCTTAAGCCTCTACTGACGTAATTAAAAATACATATTATCTTTCAAAAATGAAAATCAAACAAACAAACAAAACCCACATGAATTTTCATGAAGTTAATGTTAGCATCACAGCCTTTAGTGTTGAAAAAGAAAAAAAAAATCTGCATTCCTAAATTCATTCCAACGGCTACGTATTTTATTTCACGAATACATTTAGTTAATATTACAACTATTTTCTATTAAACACTGATTACACCTGGCTCTTACTTCTAGACCAAAAGTCAAAGACCAAAAATTGAAAAGATTAAATAGTGTTTGCCTTTGGACTGTAGTCAGTCCTTCCCATAGCAATTCTTATTAGCTCGGCAGCAGGAACTACTGCCCACCTGTACCAGCRCTGCTCAAGCCTCAGCGTGGTAAGAAGAGCCCAGGGTCCCCACAGGTTGGCTAAATTGTTCTAGTCTCCGACCACCAGTATAAAGCACTGCTCTGTAGACTGGTGAGATGGTATAGCTACGTACAGCATGTCACTATCTTTAAACTGTACTTTACAGTGAATTTTTTTTAATGTAACCAAAAGAGAAAGGAGAGTAGGATTTTTCAAATTTTAAACTATTCCTTACGTTTTAATTGCTCAACCTGAGGGGGGGAGGCGTGGAGGAGGGGGGACCAAAACAAACAAAAAAAACCCACCCCACACATCAGTTCCACTTTCATTTCTGGCTCATTTCTGACATCCAGTCCCCCTTCAACTCCAGACTGGAGCACACCCAGGCCACACTTCCACGTTCACTGAACAGCAGCGTAGGTCRGCACCAACACCGACAGGAGCAATATCGCACTCCTTCTCCAACGCCAGCTATTTACTCCCACTTCTCGGGCTGCTCCCTCCCTTGTGCAGCCCTGCAGTGAACAAAACCGGGAAACCAATCCAGCCTAACATAAAACTGGCATGAAGGAGGAGGAGGAGCAGGAGCTGGTAATAACAAACACCTAGTAGGGTGGGGACTTCTCTTGGCACCGCTTCCAGYTTAAAGCTACCACGAAACTCCGTCATTGGAGGAAAAGTGGGGCTTCATTTTGCTCTGCTTTTTTAAGTGTCCAATTGGCAGATTCATATTTTGCAAGAAGGTTTAAAAAAAAAATCCATAAAAATTCTACGGTAGGCTCAAATTATTTGATCTCATCCATTCAATATAATACACAGTTATATATTCAAAGAGAATAAATTAGCTTTAACCAAATGTACAAATGTGACAGGAAAAAACAACTAAGGAAACTGCTAATAAAAACTATCTTTATAACCCAGCTAATAAATTGAGTACTGTGATAACATTACATACTAAAAGAGTGAGTATAATCAAATGCAAGTAGTTAAGGTTAAAAAGCACAGATATATTCTTTATTCCTGAGAAATATGAATAAAGATAGGTCATGAAATTCCTAAGACAAGAATATTTTGTCCAAAAAAAAAAAAAAAAGAAAGAAAAGTTAAGAGTTCCACAATGAAATTCAGAATCTGAAATGCAAGTGCAATCATAATGTTGTACTTTGGGATTTTTTTTGCTTTTCTCTTTTTTTTTCTTTCGCTAATACTGAAATGATTTAGCAAACAAAAAATAATCTAAACTGCTGTAACATACTCGATAGTAACCACGTTAGCCATCTCACAAAGAACTGCAAAGTAAACCAACCAATGAAACTTAACATGAAAAACAAAAAAAAGAGACCATTACCAAACCTGAGACAGTCTCAGAAAGACCCTTCCTCCTCTGACCGATATTGACCATCTACATGTAAGAGAAGGCAGAGAGGGAAATGGGAGAAGGGAAGGGAGTGCCTCCGAAAAGAATAAAATGGTTGGAAACAAAACACTAGAGTGGAGTGAATCAGTGCTGAGATGGCATCTTTCTAGAAACCTGGATGGCATGTCTTATTCACAAGCTCAGGCTCATACCAAATTGCCAGACCTGGAATCAAAGAAGAATTTTCTTCCAGGCAGGCTGGCATCAAAACCAGAGTTTTTCACCTGCATC
The DNA here is from genome assembly GCA_030449065.1 of Oceanodroma leucorhoa. Lineage (NCBI taxonomy): Eukaryota > Metazoa > Chordata > Aves > Procellariiformes > Oceanodroma > Oceanodroma leucorhoa. Next base: position 494,703 of record JASVER010000082.1, read on the forward strand.
TGCGAAGTGGGGTATGATTAACCTGTTGAAATCATTTCAGCATATTTCAYTTATTCAATATCGTGGTGTTACAGGGGACTCCATTTCCCCTGGTTTCTGAATGTACAGTGCCAGTTACTCCTCTGAAATCTAGCTCAACTCTTGGCTCTTTGTAGAAAAATAATCTGGCTGAAATACAATAGCTTGAGGTCAGACAAGATACCATCTGACCTCAAACTCTAGAAGATGATTAAGCCTACACATACCTACAACAATCAAATTAAAAATGTTTAAAATCAGCTTCGATTTCACTACTGTAGAATTCATTTTAGGCTCAGGAAACGAAGGAACGAGATTGTTTCACTTTCATTTCTGCCAGTTTCTTTTGTTTCCTCCTTCTCTCAGACTAGCATTAGAAAATTCTGCATTTGAATTGCAAAAACTCAGGGTAATGCTTATTTTCAAACAGGAAAAAAAAAAACACTTTCAAGAAGATAGTTCTACACATTTGCTCTTCCATTCCTTCCTCTCAAGTTGTTCAACTGTATTTAACTCCTTCAAAAGCATACATTTTGGGTCAGACTTTGCCATAACAGGGCCTCTTCACAGATGAAGGCCAAGTTAAACTGTGAGCTCTTGCATTCCGAGTTGCTCTTTTGCAAAGCATTTTCTAATCATTTCATTAGCAGCAGAACTGAATATACCTGGTTTCCTATACATTCATTTTGTGCTCCTCCGTCACACTCTCGATCACAGCCCATTGGGCAAGCAGAGGCGACGTGCTGTAGCTGAAGGAACATACWTGCTGACTGGTTCCTAGCTACTCCCTAAGAGGAAATCTAACTTCCTCCTGCTTTCCCTCTCAGCAGAGACCCCTCCTCTACTGATGCATGATTTTTCCAGAAAACAYACCAAAACTCAACAATCTTTTGACATTACTTCAAATATGTCCTAAAATTTGGTCCCAACTGGCTGAAATATCCAAAAGTAACAAGAGCRTAGAAGAGCAACCAGAGGGAAAGAGAACAACCTCGTAAGTTTTGTTTCCCCAGGGAGTACTAGATTAAATATAAACAACGAAAGTACTRTAAACATAATTTTTATCACCCTCTTTCTGTAAAGCACTCCCTCCTTTGAGATAGAGAGAACTGTATTTTATCTGAGACCTGCTTTTATCTGTCCAATTATGACTGTCCCTTAAGCTCAAATCTCCCCAGCCAGCCTTCCGACAGTAAGTGGGGTGATTAACCTCAGTCCCCCCCCCCTGCCTGATTACCAATATAGGCCAGCTGAACTTCCTCAACAAAAATAAAAGGAAATTCAGCAAACAAAGGTTACAGCTACAGACAGGAACAAAAGGAAAGGTTATCTTCTGCACTCTGCTCAGATTGCAGCACAGGTAATGTCGACAGACAGCCCTAATGTGCTRGGGGGGTGTCTCTTTTCTGGACTGTTTACAGCCTTAGGCCCATTTTTGTGTCTAAGAACTTCTACAAATCATTTAAGTTTCTCCCATGTTTTATGCCAGTAGTTTAAAAAAAAGTTATCACACATTTATGTTTGTTTTATGATGAACTAGACATAACTTAGTACAAACTATTATCAGTCCTTGATGTTTTTCTAAACTACTTAAAACTATCAGAGATTACYGGCCACTAAAGCGCCTCAGGCTCCACCAGCAATAAACCTATCAGTATTCTTAGTAACAAACCTAAGTCCTATACAGTATTTCAGATCTTCCTGTTTCTACAGGCTATAGAATTTAGGCTAGTAAGTATAATACTACCAAAATCTATCTAGAAGGAAGCCAGTGCAGTGCACACAAAGTTTAACACACAAAACATGGATGCAACAAAATTGGCACTCTGGGCTTAGTGAAAATATGTAACTCAGTAGGAAGCTCTGATATTGTATTCACAATGTGGAGGATTGCAAACTTCTAAGGAGCGATCATTAGATAAACAAGTATACATATAACTGTAACAGGATTATATCTGAATTACAAAAGCACTGCTGAAGTAACTGGAGTAACAGGAAAGGCTTTGCTTGACACAAAACTTAGTAATATATGTAGGTGCAAATATCTTACAATTAAATTAYGAAATGAGCAGAATATGCTGGATAGGAGATCCATACAAGATGTGCTTGTTACAGATTATTCTCTCTTTGCATTGACATCTGCTGTCCTTTCTACAACACGGTATGGCTCACTGAGAAGGTAAGAAAGAGGCACGTCACCAAACGCCAAGAACTACCACTTTCTGAACCCACTACTGCTGATGACTCCCGTTCCAAACTYGGGAAAGCCATCCTCTTCAGTCACACCAGCTGTGTAACTAAGTTACAATGGCTTCCCTTACCYCTGTATTTCATATAAAGATTACTAATGCTTTAGTATGTTTTGGTTCTGATCCTAGGTTTTGCTGTAATAGTCCTTTAAACATTTCACAATCAACTTAAGCAAGCAGTTTGCCAGTTTGCTTCTGGCACTGAAGCCAGAAGAGGGGTACCTCAAATGTCGCTGCATGCTGTAAGATACATGCTGTAACCAGATCAGGAAATGGATCCAAGGTAGCTCTAACTTTAAAAAYAAAGAAACACATCATTTGTGCCAATACAGGTGAGGAGGCTGGAAAAACACAGTACAGCATTGCGTAGGTTTAAAGCCTTTCCGAGGCTAAGCTGGCTTCCAGAGGCCTGAACTGATCACGAAACTGGCTTAAATGGCAGCTATGCATTTAAACTCAATTTATCTATCTTATTCTTAAACCTCCGTTTATACTTGGCACTTATGCTAAATAAAAATACAGCAGTATGTATTTGAGGCATAGAAGTTTATCTGGATCTTGTATTTAAGCAATAGTGATCCCTTCACCCAAACTTTAATCCTTGAGGAAGGGACAGCCTTTGAACTACTTCATACCAGTCGCAAACTAGTTCACAAACTACAGCTAAAGCAAATGGATCTTCTACCAGTATCCTTACATCTGCTTTAGCAGGATCCAGCACTTTCACTACTGAAAGAAATATGCTGAAAACCACTACTTTAGAAAAGTTGTCAAGAATACATCCATATAGTTGGCACATAGACTGAGTCACAACAGTTTGTAACACAAAATTGRTTCCAGACTCCCAAGTCAAGCTTTGCTGACACCAGAAACTAAAATCTGAAAGTTACTTATTGCTGGAAATACTATTTCATACATCAACAGAAATAAAAAATAAAATCTAAGAACATTGGCTAAATTGGTTTTTTCCCAAAGACTTGCTAAAACATCAGAACCAAAATTATGAACCAAGGATACAGTATGAGTACATGTACATGTATGCATGCATCCCTGGTAAAAAAAAAAAAAAGAAAAGTAAAAACAAGATTCATATGCATTGTTACTAAATTTAAGTAATAAGTCTTTAGTCTTCTAAGTTAAAAGAGTTACTGATCTATCATTTATGTACAATTAAACAATTTATCAAACAATATAGTCTTATTGTGTCAAAAGCATCAGAAATGTTGACTTCCTCTGGATTGCTTCCATTCTGCAAATTAATCCACTAAGCAAATTGCAGGATCCTTCTTTCTATGAGTTCTCAGTACAAGTCAGTACCAGTATTACATTATTTCATTAAGATAGGGACAAAAATAAAGTTAATTTAGTAGAAACACTTTGTAAAATTTCAAAAGCAAGCATTACGACTAGAAAACAGGATATACTCTCAGCTGGGCAAAATTTTGAACTGCTTTACGGTATCAATATGAATACACAATCCAAAACCATTAGTCTGACAAGCAGATCCACATGACATTTAAGAGGAGCTCCCCAGGGATATCTTGCTTTCAAGTAGGACACAGGGAAATCTTGCTCCCYACTTTCTCTTTGTCCCTGTAGCAGCAATTCTCTTCAGAACAACCAGGTAAATGCCCCGCACCAGACAGGTGTCCCGTGGCATCAGGCAGTTTCTTTTCCTCTGCTAGTTAAGGTATGAGAGAAAAGTCMCAGCTGTCTTCTGTGCAAGAACAGAACACAGAAGGAACTTTCTGATCCCTCTGTACGTATCTTCTGGGAACATATCCCAATACATATGTTCTGGGAAACKGTAATTTCATCCCAAAATTAATTTTATGAAGGTATTTTCACTAAAGTTAAATAGAAAAATGATTTAAAAAGCTCACTGCACAACTGATATTTGTAGAAGACCTCTCACTCCTAATACAGCATCTTCTGCCAGGTACTGTAATTAAGCCACACTTCCATGGCTGGTTTACTTTTCTTGTCACGAAAATAATTATGTCATAACTATCTGGGKTCAGACTATCCAAAGTGCACCTACTGAAACTGGGAGCACAAGCCAAACAAAACCAGAAACTATATGTATCCTCTATTTTCAAGCAATGACTCTCAAATCCAGGGCACASTGCTCAGGAAGCCAAGTGACATGGAGGTGGCATGAATATAAAAAAAATTATTAGATCCATACTTAGATACAACTATCTTTTTAATGTACTAATCTGTGCCTTAGCCTAAACCTGATTATATTGTTTCTTTGCGTGTTATGAGGTCGTCATCCTCTGATATACCCAGAAACAACCTTACAAGCAAGAAGGCCTCAGGTAATATGACACATTCAGCCAACAGGCAAATTGCAACACATTGCAAAAGCAGGAAAGTCGTTCAGCTGTATTTCTATACAAGATAAGCCAACAAAAGAGCACAGACACATAGGCRAAGGGATGCCTGTGTGTCATTTCAGGCACATCATAACCCACAGAAAGGAGAACCGGCGGAGGGGGGCACAGCTCATGAGGACAGCCCGGGACAGAGGGGGCATTTTCCCGGGGGGGCCTTACCACCTGCAACAGTCTCTGCCCCCCAGTATTTAATTCCACTGGGCGGGAGTACAAGAAGCTGCATGCACCCAACTCCAGCCTGGCAGACCCCGGCGGGCGCGCAGCCGGGCACTGCCCTCAGGACGGCCGCCCGCCTGGATGCGGCCGCGGGGCCGGCCCCGGCTCCCCGCTGACCTTGGGGCCGCCCCCCGCCAMCCCCCGGGCCATGACCGACGCCGCCGGCCGGCTGTGCGGGGCAGCCCCGGCACCGCCACCCTGCCCGGGCGCGGGGTCGGGAGGCCGCGAGGGGCCGCCGAGGCGGGGCGCGGGCAGGAGGGCCGGGGCAGGGCGGAGCCGGGGCGCCGAGGGCTGAGGCGGGGGCGCCGGCGCGGACAGACCCCCCCCGAGCCCGCCTCCCCCCGCCCCGCTCGGGGGGAGAGGGCAGAGCGCGCCCAGCCACCCCCACCCCTCGGGGGAGGCCCACGAAGGTGGGCGGAGCCCCCCTCGGCCCCTGGAGCCCGGTACCTGGCTGCGGCGCTAGGGCTGCGGGGGCTGCGCCCCCGCCATGCCCGGCTCCAGCTGCTGGAGGCCCCGACGCCAGCGGCTTAGTCCGGCCCGGCCGCCATGTCAGCCGCGCCGCGCGATGCATTGTGGGGCGAGGGCGGGAGGGAAAGCTTCGAGGGCGGGCGGCGCTGCCGGGCGGGCGCTGGGCGGTGGCGGGCGGGYGGCTGTGCCCGGCCCGGGTCGGCCCAGGCCGTCGGGGGAGCACCCCCTGCGCTGGGGGAGGTGCCCCCCTCCAATCTGCCCCGGCCTGCAGGGCTTTCTTGCCCCAGCAGGAAACGGGGATGCGGGAATAAGCAGCTCCGTTTTTTCCYTCCTCCCCCCACAGCCACCCCAATTTTTTCCATTTTTTCCCCCTTTTTCATCCCAGATCTTTGCCCACGCACGCTAGGCCCCAGGCCCCGCGGAGCAGGGTTAGGACCCGCCTGGAGGGTCTGCCCCACGCCGCAGCCTGGGCCTCGTTCCCCCTTCCTCCGGGCTTTCCCCCCACCCTTCTGCTCCCGCCGCTGCCGTTTGGTGGAGAARGGCGGGTGTGCTCCACACAAAGCAGCCTGTGGTAAACAGGGGCGCTGGGGGGAAAYGGCTCCTGGCTCCCTGACCTTGGCTATGAAGCTGGCCGCGGCTGCAGCTGGGGACAGCATCTTGGCCAGCGTGTCTGCTGGCAGTTTGGCAGGTCTCGGGGCAGAAGAGCCGGCCCGCCTGGCTCTCGGCAGTGCTGGAGGGTGACCTAAAGAAATTGGCAAGTGCTTGTGTAAGGCAAATCTTTCTGTGATTCAGTACAGTACTACCCCTTCTTGGCAGTGCATTGTCATGTTGTTGGCACTTCCTAGCCCAGGCTGAGGAGGCCTTTCCAGAAAAACAAGGCACATAAAAGATTAATGTTGAACTACTAAATGGGTTCAAAGGAAAGTATTAAAAATAATATGAATAGTAGTGCTGGAAAGACTACCTCAGAGAGTCTATGTAGGTAAACAAAAGTTGAAAAATCTGTAATACTGGATTCTATAAATACCAGCAAGACATACTTCTGAATGTATTGTGAAGTAAGTGCAATCCTTAGAGCTAATCTGCTTTTTTGTGGTTCACTTGAAGTTCACATTTTCCCAAATGAGGATTGGATAGCTCAGGGTATTGCTAATGGGATGTAGTGCAGAGCTTTCACCTTTAGGAACATGGGCCAATCCAGTCCAGGTCAGCAGTGACAGAAACTGCGGTGCTGCAATGCTGTTTCAGGGACAGCTGAGGTTAGCTGGGTGGTGGTTTCAGCCCAGTCCTATTTGACAGAGATTTTTATTAGGTTTAGTAGGCCAAAGAGCAAATTGCAAAAGTAACTAAATTATACTTACTACTGGATACAGTCATCCTAGATCAACATTTAGACATGCTAGCAAACAAAACACACCAGTTTGCAAACCTGACTAGTATTTTTCCTGCAAGCTGAAATTTATTAGAATATATCAGATTTAGTTCAAATAGTTGGATAGACTTTAATATGAAATACTAGTGCAGTTTGGCTCTGAAAACTTGTATCATTATAAAGGCAGCAGTCTTTGACATAGTCTGTCTCCGTGTATTCAGAAACAATTCCTCCTTCTTTGCTGACGTTAAAGAATGTTTTATTACAGGGAGCAATATAGAAACATGGCAGTAAAAGAGGAAGCTGAATTCTCCTGCCAGCTGGCCATTATTTAAAGAATTCCCAATTCAGTGCCAGTGATCAAAAACTTTCAGATTCTGGGCTCAGTTTGTAGGAGAAAATATAATTCTGAAAGCCACTAAATTTTATCTAGAAATCAGAGACAATAATCATAAAGCTGTAGGAAGCAGATTTTATAAAGTCCCTTTCCAGAGCAAAACCTTGCTTGTCTCATGTTGCAGTACGATGCCTCATTTTCAGTCCCATACCCAAACTACTATAACATTATGCCTCAAAAGATGTAAAAGTGTATTGTAGATTTATTTCTAATTTTCTGGCCAAAAAATGCTTATGTTGAATTATTTTCATCATTGGAATGATTGTTTTGAAATAATTTTTAGGATTTACTAGGTTTTTAAAATTTAATTAAATGTATATACTTTATTAAAGCCCTATTCTCTGTCTCCGTCTGTGCCTGAAGAAACTCTAAAGCTTCTTAGATAAATTATTTATAAAATAAGGAAATCATACATGACTGTCATCTAAAGGAAAGGTTCTGGGTCAGTACTACAGCCAGGAAAGTATACAGAAAGATAGCACTTATCTGTGAAGATGAGGACTTCAGATTCTTAGCACAGTGTATCTTCCCCATAGACAGCATGGTAGAAGATTTTCCATCTATATATTTTTGTAGCATATTGCATTATTTTTTGATGCTGGATGTCTACTTAAGCTGAAATACATAAAAACATGAAAAATCTGAAATGTTTCAAAACTATAATTAAATTTTTCAACTAGTTATACATGGCTTCTTCACTTACAGTAATGCCACTTATGTTTGAATTACCTAACCAAATTTAATCAAGATGTCAAAGATCTACCAAAACGCAGTTAAAAAAAAAAAAATCACAAAGTGAGATTACAAAATGTAATTTGCTCTTCAAAAGATAGATTTCCAATATGCCTTGGATATGCTACTTAATTGTTTTCTGTAAATCACTACATTTTGCTTTTCTTTGCCAAGAATTATCAGAATCATAGGCATGGAGGACCAGTTTCTTGGTCCAAGAAGATATCAATGACCATCAAATGCTTTCTATTGTTGTTACTTTATATATACAAATCATTTTCTTCCAGCAGGCGTAGCAGCAAATTGTATAAATGGCTATTTTTTCTTGTAGACAACCCAAGAATGGCATCAGTGCACTGAAGCAGTGGCTTGGCTCTGTATATCTGAAAGCTTTGGTACCAAATTCAGTTCCTGATGCTTAATGCCTCTTTCCTGCTTAAAAACCCTTTGGTAATTTGGTTTCTCCCAGATCACACTGTGAAGACCAGTGGTCTGGCCACTCACTTCTTGCCAACCAGGTGCCTTCCTGAAGGCCTCGCTAATGTTGCTCCATTTCACATGGTACTGTGCATGGCATATTTGTAATTCTGTTTTTGCTGACTGTATGCTGTGACTCTTGTTCAGAGCACTTGCATCAGTAACCACTAGCAACCAAGCCACTGGTATCCTTTGACATTACACCATAGTTACTAGATGCTATAGTTAGTATACTAAAAAAAGGCACTTGCAAATCCATCGGAAATCACAGTAACTCTACCCCTGATTTTCCTAGGACATAGTTAAAGCAGATCTCTGACTGATATCCCACAGACACATACAGTATKACTATTCTTGAGCCAACTAGCACTTTCATTTGTCTTGTACCCATAAATGGCCTTACTTAATACACCACTACCACCACGAAACACTCAATTTTAGAGTATTTGAATCTTCCATAAATACATCTTCCTGAGGTCTGGTATGGACACAGCTTCTACTAACCCTTTGCAGAAGCCAGACTGTTGCAAAAGCTCCGTTTGCAGCAGTCCGTCCTTTCCGGCAGCGCTTTCTTATCGTGGCAAGTGCCTCTGCAGCGTGGCCGTGCAGCATGCTAGATCCTGAGGGCAGTGTGGAGCACAAGGCTTCCCCTTCCTTCCCCAAAGTTTTCCTCATCCCTCTAGCCATGCTCCTTGCAATTGCAGCACTCCTGCTCTTAGCATTTTCCGCTACGCAGCAGAAAGATCCTGATTTTTACACGTTCAAAGTTGTAAACATCAGGGGCAAACTAGTTTCTCTGGAGAAATACCGGGGCTCGGTAAGTCTGCACGGAGACGGGCAACTCTCGTCCTGACTCACTAACCAGCCAGTCCTTGCATGTCTGTAAACCAAGTGGGAGTGGAGAGATTGTACATTAACTTGGTGCACGCATGCAGACAGATCTGGGTTTACGACTCTTATTTAACTGATCTGGCGTGTTGCCTGCATGCTTGCTTTGATACCGCTCCATAGGTCTTTGCACTTTTTAAATAAAACGTTTGCAGTCTAACCTCAGTGTGTGTCCGCGTCTTTTCCTTGTGCAGGCTGCTGCCTGTAGACGTGGCAGGCAGGGGATGCCTGCCTGCCTGCCTTCGTTCAGCAGGATGAATTGCACTGGGTTGTGGCTGTTAAATTTGAAGCTCAGGAAGTTTGTACTTTTGTATAACTTACTTTTGGAGCTTATCTCTGCCTTTTAACTGCATGACTTTTAGGAAATTATTTTTACCTAAATCCCATTCCTTTTTAATGTTCTGCATTAAAAAAAAATGGGATTTAATCAGTGGCTAATGGAGTTAACAGATTTCATCAAAATTAGTAAAAAAGCGAGAGGCATGATAAAGTAGTTATTTTAATATCGGTGCATAGTGAAATTGCAGCAACATCATGCTATTCCAGTTGTTGCTTTTTAGTGTGACATGGCAATATGAAGAAGGACACATAGAGACACATATACTTTTATGATGTCTTTTAAATTTCATTTACATACCACATTCAGGAGTTCTGGGCAGAACTTTCCTTGCCATTTTAAGAACAATTTCCATGAATGTAACCTGTTCTGTTTTGGGTTTTTTGTAGTGGTTTAATCATCTAGGAAAGTTGGTCAGTACCTGTGGAAGAGTGAAAAGGGAAGCTAGCACACGGGTTGCATAATACTATAAGGTCTCATAGCCACATTCACAAATTACAGAAGCTAAAGTCAGCATAAAGCCCACAATTGCTGCCCTTAGCATTCAAGTGACACATCTGTGATACAGCCAGGCAATCCAACAGCTGAGCTGCTGCCCAAAAAGACAGGCACCACTTCTCACTTTCACCCTTCTTCTCCAGCTTTGTGTTTCCACCTTCCTGTTCCCCCTCCTCAGGTACTTCACCGTGGTGTCTGAGCTCACTAGTCCACAGCACCAGGTCACTAAAACATTGGCAGGAAGGCAGAGAAGGCCCATGGGAGGAGATGTACATTTTCCTGAGCTCCGTAGACAGGGATACTGGTAGATTTGGACCACATGAGAGGTCTGAATCTTATCTGGTCAAAGTCCTCCTCCCACTCCATTCACAATTCAGATAGATAGAGCAGAACTGGTCCAACGCACACTCAAATACCTATACTGGAAAAACCATGGAACCTATTAAGCAATATTTGCCTTTTTTTAGGAGTTCCTTCCAAAGGCTCTGTCAATAAATCCTGTTACTGGGGCATGTTTTGTCTGCAGGTCATCTGCAAATCTGTCTAAACAAAGCAAATACCGCCTGTAGTTTCTCTACCTCAGGGCCAGAATCCACATGGAAAGGAGTAAAGGGGGAACGCAGAGAAATTCCTTACAGCCACCCTGCAGAGAGCTGAGGGTGTTCATCTCCTCTGGAACAAGCTGCAGAGCCTGCACTGGTACCTCATGAACATGCCAGGTTAGGGGTGTGTGTCTGTATCTCCAATGGTGCTGTGATACCAGGCCATCCCCGAGGCGTGACTGGTTTGGTAAGGGAGAGCTCTAGAGCCATACCTTGGAAAAGGTAACGCCATCGAGAACGGTACTCCTTGATCTCTGCTGGGCCATATGGAATAGTTTATTCCAAAAAAGCGATGACCAGCTTCTGTGTGGAACAAAAAGATTTGCATTCAGCAAGCCTATTAATGTTCAGGCTAGTTGCCGTTTGAGAATGCATGTGCACAATTTTAAAGAAAATTATAGCAATAAAACACATCCCTTTCTGTCATTATGTTGTCAGAGCTCAATATCAAGGTAGACAAAGATTAATTAAAACTCCCATTTAGTTCTTAAAATAAAGCCACTTAAATATGCAGTTAGATAAGTAATGTTAAGATGTAGGTTTATCATAATATTTTAAAGCTATTAAAAGAAAGCAAATAAGTACTACGTATGTGCTGTTGATGTTTTAAAGAAAGTGAGTCACTAGTTAGCCCCTGGAACAATAGTCTGCTAATTGCTAAACCTGCTTTTAACAGCCTTAAGCTTTCTGGCAGATGTAGAGAAAACATTTTGTTCAATTCAGTCACTCAACTAATTTAGTTAAATAACTACTTAATTTGTAGTCAAGAAACTAACTGGGAATTGAAAAAATCCAAAAGCTTCCAGAGTATATATATAAAAAAAAAGTCTGCAAATTTTAAAAACACAAAAGCCATGCTAAGTAGAAACAATCAGTGCAATTCATGACTTGCAGAATCTTTCTTCAATAACTATTATTAATATAAATTATTGTGTATTCAGATCATTGAGATAATTTTTCTTAGTAAGAAAAAAGTAAGACTGATTGATATTATTTCATTTTCCATTCCAGTGCATCTTGATATAAATCACAAGTGCCCTCCATTATATAGTAAATAAGAAATGCACTAACAATTCTGAAATAACAAAAATGAAAAAAATAAGGATCAGATTTTTTTTTCTGAAATAAATGTGCACAGACATAACCTATCCTCCACTTTAATGGGGGCATAAGAAATTATATTGCCAGAATGCTAAAAATTTGGCATATATGCTACAAAATCAGATGTGATATTACATCTACCTGAAAGCAGAGAAAGGGAGGACTATTACGACTGAAAAAAGAGTACCAGAAGTGAAATAGATCAAAAAGCTGTCTTGTTTCACTGTGTTGCACAAGAAGGCCATCCTATGCTTTTTCCAGGCTACCATACTGATGTTGACCCATCTACATTAAAAAAGAAGGGCAGTGATGTGTAGTTGGAAAAGAATCAACAGGATCCAAATAAGATTAGTTTTCTGTCTATCTACCTGAGTAATTCAATAAAGCTTTTATTTTATTTTATGATCTCTATCAGATATGCTGTAAGAGGCAGTCAGAACTCCCAAGCATCAACTGTTCCCTGCTGTGTTTATACCTATCTAGATATAACAGTACCTACATACCTGCCTGCCTGCCTACCTACCACACAGCTAAGTACAATGTGCTGAGGTGTAATTCCAGTGCTTTGGAAATCTTGAACCAAGGTACTATAATAATGTAAAAGCATTAGGCACTATAACAAAGTAAAGTATTATTTTACTATTGAAAGTAATGCTAGGGAATTTGCATCACAGCTCTCTGCAATCTGAGAATGTAGTATTACTGAATGTGCATAAATACAGAGTATAGCTACTTAATGACTGTACAAAGTATTGCTATTTTTTTCCAGGAAGGTAACAACTCTGTGAGTTGGTGTAACCTGACACTTGTCGCTGGTTCTTCCATCAGATGGAGCCAGTTCAGAATCTCCATGTCTAAAAACCTAAGTATCTACTGTCTCTGCTAACAGATCCACAAAGAGTTACTTGAAGCTGATAGCAGATTCATAAATCTCCACGGACCTTTTCCTCAAGGAGGTACACTGGTGTAAATATTAAGTAAAACAAGAAATTTTTTTGCAATGTTAAATAAATGAGGTCATTACTGGAATGCATGGGTTTTCTAAGCAAAGGGAAGGAAAGGATAGTATTAAGAGGTCAGACAACAGCTAATACACAATTCAGCTTAAATTAAATAATCTGTGTAAGGTCCAGGATGAATTGTTTGCACTGCACACTAGGTGGTGTACTTGACTTGCACTCTCAGAGCCTAAAGTCAGTCAAGAGGCATACTGAACCTAATTTAAATTTTTAATAGTTGTAAGAAGTCAAAGTACAGTCTCTTCATGAGAACAAAAAGTGACTGTTATTTATTAAAAAAAAAAAATAGAAAAAAAAATCACCACATTTAATCACTTCTGGTACCAGATACTTGAAAGATAACTTAGTAAAGATTTTTAAACACTCATTTTAAACATTCCTTATGAAACACTAATAAATCTTGAAAGTTTTTTATTATTTTTTAAATTTATTTTATTATATTTATTAGTTATACTTTTAGGAGGTTTGCAGTAGTAAATTATGAAGTTCAGTAACAGAACGAATTTTTCTAAGGAAAAAAGAGAAGCAGAATGTGTCTGCCATTCTAAGAAATGCTGCGTGTAGTTTCCTCAGATTTTGTGGGAGAACATTTGGAAGTTTGCACCATTTGCAGTGTGAACTCTCATGCCTTTCACCACCATGCTGAGTAATCACTGGTTTTAAACAGCTATAAATTAAAATTGTTGTTTCTTTTTGAATGAATTCTTTCAAGCCCTCCTAACTTCAAAATCAAGTAAAAGTTATAAAAGCTTGATTGTTTTCATTGGCAAGTCATCTCTCATATCTGTTATAATATGAACGTAATACCTACACAACCTTATTTCCCCCAAGCCTCCAATGATAAATTCTTACATTGGCACTGTATTTGGGATAAAGTACCAATAGATATGAATACAGTAAGGTATATGAATACTTCTGCATGATGAGAATGCTGAGTCTTAAACTATATTTAAAAAACCCTCCAGAATTTTATATGAAAAAACATGTGACTTCAACTGTTAGTGTTACAATTTATCTTTACTTCAATCATACTAAACTACAGTTGTCACTATGCTTGGTAAATACAGATTATTTAAAAAGAACAGAACTGCCAATAGTTATTTTTTACATCCAATATATAAGTTCTATTCGACATGCTGACAGTCTGCAACAGAAATGCATCATAAAATTACTACCTCTTCTCTGGAAAAAAAMCCCCTAATTATACGCCATATCTTTGGATGTTTTAGGAGACTGAATTTAAAATTTCAGGTAGAGCTTGTAAATGTAGTCTGAATTAATGTGATGCTTTGGAAGTTAGCTAGGTGGCTCCAGATATTTCATATGCAAGTGTACAGGGATTTCTTAGATTGTATTCTGTTGACACATTACACCACAAAGAAGATGACATCAACTTCTGCTTTATAAGATTAGCTGTCTTCCAGGGAAAACATTGCCACCCTGAAACCACTTTAAATATAGCCATATACCTATAGAAAGTACAAAATATGCAAAGTACACAAAGTAACTGTTCATGTTTAATGTAAGAAATTATAAACACGAACATCCCCTTAGTTTTTTCTTTACTCATTCCTACCCCTYCTAGGGATTTCATCTTATTATCCCATACCTTACCCAGATTGTGGGCTTTTATATGCCAGTTTGTTTTCTGGCCTTAAAAACTCTATACACATGTAGTCATTTATTTTTCATGTAATTTACTGGATGCACTCTATTCATATTTCCTATATACTTTATATTTTGTATAAAAGCATACACATAGCAATATGGAACACTAATAGCATTAGAATCCAAAGTTTAAATTGAGCAAACCCAGTGATCACAGACACAAAAGTATGAGACCTAGAGTCAAGATTTTTTACTTCCTTTTCTTGCCCTGCAGCTACTCGCTGTGTAATTTGATCAGGTCAGTTAATGTGTCCAAGCTTCAGGCTTTCCTCATGTGGCATTGGGCCCTTCTATGCTGCTGTCTCACAGTGACAGTAATGAAACCAACATGCCATTTCCTATGAAACTTCCAAACTCTTGTAGAAAGATCCAATGCGAATAGCTACTGTTGTACTAGCACTGGGGAATGTGTTGGCTACTTTGATTGAAATGAAACTTCTTTTGCAATTTGAGAATGAAAGACCAGCTTCTGGGCTGATGTATAATCTATAGAAACCCACTGGATTCAGTGTAAACCAGGCAGAATTTCGGTTCCCAAATCATAATGCTGTTTCTGCACTATGCCTGATTTTAATCTAGGTGGGTAGAAACATTTTTGGTATTATAATATTTATATTGCCTTATGACTCTTACAAATTGGTTTGAAAGAAGGAATAGAATGTAGCTATATGTAAAAGAAACGTCACTATAAAGTGCATAATGCTATTTTTATTAATATAATAATATTGTATCTAAAAGATCTATCTACTCAGCTTTAATCCACTCTCAAGAAAATATTAGAATGGCCTCAATTTATGTAGAATGACTGGCAACTCACACTTACAAATTTTGTAAGAATAATAAAAACTGTAAGTCTAAAAATAAATTATAGAAGTTATTTAAGGTTAAAATATCTCAAAAACCAACGGAAAGCTCTTCAAGGCCTTGAGAAACTGTCTAATATGTGTCAGCTCAGGATTAGGTCACTTAATTGCCCCAACAAACTCTGGGCAGAATCTGTTCCACCATGTATTCTCCTTACACATGCCTGTGTATTCCTGTAGTGCTCAGCTATGTTCGGTGTCTTCCTCTCTGCTGGATCTGCACAGGCAGATACATGCCTGGTGGTACTATCTCAATGACACAGTGCCCACAACGTCAAAGATGATCAGCTACAGGAATGACTTTAAAGGATAGTGGSCACAGTCTTCACTTCTTGGAATCTCTAATTGAGGCATTTGTTGTCATTTTGTCACAGCTGAGTAGATTTACTCTAGAAATGGTGGGAAATTTTACAGTCCATACTGCATAGACCAACCCAAAATCCTGTAATTGCTTCTATTAACTTCCAGGTCTGCACTAGCAATGATAAATTGATCAGCTAGTTCTGTGTGACTACTAGATTCTGTACAAGAAAAGATGCTGGAGAACAGATGCTTCACAACAGATAAATAAACTACCAAAAATACATGAATTTGCAAGTTTCTTTCATGCAACTTGGTATATCTTAGCTGGATGGTCATTTCTTAAATATGCTTACAAACTATCCAAAAGGCAGAATGGAGGAACATAGATTCTCTGTAAACTGAGAATTAGATTGCTTAGCAGTTTATTGATTATCTTCACGGAGGCCAAATGGGAATACATAAAAGAAATATTAAATCTTTCTATTGTGAACAGAACTCGATGTAGTTTCAAATGTTAAGTGTTCAGTCACAGTTCTCTAGACATTCTCATTTTTTGAAAATAATCTGAATCTCAGCCTACCTGTTGGAAAACTGACATGTGCAGCACATTTTTTAATCTCTCTTGTTCTTCAGGTGTCGCTAGTTGTCAACGTTGCAAGTGAGTGTGGGTATACAGATAGCCACTACAAGGCCTTACAACAGTTACAGAGAGACCTCGGCCCATATCATTTCAATGTGCTGGCATTCCCATGCAATCAGTTTGGGCAGCAAGAACCAGACACTAACAAAGAAATTGAGAGTTTTGCGCGAAAGACTTATGGTGCCTCCTTTCCTATGTTCAGCAAAATTGCAGTCAGCGGAGCCGGTGCAATTCCTGCCTTCAAGTACTTAATTGGTGAGTAATCTGGAACAATGTAGAATTCCTCTGATACAAAATACCATCCAACAGAAAAAAGATATCTATGACTGTGTTCACAGAATCATAGCGCAGAAATGTCAGGCTCAAAGAGGTCAGGAGTCATGTAGTCCATCCTCCTGCACAAGGCAGGATTTCCCTCTGTGTCACCCCTGACAGCTTCGTCTAACCTTTTAAAAAGATCTCCAGGGATGAAAACACTGTGATAACAGACGCCCTGTAAAAGCCAGTCTAATAAACCTCTACATGGAATACAGGTCTTGTAATATTCTYCTGTATGCATACAACACCTGATCTTCCTTCTTCCACTTTGCAGTCTCGTAAGTGCTCCTCCTGTGACATGACTGCTGCAGGTTGGATTTATAACATTCATCTCAAGAGCTGTAGGATAAGTGGAAGCAAAGCACCTACATAATTTACTTTAACAATCAAAAAGTGAAACCAGGTACTAAGAGATGTCCTTGAATACTCCCTTCCTCATACAAGTCTTATGAGGRGCGGC
Organism: Oceanodroma leucorhoa; assembly: GCA_030449065.1. Taxonomy (NCBI): domain Eukaryota; kingdom Metazoa; phylum Chordata; class Aves; order Procellariiformes; genus Oceanodroma; species Oceanodroma leucorhoa. Next base: position 511,728 of record JASVER010000082.1, read on the forward strand.
TGAGGGAGCTGGGGTTGTTTACCCTGGAGAAGAGGAGGCTGAGGGGAGACCTTATTGCTCTCTACAACTACCTGAAAGGAGGCTGTAGCGAGGTGGGTGTTGGTCTCTTCTCCCAAGTAACTAGTGATAGGATGAGAGGAAACGGCCTCAAGTTGTGCCAGGGTAGGTTTAGACTGGATATTAGGGAAAATTTCTTTACTGAAAGAGTGGTCAAGCATTGGAACAGGCTGCCCAGGGAAGTGGTGGAGTCACCATCACTGGAGGCGTTYAAAAAATGTGTAGATATGGTGCTTTGGGCCATGGTTTAGTGGGCATGATGGTGTTGGGTTGACGGTTGGACTTGATGACCTCAGAGGTCTTTTTCAACCTTAATGATTCTATGATTCTATGATTCCTTGCCAAGCATTGGAATAGCCATACTGTACAGTTCCTTCAGTTCTAATCTGCATTATAGCTAGCACTGTGACCTGAAGAGGTTTTGCTGGTTCTTAGCAGACAGCTGACAAAATACACTGTAAAGCAGGATATTCTCTATGAAGGCACTACTTTCTCTATCAAGGCACTACTTTTCTTGCACTGAACAAATGCTCTAAATACCATTTAAATGCTAAACTAAAATCCAATGTGAAGGAAATGGCTTCCAGCAATGATATATAATAAAGCCCAATATGACATGGTATCACCTGAGCTGCATTCTGCAAGGACCGTATCGCTGCTTCTTCTCTCCAGCACCACAGTGTTCTCCCACATACCACTAAATTTAAAGGAGTGTTGGTAGTAGTATTTTTGACTACCCCAAGCACACCTCTTTCCAGGTGTCTGTAATGGATCTTTCTGCTAGCCAAACTTTCCTTTAATCCTCTTCACATCCTTCCATTTCTGTTTTGCCCAGYGTGGTTGTTACTGCAGACATGTCACATTAAACTTGCAAAACTTCTTTTTCCCTGTTGGTCCACACGCAAAGGGAGGCTGCTGGAGGCAGTATATTTATGAAGCATAATGACAAGATAGTCAACAGTGTAGGTCTGGCTGTGTCTTGATGATACTTTGAAATAACTGCTGATTCCTTATGAGGTTTTGCCCAATRTATAGTCAATGGAAAAAGATGCTAATTTATCTGTAGCATCTGTCATTGTGCTATTAGTGGGATGATTGAAAATCATCCTGGTCTGATTGAAAATCCTGAAAATTTTGTTAGTCATGTAGCAGAATAGTAAAGGATAAGAATGGAACTCATGTAAAATGAGTATGTGGTCATGGACGGAAAAACTGTAGTAGATAAGGATTAGGAGGAAACCTCGGGGAACAATTTACTTTGTTGTTTCTTCATGTAGCATTTCTTGAACCATTCTTCTGAAGCACATGATACTGGGTGCTTTCAGAGGAAAAATTCTGGATAAGCAAGCAAATAATCAGTCCTGGTACAGCTATATTGTTATGCCAAATTCCACTTTTCCTATCAATGTTCAACTGTTTCAGATTTATCTGTATAGCACAGACACACACACACATGCACGCACACACTTTAACACTGACTATAGCGCTTTCTCCTGTCTGTCTGTCTCAAGCTTGACTATTTCCATTAGTCTCCAGGGGGCTACTGTCTAGCTAAAACTCCCTGTCTGTCAGAAAATTAATCTTATTATTCAGTCTGAACTCCCTCTTAACTTTACATTCCTTCTTCCTCTGAGAGCATAATCATCAAATTGACATGAACAAATGTCAGGAATTGGCTAACGTGGTTTTCTTTTCTAAGTTTCCGCTTTTTTTTTGCCTGTAGATTCTACAGGAGAAGAACCAACCTGGAACTTCTGGAAATACCTGGTGGACCCCAATGGGAAAGTAGTAAAGGCCTGGGACTCTACTGTCTCTGTTGAAGAAATAAGACCTTATGTTACAGAACTTGTAAGGAAAATCATCCTGAAGAAGAAAGATGAATTATGACTTTCAAAAATCGCAGCATGCCAATTACATCTTTGTTGAGAATTAGAGCTGAAGTTTGTCTTTTCACATTCCAAAAGAGAGTATATGGGGAAGGGAAATCATGATCAGTGGAATCTATATTCATCATCCTAAGCATGTAGAAAACAGCAAGTTATCGTGGTCAAAGTAATTTAAATTTTTTCTCCAACTGAATTTAATTTGACCTTTCTGGGAAAGAAGAACTCATCAGCGATTGTTTCTTTCCCAATTCAGATTATTAATTGTTGGTGACACTATAGGAAGTCCGTTCATGTACATGTAGGAAGAAGGCTCAGAATAACGAAAATTTCCTGATTGGGGTCTCACTGACATCTACAATTCTGTTGTCATATTTTGATCACAAACTGAATAATAAAAAAAAAAAGAGTAAAAAGTGCATGATTGAATTAAGGCATGCACTGGGAAGAGGGACAAAACACATACCTTTAAACCAGGCAGACTTACATAGATGTATGTCTTTCTAGTTACCAAGGCCAAATATATTTAATTTCATCTGCCTAGAAAGTCAGTTAAGAAGGGTATGGGGAAAAGACATCTATAGAACTTAAACGAAAGAAATATGAAGACAAAGTCTCTGTAAAAATTCTCCAAAAGCTAGGAGAAGAATTTCTGCATTTTTTCACCCAGTGAAGATTATCAGATGATATTTAAATAGCCATTTGAACATTTGTGGGACCAGAGCCTATACAAAATGGCTATTTCTTTCTTCTATTAGCATTTTCCCTTAGAAGAATTAATCTTACCTCATACAATTGATGTTAAATTTATTTTTCAATTTATAACACCATCCGATTTTGCTGCATGTACAGACAAATATTAGAGAATCAACATTTTTCCATGGAAATAATTTTTCAAATGTTCAATTGTTGCATAATGTTACATTGTTTAATACCACATTAACGTTACAAATGTTTAATGTCACCTTTTTCAAATGTAGCACTCAGGCATCTGCTCAGATTTCAGACTGCAGAACTTCTTAGCTCATACTAAAGTAATAACACTAACAATTACAGCCTCGTAGTTCTTTGACAGAAACCCTTTGAAAATCTTGTCAGTAAGAACTCTTTTTATCTCAACAAAAACACAATGTACAGGTCCCTGCTCTTAACCCCAGGATGCTTTAAGAAGAATCTAATCTTGTCCAATTGCAGTATTATTGACAAGAGAAAGATTTTTTTTTTGCTTTGTAATGCTTTTTAAAGTAGCATAAACAAGATTTGTCCATATAGTTGTCAGCGCCCAAGTCTACAAAYAAGCCTTAATTGACCTGACTATGGTAAGAACTTTTTCCAACTCATCACTGCCATTATAGCTCTTCAGTAGCCAAACAGGCTCTAGTGGAATTCAAAGGCAAGTATTATGGCATGCASTGGCTTGCAGAACAAGAGGGGAAAGAAGAGTACTGAAGAACTATTGGGAAAAAAAAGGGTTGATCCTAGAGTACATTATAGTTCCCATGCCTGAACAGCTGCTGTCTCCTGAGGTCTTGGACTCATTCTGTGCAGTGGTCTAAGGAAGTAAGAGCTAAAAGTACTTTAGGATTTGCAGAAAGACCCTGAAGGGCAGAGATTGTACTGCACAAAACAAACTCAGTTTGCCTGAAAGAAGCTGAGAGCAAGGTTTTATAGGTTTTAGTGAAAAAAAAAAGGCAGGGTGGAAGAGGGAATAAAAGGAAGAAGTAACAGAAGTACAGAAGCAAAAAGAGAGATCAGGTAAGAAGGGAGAAATGAGAAGGAAATGAAAAGACAGTTTGCAGCCAAAGAATCTTTGGGACAAAAGGGGCATGGAAATGTTCGTGTCATATTGATACTAATGGGTATGTTCCAAGTTATATCAGCTACTTCTCACTTGGAGTGTAACTTAAGAGTGCAGGAAATTGGTGCTCGTGGCAGTGAATATGTCTGTATTTTTCTCCTCTGATGGTGAGAAAAGTGAATGCTAMGGTCCATTCAGTCATTCAGTCTATTCTTATATGAATGACTCTAAAGCAATGGTTACTAAGGATATCACAAAGAAAGGAAAATCAGGCCCAGCTGATACTGTGCTGGACAGAGAATCCAACTACTAGGAAAGGAGGTCTTTTATTACKCTGTAGACTGTTTCTCTTTTCTCTGTCCATTGATACTAATGCAATGCCCCAGCATGCCGTTAGAAAGTGCTGCATGGCTTAAAATTTTCTCCTTAGAAAGTATGTTTCTGTTTTATAACTGAAGCCYGGATGAGCCCAGACCATGCTTTGAAAGACATTTTAAGCCCTCTCTATTTCAATTTTGGGTGTCCAACTTCAAACAGAACTCTGGATTTACACAGATAGGACCTTGCATTCTCTATTAGACAAATTCTAGAAGTCTAAAGAGATATAATGGCAATGATCAGTTGGAAAGGGTTCATACTATATGGACAAATATTGTTTGTGCTGCTTTTAAAGGCATTATGAAGCACAAAAAAGCTTCCATTTGTCAATAATACTGCAATTGGACAAGACTAGATTCTTAAAGCATCCCGGGGTTATGAGCGGGGGACCTGTACACTGTGTTTTTGTTGCGATAAAAGGAGTTCTTGCTGACAAGATTTTCAAAGGGTTTCTGTCAAAGAACGATGAGGCTGTAATTGTTAGTGTTGTTATTTTAGTATAAGCTAAGAAGTTCTGCAGTCTGAAGTCTGAGCAGATGCTTGAGTGCTATGAATAACTTAATACTGATGACTGTTAGAGTTGGTGTTCTTACCAGTTTGGCAATTTAAAGAGAACTAAGGTAAGTGTTACATATGCAAGCTTTGAACAACAACAAATTTGAACAGGCAGATTTTAAGCACATAACTACTTTCTCTGAAGTTAACAGAAACATTTTCATGATAAATTAAGCATGTGGCATATATTCCATCCTTTGTTGCATTGGAATCAGTTTGTAGAACAAATGCTTTGGTCTTTTAATCAAAGTTACAGAGTAAAAGTAAATATTCTCGGTTGTAGATTAATTCATATCTAGTCATACTATAAGTACTTCATGACTTCTATCTCAGAAAAATTGCAAAGGGTTGAATTTGTCTGTTCAGACTATACAGAGGGCATGGAGAGACCAGAAATTACTTTCTTGGCTCATGAGTTCCAATACTCTCTTAACCTGACAGAGATCTTCCTTACAGCATGTCCCAAAAACTGTAAAACAGCTCTGAATATATAGCATGAAACTATTTTCTTTGCCACTTGTCTACTTTGCAGAGAAAATGTTAGTGTGCATCAACAGATAAGCACGTATATGCATGGAGAGTGATTATCTTGATGATCTAAGACTTCGTCTCTTACAGTTTGCAACTTTGAAGGTGTAAATTCTTGGCATGTTGATTTATACGCTAAGCTAAGCACATAGACACATGATTGTATGGAGTCATGTGCCCCCTGCGGCATGCCAGAGGGAAAAGATATAATTTTAAAGTCTAACTATAAGTTTAAAATTAGACAGGACACTTCCAATCTTTCAAAATTTTGTCTCATAAAGAATGTAAAATTAGACCTACATCTATCCAAAGCTCTGCTTTGAAATGGAATATGCTACATTGAAATAGAGCAATTGAATAGAGTAATAGAGAGGGGTTTAAACCCCCCCTTTTTTTTTAGCATTATAAGGAGAACAAGACCAAATACCCTAGTTATCCTTACAGCCACATCTGGTATTTTAGTTATATGCTAGGGACATTTCACTTGAGTTTCTATTGTTTCTGGTCGGAAACCTCAGTAGCAAACCAGACACAATTTCTCTCTACTGGATGGTACTCAGTTTATCTTTTCAAACACATCAGCATCTGGTTCAATAAATAGCTGACCATAGTCAGTACTTTCAGAAGACTGGACATCTCTTTGATTAAGCAAAACAAATGTTATGCTACCTTCAATTATTGGATCAAGCAAATATGTTCTATACACGTGTAAATTTATACTGCAGCTACTCATAGAGCCAAATGAAATTTAACAAGCTTACCTCTGACTCATTCACAGAAAGAGTCRAGTAAGCAGAGAAATCAGGTATTTTGTGTGACATGATTAACAGATCCTGGAGTAAAAACATCACTGACAAAACACAAAGGAGTTTGCAAACCCTTTGATGGATGAGATACTGAAGGCACCAAGAGATTTGAGAACTAATTCTGAACCATAKTAAAGCTCCATAGCAGAGACATACACAGAGCAGAAGAAAATAACTGAGCTGTACCTGAACATCACCACAGAGGTGACTCTGTGATCTAATGCTACACAGTTAACTCATCTACCTAGCCAGCTCACAAACATAGTGATGCCTACAGTACAGAATGAGAGATGAGATGAGATGAGAAACAACAAAACTCAGCTACATCTTTTACGACAACTCTGCAGCAGCTAGGCATAGGCAACAGTGGGGGCCTGTTTAGTGATAATGCCTGACCTTTTCCAGCTGTCTCTACAGAGGAACTGAAGTCAGCCCTGAGTAACTTTCCATTCTTAGCCTAGAAAACCTGACCCAAGCTGTCAATCTACAAGCCTAAGARTTAAGGTATGCTGTTTTATCTCAAAGCATTGCACAATACCTGCTCAACAAGAAGATCTTCTAAACTAGTTCCAGAAAATGAGAACAGTTGAAAGATCATTGCATTTTAAGTAAGCAGACTTGTATTCTGGAAGGTAAGCACTGACACGAAAGTTTCTGAGGYGATTCTGCTGACATAGATTCTTTTCCCCTACTCAGTCAGAAATAACAGCATCCTCAGAGTCAGGGACAGATTCTTTCCTAAGCACTAATTGATGGAACAAWGATAGTAAAAGGAAATAATAGTATTCTAGAACGATAGAAAAGACTGAAGTACAATTTCTTGAAGAACAAACTTCTGTAACACCTGATCTATAAATGCAGTTCTGTGGAACACTTCCTCACCAGACAGAAATTACAGAAATGCTAGCTTCAGGGAGCTGTCGTTTTAGTTTCCTTAAGTGAAAGATGCAGTAAGAAAGCTAATTATTGTATTATATAAAATACTCCTCTGTCTTTTTTTGTCCCACTTTCCCTAAAGGCATTGCTGTTTCATCATAATTAGTGCTTTCATCTGAATTATATGATAAACCATTATATTTTTATTTAGCAAGCAAGTAAATCTGACAATGATAAATAAAGAACAGCTGCCAAGGAACATATCCATAACCCACAGATTGTTCATCCATCCTTTAAAAAAGGGCACAAAAGTGAAACTGTTCTTGTAACCAAAGACCTTGCTGAATTCCCAGTTTAAATTATAAATCAGCTTCTCTAACTCTTAATTAGAGTTACACCATTCATTATGATTTGTCATTACTTCTATATTCAAAATACTAGTTATTTTATTACTGGTACTTCACTGTCCTCTGGAGAGACCACTAACCACTAGAGATATGTAGGAAAATTATTTCCTGTCATATAAGCATTTTACATTTGAAGTCTCCTCTTCCAAATCCAGAGTGTAAATATTTTAAGTTTTCAAGCAAAACTAACGCCCAAACTGTCAGTTTGGTTAAACTGAAACATTTTGTTTAGATACAATTGATGAGAAATGTTTCCAAATTGATATTCATATTTTCAAACTTTAAAAATATAAATAAAATATTAAAAGTGAAAATAATTTCAAACCAAGAAATAGAATCTAAATGCCAATATAGAAAGCTTTGATGATTTTAAAACTTAAAAATTGATATTGTGAATTTTGTCAAAACATATTTTCCCGCAACTTTCAGTTTAGGGAACAGTTTGGTTAAAAAAAAATTGACAATTCCTAATAACAAAACATTCTTTTGAAATAGTCTTTGCTAGCTTCAAAGGCTGCCAATCTGTTCTGCACATTAGCTATACTGAAGTCAACAGGAATAAAYCATTGAGTAAAATTGCAAGATCAAGTCTCTGAATTATATATGAATCATTTAGCCTTATTGAATACCGTGAATTGCAGGACACCATTTCTAGTTGTTAACTGCATGCACAGTAAATGTGTTTTTCAAGCCCAAGATTAAGAAACTGGGAACCAAGGGTTCACTGAAACAGTTTCAGAAAAATAAAACAGTTCAAAGAACTGACTTAAAAATTAATGTAATGTGAATAATCCATGCAATAAACATGTAAYCAATATGATTTAAATAATAGAAAAAAGAACGTAATACGGATTTTTTTTTTAAGATTTAAGAAGTTAAGAGARCACTAATAGACAGCCAGTTGATTAGGGATAAACCTCTCTCGAGTTCCAGGTGCAAAGTTGTATGCAATGAAAAGGTATCATTGCATGCGCAGATGGGAAGTTCAGGGTAAATGATTTCAATGCCAGAGGAAGATTACAGAGCAGAGGCATTCTTTTGTTATCAACTACTAATGAAAAGCTGTAAGTATGGCAAGTGGATGTAAAGTCATTTGTCATCTATCAGGAAATTTCTCTGCCCTGTGACTACTTAATCTGGTCTCATTTAGTTCTCTGTCAATTCTACCTGTCAATTTACAAAGTTCATTGCTTTTCTAGCCTTTCATCTCTGACCAATTCCTTTGATTCTTTTCCTGATGTCTCTTTCTGACATAACAAGTTGAAAGCACCACTCTACAAAGTATCACAATACCTATTAAAATGTATTCTTAAAACATGTTAGTAGGTCAAAACACAATAGATGAAAGGAGGAAAAGGGGTCCAATGGAAGGTGTAATAATTAGAAGCTATTTCTATTCTCTCTCTTTCTTCTGGTTTAGTTCATAATCAGTGTTGATTTTCTCCCTTTCCCTATTAACAGTAGGACAACAGAGGATAAAAGAGATGTTTAGGATGCTTCTGTTGGCAATGTTTTGAAGGGGGAATCCTGTCTTCATATAGGATGGAAGAGGATCATTCTGGTTTGGTTCCAGGAGTAGTGGTAATTAGATTTTAGCACAATGGACTACTCGGTGGAATCATTCTGACTTGGCTCTCAAAGAATGCTCTGGCCATGCTTTTGTGCCATAAAACTCGGGAGATGAGCCTCACCTTCCGCCTCTGCTTCGGCTAGAAAAAACGTTCCACTGACGTAGCTGAAATTCGSTTGGCCAGGATCAAGGTAAAACAATTTCTCATGAGTCTGTCCTAAGAAACGCTCTTCCTTAAGTTCTGTACCAGACACGCAAGCTCTGTAACTGCTACTGATGGCAGTGTCAACGGACAAAAATGACCTGAGTTTAGTGTGCATTCCAATCTTACAGTGAGTACTTGTCTCTGTTTATTTTATATTCTCAAAACATCATTTCTAAGTGCTTTAATATTTATTGAAGAATCCTTGTTTAAAATAATATCTACTAGGCTGAAATGCACCTGGTCCTTCCAAATAAGCTGTACTCTGAACTCCTTGTTGGAGACTTGATGCTTTGTCAAAGACACCTATAATTTTCTTCTTCCTTCTGAAAGCATTATGTATGCACTAAAGCACTGCATGTGAAAAAGCTGCTGCAGATTTCTGCGTCGTGTGATGTCYGGACTGGGTACTATCAGTGTTGGACTTTGCTTCTTGCATTGTAAATGTCTCCTTTCTGATACTAAGCATGKGAATTAATCAGTTTATAATCTCATTTTCCTCTCATTTAATAGAGTTGATAATACTACACAAAGTATTTGTGAGTTAATGAGTGCATGAAATAACATCCTATGTGGAGGCTGGTGCTCAAAAAATACAATATAATATGAACAGAAGTCATAAAGCAAGAAACAAACAGAGCTGTATACTAGCAATAGCTACATAGATGTATTGGAAGGGCAGAGTGCCTAGCATCTATAAAGATTTGGCCTTTTTTGTGTATTACATCACTAACAGCCAGTTATAAACTCACTTTCATGCAGCTCTCTATCAGCTTGAAGGGCAGAAATGCAGGAAATCAGCTGTTCTCAGGAACCAAAATCATCTTGAGCCACAGCAACTGGGCAATAATGAAGTAAAATACGTTTGAGAAAAACAGATAATCAGTTGTGCTTCTAGCAGCTCACTATCAATATAGTTTGGTTAGCAATCTTAGTTCATATACTTTAGTAGCTTCCAAAATAAGTTAAAAACCCCTCAATATATACACAAACTCTYATAAGTAGTATTCCACTTACTGGTACCATTTCCTGTTTGCATTAATTAGCCGTTGTGAATAGTAGGATGACRTCTCTGGGACTAGATGGTGGGTCATCAAAAATTGACTTCATGTTGGGGGACTGACTTTGTTACCATTATTCTAAATAACCTTCAGCTCTTGATTTATGAGCTGAATGGTTTACTTTCTAAAAGGAACAGACTGGCAGCAGTAAAACATCCAGCCTGGAGAAGAGAAGGCTTCGGGGAGACCTTATTGCAGCCTTTCAGTACTTAAAGGTGGCTTATAAGAAAGATGGCAGCAGACCTTTTAGCAGGGCCTGTTGCGACAGGACAAGGGGTAATGGTTTTAAACTAAAAGAGGGTAGATTTAGACTAGATGCAAGGAAGAAATTTTTCACAATGAAGGTGGTGAAACACTGGAACAGGTTGCCCAGAGAGGTGATAGATGCCCCATCCCTGGAAACATCCGAGGTCAGGTTGGGTGGGGCTCTGAGCAACCTGATCTAGTTGAAGATGTCTCTGCCCATGGCAGGGGGTTTGGACTAGATGACCTTTAAAGGTCCCTTCCAACCCAAACTATTCTATGATTCTATGATTTCCAGAAAAGTAATGAATGCTCAGCACTCTCTTAACTGTCAGGCCAGGTTCACTTTTGGCATAGGCTTGCAGCAGTGAACCAGTACACTTGTTATTTCTTATCCTTTTACATTCTCATGTGGAAGTTGACTACTTTTAAAGTTATTGTAATAATTGGTGCAAGACTTAAATACAAGCAATGAAATGACACTGCRTTATTTTGAAAGAAAGACCACAAAGTTATTTAACACTTAAAGGCATATATTTCCATASTGCTGATACGATCTCATTCACATTCTGCCCCAAAACCTGGAGAATTTCCAGAGATAGGGGCTACTTCTGTAGTATAGTTAGGCTTTCAAAATTTCAACACCCAAGAGATAATGCGGAAAACCTGAAAGGTTAGGAGGATTACCATTTATGTTTGGCCTTATATAGGATTCTGGTTTTAATTGTTTATACAACCACAATTCTTGCATGTCCATTTTTTTTTTAAAACAAGAAGTTCTCAGACCTTCTGAGAACAAATTCAGTAATATAAAACCATTACAGATTTCCTATAGGCATTATTCTGAAGCAGAAATTAGATTAGAATTTAGAGTGGGAGCTTCTGATGTAAAAATGTCTAGTGTGATAAGAATTCTGAATTTTAGACCTATAATGAGATAAAAATTCAAATTTCTTTTGGAATAGGGAGATCAGTGCTTGTGTCTCAGTCTGAACATTTTGAACATGAAATTTAAAATGCAATTCAATTATAAAATAGCAACCAGTGAAGCAAATAAAAACAAAATTGAAATCCCACCCTCTTTTATTCTTATCTTTCTTTACTTTGGTACAAATGCTGATTTAAAGTCAACAGTAAAAAGAAGCGTGCAGAATCACTCAAACTGCATGATTTCATCATATTCATATATGTGCACTCACAGCTAACAGTTATTGCACTGGCTCTGAAGCAGAGAGGCTTCGTGTCATATATATGTTTACAAAGCTGTATATATGCATGATGGAAGCATTTCCCAATAACTAAACCAGCTAATTTGGAAAAACATCTGTGTCCTGCTTAAGAGAACTTGTTAATATGAAGTGAATCAGCATGGACTGTTAGCAAACATCCATGATCAAAACTGATATAGTGATGTCAGTCTTTTTTGTAACCTTCTTCCACTGACTATATGACTTAATTGGCTATACACAACTCTTTTCATAGGGTCTAGCTTTTATGAATCAATCCAGAATTCACAGCTCAAGACAAGTCTTGGAGTCCTGTCCTCACCTGAGGATCCCTTGTTCCTTACAATTCAGATTATGTAATTACTGTTTAACACCAGCCAGGCCATGGCTCCTTGCCTTCATAAATTTACACTGTTTGGACAGTTATTCTGTGAACAATTAAGACTTGACTCTTAGTCCAGTAGGATGTATTCTTACTTATGCCAAAAAAGCAGTTTCTCAGCAGATCTTTTTGTTAACCTTCAAATCCATCCTCAGTTATGGCAAACAAAAAMCAAAAAAACCCAACGCAAACAGTTCTCCTTTTTAATTTTAGAACACRGTTTTTTCAATTTTTTTTRAATGKGTCTTATTATAAATTTATTCCGTACAGAATTGTAATGAGGTTCAAACCATGAATATTTTTAGGGAGATGAAAAACAACAGGCATGTTTGTTACTAATGGAGGAACTATAGTAAGAATAAGGAATAGTAAAGTGGAACATTTTTTGTCAAGGATGATAATGACTGTATTCTGCTACTGAGACTCACAGAAAACTCACAGCATCAAGAAAAAGGGCTTGATATTGATATTATAGATGAAGCAACTAAGCATGTGGGTGACACCATTTTCCCAAAAGCATGTAGCAAGTGAATGAAAAGCAAAGAATAGAACTTAATCTTCTGATTCCAAGTTTGTACAGATCTATCTATCACCTTTAGTTAATCAAACAAGAGAAAGCAAGTTATGTCATGTAAAAGCTGATTGATTTGGCAGCAGTTAAATTGACAAATAGAAGGCAACAGACAAATGAAGTAATTACATTCCCTTCCATAAGACAAACAGCAATGCTACTGTAAATTAAGATAACTTAGCTTGATTCTGCTTTGACTACTTCTGCCAAGATGTTCATCATGTCTGTGACAGTGAGCTGCACTGATACATTCCACTTCAGTAGCAATGCAGAAACAATTCCTGTCAAAATTCCTGGTGCGAATTCCAGGTATGGAAGAAGGATGAATGTCATGGGCTTCATTAGAGGTGTATTGGCTTAGTCTTGGCTGGAAGAAAAACTACATCTGATGTCATATTAGTGAATACACTACACCGTATCTTACTCCTTGCTAATGGAAAACACATCTTCTGTGATGACTAACTCCAATGGAAGAGTTATAAAGGTACGCCCTACATTCCTTTTCAGGCTTTGGACCTTTCAATATGGCACTTTYCCAAACTATTAATCCTCTCACTTCCTCTGAAATGGAAGTGTTTAAGTGTCTTTGTTCTTCAAGACAAAAAACGCTTCCTGTGAAAATACTGGCGGTATGTATTGCTAATTTTTTTTTATTCCAGGAAAGCAGACAAGACCTGATGTGGAAGATCCCTATATCTTTGATATCTCAGGCTGGCCAGGAAAGAATATGGGCAACTAAAGGCAGAGCTCTATTTTAGAATTTGGCACTTGCTCATCAACTTCTTCCAGATGCTGACCAAAATGGATACCAAACAGATAGGTGACAAAATTTGATTAAGAAGTGTTCTGTTGAAAAGCCAATTTCTTGTCTCTTCTTGAGCCACACATCTGTGATGGTTGAGATATATGAAGTAGACAATCAGGAATGAAATAGGGGAGGACAAGATACAAAATAAAAGGATTGGGTGAAGGAAGACATTGGAGATCCTATTTCTCCACAAGACGTGGAGAAAAGTAGACAGAAGTACTTTACTCAGGACTAAATAGAGAAATTGCCCCCCAAGTTTCAGACAGGTTCTCTGTGAAACCTTTTCGTCTTAGACTGAGACGAAGTCACTTTGATCAGTGCTGGAGAGAAGTTGATAAACGGGATACTGGCCTGTTTGTACCCTGTGTGGCTACACTAGACTTACTGAGGGCAAAAAGATTATCTTTCAACCCTAGAGGCAGGACATAGAGCCCAGAAGCAAAACATTAAAAAAAAAAAAAAAAAAGAAAAAAAGAAAAAAGAAAAAGAAAAAACCACAAATAAGATTGATGGTCAAATGTTCAAAACAAGGATGCCACTTGACGATGACAAACAGAGGACACCAGACAGCCAAAGATTCCAGGGAGCCCCTAGAACCCCAGAGGACCTCTGCCAGGTGTGCAAGACACAAAACAGGGCTCACTTCTCATGCACACAACGCTTCTCAGTAAGTGGTGTTGTCTGGACTGTAGATGCTCATTTTAATCAGTGCCTTGAAAAATTTGGCAAGGAAGTGCCAACCTAAAAGCCTTGAAAACTGAAGTTTGATGTATCCTCAAAGCAGGATAATATGAATGGTTCCTTCCAATGATCCTACCAACAGACCTCAGCCAAGACTTGGAGAAAATGAACTAAGGTCAGTTTTAAGCTTTTGGCACATGACATCTTTGATCTCCATATACAAACACTCTCAAGAGAACCAAAATGGGAAGTGGTTCCCAGGCAACTAGTGAGAGACTAAACCCAACTGATTCTGGAAGCATCTGATGTGACTGAATACATCATCTATGAAGCTCTAATATTTATTTACTGCTCATTCTGTGTCACCAATTTTTTTCTTTAGTGATTTAGTGTGGTCAGGCAGCAAATATGAATCAAACTGGAGCAGCTTAAGAAGTTGTTGCAGCTTATTTCTTTTCTTCCCCAGAGAAAAGCACTCCATATGAAAGCATGTGAGCATTCCTCATCCAAACYAACACAAAGCCACCTGACATTTTAAAAAGCTTTCTTCAGCTATTTGAATTAAGAGGGCAAGTTGTGTACTGAGACAGTGCTGAAGCATGCTCAGGCTGTTCTGTCAACTGTTTTAAGTGGACAGTAGTATCTAGAAGATGGTTAGGATGAAYAGATATAATAGATCTTATTGCTTTATCCAGTTCCTAAGAGAACATCTGACTACTGACTAAGACTAACATAGATCAAATGAATTATTCATCTGAGATGTAACTGGTGACCATTTCACTAAACCAGGACTGACAAGGTGGAGACCTGACCAATAGCTCACCTGGCCCAGCTTCAAGGCGTAGTCTACCACTAAGAGTAATCCATCCATTACAGACTGTGTGGCTATCAGGTGCTCTGATAATGAGGGACACATAAGATTAAGAGATAACAATCACATGCCTGTTGCATTTTAATAACTATTGTGCAAATGAAATTGAGTTGAAAGACCTGTAGTGTCTCAAAGACATACAAAACCATTTAAGCACTAGTTATTATTAGTAGCCTATATTTGTTTAATGTTATGAACCATCTTATCAAATCATAGGCTATGTTAGGTGTTCATAATAAGAATATACTTTTAATCTTTCCTTTGGATTATCAGCTTATGTTGGACAACTGGTCCTTGTCTCCACTGCTGAAGTGAAAAGGGATTTGAAACTGAATAAGGCTTTATAACTTCAGCCAAAGGCAGAAAGGCTATGGAAACTGTTTCTCTTTACAGTATCCCCAAATCAAGTAGTGTTCCAAAGATGGAAAACAAACTCACCTTCAGCACCAGAAAAGAGGAATAAAAATGAGCTTTTGCAGCTAGAAAATAAAACTGAAGCTTTGTCAAGAAAGCAATTGTTAAGGAAGGCATGTCATTGCTTGTGACTAACACAACAGTATCAGGAGTGAAATGTCCAAATTCCCATCTTCCTGTAAATACATGTAATACATGAACCAAGAAGGAATACAATATGTGACTTCTTCCCCATCAAATTTAGAGCACTGCCATCAATAACAAGGTTGAACTGACACTTCCATTATGATTCTGATTGCTTATGGAATTTTGCAGTATCTTGACTTTTTTTTTAAAATGAGAACACTTTTAAAATGAATTTTTAAATGCAGAGGAAAAATGCATTCCAGATGTCAGCCAAGTGAGAGACAGAAAAGTCCCCTTTCTAAGGTTAGTAATAATGGTTTTGCATGTTAATAAAATGCTGTTGTAGTAGTAATTAGAAGCAATACTTTGAACTTTTCTATAATTTTCTGCTCAAGGATCTCATGCATTTTACAAATAATAAGTAAGTCTCCTCAGCTTTCCTACCAGAATAAAAACTATTGAGACGTGCAATAGACATCTGTGCCTCTTTTGACCATGCATTAGAAAAGAATAAGAAAATAAAATCTTTAAAAACTCCATTGYCAAATGAGATGGAATCTCTTAAAAAATAGTGTGTGATCATATTATTAGCTGTAAGTCTGAAAACAAATAGAGAAAACAAGAGCGGAATTTCATACTGGCAACCACGAGTCATCTGAAATATTTCAAACTCTCATACAGAACTTTGCCACATGGATTAGTGAAATAAATAACAGTCATTGTTTGCCATCATATGTGTGAAAGAGAACTAAATGAAGCCTACATTTTTCTACAGGATTTAAACATATTTGCTGACAGAAAAAGAAGAGGGACAAGCAGGAAACGTGGATTGTATTCCAAGCTTCATAGCTAAATGACCTCTAGTGAGCACAGACTTCTTCCTGTTACTCCAAAGCCTGGTCCTCTCTGCCTTGTCCTTTCAGTTTGCCTCTGGTCACTCTTTCCTACTCCCATCTCTTCACCCTAGCCCTGTTCTCTTTAACTACCAAATCCCAGCCCCTGATCCTTACGTTTCTACRTTTCTCATGCCAGTTCCAGTTTCCTACCCCAAATAGGGTCAGAGCCCAAACCTTTGGCCTTAACATCTTCTTTCACTCAGTTCCTGTCTTATCAGGTGGGCTGTTACTCCTCCACCTCAGCCTTCAGACCTCCTTTCCATTTCTTTGTTTTCAGCTCCCTTCCATCAGCCCTTCCACTGGTGTCCCTGTTTCTCTTTTTGGACTTCCCATTCAGTCTCTGTCTCCCTTCCATGACTTTTAGCCTCACAACATACTCCTGAGTGAAACTAAAAAAAAACCCAGTTAGCGGAAGACAGAAACAAAGGATAGAAAACTTCGGTCCCAACAATAAAGTTTGGTAAGATAAGAAGCAACTGTAAATAGGTTCCTGTAAAAAGCCTCTCTCTTGCTGCAGAACTTTAACAATAGATGATGGTTCCCCTACAGCCAAAATATAAAGACAGTTGTGTGGGAGGGGTAAAGAGGGAAAAGTTATTGCTGCTATTGATATCTGAATATCTCTGAATTATAAACTAGAATGAAAGTTCTCTATGATGGCCAAGTGAGAGAAAGGACTCTGAGCCAAGGTACACAAAAATATGTAAAAAATATTGGTATAATTGTATAACAAATCAGCATTTGATTTTTAAAAAATACTCTTAATAGGACTAAATCTAAATTATTGGCCTAAGAGGTTGAACCAAATGAAGAAAATTAATAAGCTTCAGTTCAAGTTTAGAGTGAAAATGGTGGGAAGATGTTTTACTGTATTATTTGTTCACTGATATCTAGAAGTCAGTGCTTCATACCTGTTTTCTTAAGGTCTCTTTCTTCAATCTTCAGTTTCAGACAGGGTAAATTCAAACTGTGATAGAAAGTGACAATTCATTATGACCCTATGAATCTGTAATTTTCTATTTTGTGTATTAATGTAGAATTGATGCTGAAAAGATCAAGCAACTTACATGTTTTACAAGTGCTATCTCTGACGGATATCTTGCTTAAATAGTCTGAAATAATAGGCCCATAATTTCTAAATTCCTTGCAATTGAGTAACTCAGTTTCAGAATTATCCCCATAATCATCCCGTACATGCAGAAACTACATACTTAATAGAATCCTTTAAAATTTGTATCCTCCTATTCAAGTAGAAATTGCATTACAACATGTAATTGTATCTCTAAAATTACAAATGATTATATTTTACAAGCAGGGTAAATAAAAGCAAAGTTAAGTGGTTAAGGCAGTGTCACATTGTAAATTTTTGGCAAGTAAGGAGCATGCTATTTCTCTGCCTAAAGCTCAGTTGAGTAAAAAGAATTTTCCCCTCTGAAAAGGAAAAAGAAATGAAAACCACTCCACGGAGACAAACTGCAGTCAAGACTATTTGGCTAGGTCCATTGTTGGAAAGTATCCATCTTATTCTTCTATTTCCAGATAGATGAGTAAGTGTAAAAGGGTAAGATTTGCTTAAGTGAGCCATTATTCTGAAATATTTACCAATAACAGCACATAAAAAGCTGTAGATACTGAGGCCATTATACATACAAACACAAACTACTTATCAGAGCTCCATCCTCACCTCAAAATTACCAGCGTCAACACTTAAAATAAGTCTTCCTACTTCAATCTGTTTCATTGATTCTCCCTCTTCCCTTAAATTTTTACTGAAACCTCCTCTTACTTCCTGATGCTCAAAATTACTTTCTCCTTCTTCATTATTTAGCTCTCTAAAGCAAGGAAGAGACAGTATAAAGATAAAATCTATACTATATATCGACTGGGGGAATCAATTAAAGACAAATGTGTATGAAAGACAGTTAAAATAACTAGAAAAATTGGTAGGCTCTAGAGTGACATGAAAAAATCATAATRATACTTTATACATATGTTCACTTTCACATAGAGGATCTCGAAACACAAACACTTTTGCAAACAAGTGTCAGACAACTCCATCATTATCACAAATTTACAGAGAGTTAAACTGAAGCACACACTGGGAAAGCAATTTGCTTACAGCTRTACATCAGCTGAACTGAGAGCAGAACCCAAGATACATCATATCCTCTTGACAGATTTCAGTCCTTCACTAATGCACGAGTCAAATAATACAGTGCCAAAGCAGATATTCCTCTTTATAATGCTCCTAGCATGTCCTCCTTTTTTAGTCCTCTGAGTGACAACAGCTCACTGTACTGCAAGTATGTAACCCTTAAACTTCTGTTCCCCTTTCAGTTTTGAACCTTATGCAGTCATCTGCCTTCTTGAAGCGCCTACCACTCGTGTGATAAAACATGTTGTCTACGCTAACCCTGATGTCAGTTTGAGCTGTTACTCCTAATCAGGGCTAGCTACACCATCTAAGCACGACAATATTGTTTAATTGCCTAATTTGCCACCAGATTACTTTTGAAGAAAAGCATCTCTTTGCCTATTAATAATTAGATTATGCTCTTAAGGAAAAACATTCCATGTAGATCTGAGGGTGAGCATTGATGCTGATCCAGGCAGCTCCATTGGTAGTTCATAATTAATTTTCTGTTTCTTAGAAGCTTGGCTGGTAGAAATGTGTCCCACAACTGCTAATATGAATGTTTGTTCTCTTAAGTAGTGGACAGTGCAGAGGTACAATTCACTTTGAGTTGTCTCCAAACGGAATGGCTAAATCAGAAGGTTTAGCTTCTTCCTCAAATCCCCTTTGCTCTAAGCTGTATTCAGTCAGAGGAACTCTCTTAATTTGCTGGAAAATTAAACCAGCCCAGTTCTGCTGGCTGTATGCTTTTCACATTGATTGTAGTTTAGATGAAGATTACAATTATTTTTAATGATTAGAAGAAATGCTACTGTTCTAATTATTGCATAGTACAGCATACGTATATTTATTTTTATAACTTCATTGGGAAGGCTTGAAAACAGTTATAAGAAATAGAAAGCCAAAGACACAGTTCCAYGGCACCAAGTATTTTGAAAAGGGGATTTAAGTACAGCCAAAACAATCTCTTAAAAGCCAATATGAGTACCAGCAAGTCAAAGATTTGCAGAAGAGTCTGGGTTGCAAGCATCTGAGAATGGCTGGTTTTACCAGACTTAGTAGAGCTAGAGCTTCACTGCAGAAGAGACTCATATTCACAAGGATGATAGTTCAGCACTCAAAGAATAGATGTATCCTGTTTTGGGTACAGTTCTGAAAGCTGCTCCTGAATTACCTAGATAATTTGTCTGTTACTTACACGTGTCCTGCAAAGGTCTTTGATCTGTGTTTGTTTTTCTGAAAGCTGAATGACCTCATTGTTAGGTTGAAACACACTCCTCACTCAGCAGAGAGAACTGTTGCAGGCATCTGTGTAGTAACTTAAATTGATCCTGGCAATAGTGGAGAGAGAGAGAGGGCAACATATTTTATGAGGTCCAAACCACTAGCTCTTACTGGAAGAAAAGGTCTGTGTTTTGTAATTGGAAAGGGAAAACAAGGTGATGTGGTTTTCTCCTGACATAAAAGATGATGCACATGATCCACTAGTCAGTGAAGAGCCTCCCATTCCCTCTTTAAGTCCTGTTTCTGAACGTTTCATCAAAAGAGAATGTTTTTTTATTTCAATCCTCCAGCAATTACTTAGCTAATTCAGTCACTGAGGTAGATAACTCAAAGTTCATTTCTAATGTTTCATATAAATCATTCCAAATAATTGGAAAAACAGAGCATGCTAATTATTATCACCCAAGAATCATGGCAGGTACAAATTAATTGCATGATATAAATGAGTATACTGATTGATAAAAAAAGCTTTTGCCACTTCATAACGTCAGCCTTCTTTGAAACCAAATTTCATTAAGTTTGGAGAAAGACTCCACCCTTACTCCAACTCTGACTCAGATCTGCCTTACATTTGTTCCAAACCAGTGTAGTAGTAATTCTGAGTAGAAAATTGTTAACTGAGTTCTGAATAATAAGAGAAAAATCTCCAAAAGCAAAATAACAATATGAAATACAAAAATAACTGAGAATATCCTATATTCCTAAACATCTCTTGACCACTTGATTTGGGAATACTCAGTTGAAAAGGTGAATTGAACCACTCCTGGATACGATTCTCTGATAAATCTCTTTTTGCCATGGTTGTTGAATTCTAGTATGAACAGAACCTCAATGGAAACAGATAAAGAAAGGATAAGATGGGCAAAAAACTCCCCAGAGGGATAAAGAGAATCAGAAAGAAAAACGAGGATKGGAATGCAGTTTTTGGAAGAAAACAGCTATTAGCAACTGAACAAGGTGCATAAGGACATTTCAAAACACAAATACCTTTTAGACTGGAATTAGATGTTCCTCCATCCTGGGAAGTTGTAGGACTTATATGAGATCTCCCGTTTGAACACAGTGTTGGCAAGCTCACAAAGTCCTGAATCAGTCTCCGAAACCATGACATTTACCACTGTATTTGGTTGTTTTGGTTTTTGGKTTTTTTTTACATGTCTTCTGCTTAAACCTAACTTAATTAGAGAACAAGGTCTATACAGCTATGCTGTCTGTGGGTCTGTCAATCCTTCAGTAATAAATTCTGAATACACTGCTCGGTTTCAACCACATCACATGTTGCTTAGCTGACATGCATACACACTATCTGGCCAACCAACTGATGGCTTTTGAGCTGAGATTCACCCATCCCTTGCTCACTAGAGACTCTTTCCCCAATCACAGAAACACAGTCCCCATGTGTTTAAAAGACTAAGCTACTGTATTAAAATGAAACTCGCTCCRAATCAAATGACCAGGAGATTGGTCTCTAAAAAAGACCTCAAGTATCACAAGAGTCATGATTAAATCCTAACACGTAGTGACACTRTTGACATAACTGAGGTAAAAAGGCAGCCTTCTGATCTTTGGTAGACCATTTTCCTGTATACATTCCAACTAAGTTAATCCTCAATTTCATCATAAAATAATTGATCTGATTAAATCTGATTTCATCTGATCAACACAAGTGATGAAACTACAACTCTCATAAAATCTCATAGTAATCTGGCTTTTTCTTTGTTAATGTTCAATACTCATTCATTCCTCCTGGTCTCCCCTTTTCCGGAGCCGTTGCTCCAGCCACATCACTGTCACTCATCCTCTCACTTTGTGTAGTGCAACATCAAGTGTTGAGCCTGGTTTTGAGGTCCCTAAAGTAAAATTCTCAAATTGCTCAAGCTTAAGGCATCCAGCAGTCGAATAATTTGAATCTCCCATGGCTATTCACATATACATCTAAACATTAGGAAGGCAAATCTGTAATTCAGCAGACAGATTGACTGAATTTCTGAATTAATTTCAATTGGTGCTAAGGGTTGATTTCACAAAATAAAATCAACCAAGCAAATGAAGAATATTTATACTTTTTAGCAAGTACAATCAAACACCCTAATGTAGGGGGACTGTATGCAGTACTGGAAGATATCAGTGTCAGGGCTCGAAGTGACCACTAACAGGCCCTGACCAGCATCACCTGGGTCCTTACCACACCAACACCCTCCGGTCATTGGTCCAGCAGCTCATGCCAGGGCAGCCTGACCTTACCTAAGCTATACCAGAGGTATGCCTGTGCTCAGTCCTGCCTCCTGCTGGCCTGGATTGCTTGCTGGTCCTCCTGGATGAACTTGAGACCTATGCTGTAGGTAACTTGTCTCCTGGATGGACCCTGAACTTGACTCAGTATCTTACCTTGCCTGGGACTGCTGATGGTGCCTGTCACTGTCACCAGCCTGGCCCTGTTCAGATCCTGCAGGACTGTGCTCTGGTCGGTGAGGACACTGTCCCTCCCTAAGCTGCCATCACTCTTGGCTCTTGCTGTTGCCTGACAGTCAGCTGGAAGACATGAAACCCTCACTTGCCTGGACTTCATCTCAAGGCAAGACCTGAAATTAAAATGTGAAGTGTTAGTTGCATTAATGTGGTCTTATTAATTCAAGTCAAGCTCTATTGATATTGCACAACTTCCCTTTCTCTCTAAAACCTGAACTTTTCCTTGAGGATATCACTTGTGTGGCAAAGCACTTGATCCAGGCTCTCTTGTAATCTAGAGAGGAGATTGGCTGAGGACCAGGTCCTTGAGGGGGTAGCATCTACTCATTGCTTTCCTGGAGGCTTTTAATTATCCCTCTTTCCATGAGCCAAATCACATGCAGAGATGCATATGACATGCATGTGTATTATCTTGAGCTGAGATCTACCCACCTTTCCCTCAGGAGAGGCTCTTTCATACAGGTAACAGAATGACTGCCTGGGCCCCATATTTAAAAAAAAAAAGTGGTCGGTCTAAAATACTAAAAGGAAATGCCCTCTGAAAAGAGTAGGAGACCGGTCTTTCAGAAACATTAAATATTACGTGGAGCTTTTACCCCTTATAAAGCCAAGGGGTCCTGAGCCCAACTGAGATGTGATCCCTCTCAATCACCTCCTTGCTTTGGCTGTCCTGAGACCCCACCGAGGCTTACGGCTGAGRGGGGACCCCCGAAGTCTCTCCTCGTCATGGGACCGAGCGCTGAGGGGAAAACCAAGCCCCGGCGAGAGACGCTGGGGCGCTGCCGTTGAGGTGAGCAACCCCAGGGGCGGTCAGCCCCGCACGGCCCTCTCCCTCCCCTGTCGAAGGGCGGGAGGCGCTCCGCTCCCTCCCTCACCTCAGAGCGCGGGCGGCTCCCGCCACTCCCCGCCCTGCGGCGACCCCGGGGGTGGGGGGACGCGGAGGCTCCCGCCCGCAGCCAGCCTCGCCCGCCGCCTGCCCCACTCTTCGCCGCCGCCAGCGGACCGCCTGCCCGCCCGAGCGCCGCCCGCTCGCCGCCCCGTCTCCTGCCCGGTGCCGCTGGAGCCGAGGCGCCGGGCTGCCCGGCGAGCGGCCGCCGCACCATGAGCGCCGAGTGCAGCAGCTACCTCAACGCCGACAAGGTGCTGGTGAGCGGGTTCAGCTGCCCGCGGACGAGCGGCGACGCCCGCGCCGTGTACTGCTGCGGCTTCCAGGACGTCAAGTACTGCTGCGATGACCCCCACAGCTTCTTCCCCTACGAGCACAGCTACATGTGGTGGCTCAGGTAGGGGAGCGGCGGCACCCGCCCTGCCCCGGCACGGCGGTGCGTCCCGGTCCCGCATGGCGGGCCGGGGGGAGGCTTCGGGCAGGCGAGGCTCGGCGGCCCCGGGGGGCGGGAGACCCGTGTTGGCCCGAGCTTGCCCGCGGGTTTGTGTTTCTGAGGTACTTGTAGCCGGGCGCTTTCAGGCTGTCGTCCCGCTGAGAGTAGCGGTAGAGCTGCAGCTACTGCCCAGAGAGGATTCTGCTTGTGCCAGGGTGGGTTCTGAAGGAAATAAGTCGTGGTCTTCGTAAGTAAGCACCGGGAAACGCTCAGTGCCTGTGTGCAGAGCATCCAGAGCATCCCTCCATCCTTTCGGTGTGAAGGGAACGGCCGTCTTGGGGCCTGAGCATGTAAAATGCTATGTGCATGAAGTTCCCAATGACTTCAGCTACTTTTCTCTGTTTGTAGTAAGATCAAGCACTACATGACTTTCTACTTGCAGGAYGGCAGATAGTTAGACCTGGGCCCTTCTAGATCAGTGCAGGAGTCCATCTAGCTCCGACTGGATCTCCAGCAGTGGCAGTGAGAGCTGCACACAGCCAGCCTGGCTGCTTTCTGTGCCTCATTCCCCTCAGGCTTTTCAGCATTGATGCTGGCTGCGTCAGGGTGTTAGTACACCTCTGCATGGTGTTTCCACTATCTTTTTGTGGACTTGTTATCCCTGATTTTGTCTAATCYCTTTCTGGACTTGCTTCTACTGTCTGCTTCTGCAGCCTCAGTGGCAGCAGTCACTACCTGCTGTTTGAAGAGATATGATATCCTTTTATCTGTTTTATACTGTTTCCTACTAGTTTTCTGGAGTGCCTTCTAGTATAGTATTGTGAGATTTGGTGAACAACAATTGCATGTTCAGTTTATGCACAGTGTTCAAAATTGTAAGCGTTTGGTGCATCAGTTCTCAGCTTTCACCTGTCCAAACTGAACAGTCTTAGTCTTTTTGTATTATCACTGAGGCAGGTACTCTGTCCCACTGATCATTTGAGTTGCCTCTCATCTGTACCATTTATCACTCCRCAGCGCTGCTCTTAGAGGTGCATAATCTGGAGCTGTGTGCTCAAGATGTGGGTATGGCAAGGTTTTACACAGTGACAAAATGCTACCTTCAGTCTTGCTCTCAAAATCCTTCCTGTTGGTGGCCGGTGTTTTGTTGATGTCTGGCTGCTGCTGCACATTGACTCTGTGATTTCAGTGAGCAGTCCCTGATGACTCTAAAACTTTTCTTGAGTTCAGAACTGCCAGTTCTGAGTTCATTGTCATGTCGGCTTGGTTTTCTTTATACATTACATTATGTACACTGAAGCTCTTCTACATCACTTCTGCCTGCTCACTCAGTTTTCCACAAGTCTTCTAGCATTCCTTGCCCTCATAGCATTTGATTGCTTGTAGGGGCTTAGGATCATCAGGAACTCAGATTTCATTCTTCTCCAAGTCATAGATGAAGACAGTGAGTAAAATCAGTCTCAGCACTGATCTCGGTGACTTTTTTTTGTACTGAAAAGGGACCACTTAGCCCTGTGCTTTGCTCCTTACTCTTTTAAGCAGCCTTGAATCTGTTAACAGAACCTTTTTGCTAATCCTGGGTTAGTTCAGTCTGTTTAGTCTCACCTTCAGTGCAGGACTTTGTCAAAGGCTTTTTGAAAAATCTAACTCTGTCCACTGGGTTCCTTTGTCCATCTGCTTATTGACACTTCATAGACTCCAGCAGGTTAACAAGGCACTATCTTCCCCTCATAGTAATGCTGACTCTTTAATGAAAGATTTTGTCAGGAAGCAGCAAGTACTAGCAGCTTCCTGAGGGCAGAGTGTGGTAATGACGTGGATGGGGGTAGTGGCTTCACCATCAAAGGACCTGTCCCTTGTATCCAGGTAAGGTGAGCGGGGCAGGCCTGGGCATTGTGGCTTGGGGATAATAGCCAGGGTCAGATGCAACCCTGTGCAACCCAGATGCACTCAGTGCCCTGACATTGTGTTTATCTCTTGGCTTAGTGATATTACTCCTTTTTTTACAGACCCTTCTGTCTTGCCAGGGATGGAAGTCAGATTTACTAGTCTGTAGTTCCTGGGTTCCCCTCTAGAGCCCTGTTTTAGGTTGGAGTTACACTCGCAGGCTACCAGTCCTCTGGCAGAGTGGCCTCATGTAATGATGGGTTGCACGCCTCTGCCAGCAGTTTTGCAATTTCACATGCGAATTCCTTCAGGGCTCTTGGGTGAATGCTATCCAGTACTGTGGGCTTACTCTCATTTAATTTATCTTGTCTAATATTTAGTGCATAATTATTTAAAATCTAGTTTGTCTGGTGCAAATGGTGGGTTGAATGTGGGAATCTCCCAACCATCCGTAGCTGTGACTGACACAGAATTATTCAGCTTCCCTGGTGTGAGAAGGTATCCCCAAGTGTCCTTTTTTATACTTTTCTCATCAAATACTGTGCTGGTTTTGGCTGGGATAGAGTTAATTTTTTTCATAGTAGCTAGCGTGGAGCTATGTTTTGGATTTGCGCTGAAAACAGTATTGGTAATACAGGGATGTTTTTTAATTGCTGAGCAGTGCTTACGCAGAGTCAAGGCCTTTTCTGCTCCTCACCCCACCCCACCAGCGAGTGGGCTGGGGGGGCACAAGAARTTGGGAGGGGACACRGCTGGSACAGCTGACCCCAACTGACCAAAGGGATATTCCACACCATATGACGTCATGCTCAGCATATAGAGATGGGGGAAGAAGGAAGGAAGGAAGGAAGGGGGGAACATTCGGAGTGATGGTGTTTTGTTTTCCCAAGTAACCATTAACGYGYAATGGAGCCCTGCTTTCCTGGAGATKGCTGAACACCTGCCTGCCGATGGGAAATAGTGAATGAATTTCTTGCTTTACTTTGCTTGCGTGCACGGCTTTTGCTTTACCTATTAAACTGTCTTTATCTCAACCCACGAGTTTTCTCACTTTACTCTTCTGATTCTCTCCCCCATCCCACTGGAGCGGAGTGAATGAGCAGCTGTGTGGTGCTTTGTTGCCGGCTGGGGTTAAACCATGACAAATACCCAAACTGTTTTAATGTTATATGATTTCTTTGCATAGTCTTTAACCTGTTTCGGTCACAGGAAGCCTTCTCGGGATGGCAGAACTACTGAAAGATTAAGATAAAAAATTTTTGCTCTTGCATCTGGATGAGATGTTGTAGTGAAGACTTAAAGCTTGATCTTCTCAGGAAGTACCTCAAAAGAACTGGATCCCATGAGAGGCTTTAATGAAGCACCTCTCTGAAGGATCTTCCTTTACAAAGATTTTCTAGGGTCTGAGAAGTGTGACTGCTTAGCTTCCACCTAGGTCATAAATTTCAGCCAAAACTTTGAAACTTCAGGATTTTTTTTTCCTTTTCTCTCTGCAATGGCCCTAAGCTGCTGAAAGGATCCGAGGAAATCGCAATTGGTGGGGTTTTAGTTGTGCTTAGCTTCTGCCATAACAGTTTATATCCGTTGTAGAGAAGAGGTGAATAAATACAATTTACCTCCCTAACCGAAGTTACYGAGTGGTTAGAATTGAAATTTCTGTTTTCAGAAGTGTTTTCCAGTAACAAATCAAATTACAATTTTCAGTTAATAACACAGTGGAAACCCTACGGTATTACAGCACTTTGAAAACTGTATACATTTGCACATGATAGTTCCATTAGGAGTTTAAATAAAACATATAGATAACATTTTCTGGTCTCAGAATGTTTTGGTGATCACTGGCTTGCTTGTCTTTGTCTCAGACTGTTACTTATATCAGTATGTAACAATCATACGTTAAAATAATCCTTCAAATGCTTCTTACAGCTTTTGAGGGCACACTTGTAAGACTCAAAACCCTTAAGACTTAAAACTATTCAAGAGTTAGCCAAACCCGCCAAGGTAAGTCTGAAGGTTGAACGTACTGAGGAAGGGAAAGGATGTGGAAGCTCCAATGGGGGAATTGTTGCAGGTTTTGCTTTACTCCAGAGCTTTAAGTTTCTCATCCTAAATCTTCGTTTGCTTGACTCCYCTCATTAATTTGAAAGCAGTGACTGAATGCACCACCAAGTGGTTGGTGGTATCTTAGGGATTACTTCTGTTTGATGACACACCAGGTAGAATTTCAGGAAACTATTGCATATTTCTCTTGTGTTTTTCCTGCTGTGGGAGACGCATTGCCAGACCACTTGGCAGCAAGCTCTGAYGAAAGCAGTTCATGGAGAAACCAGCAGCCTAGGCAACCTGAAGCAATAGTCGCTTGCAGGCCTATGCTGTTCCTTTTTTGCCAAATCACTACTGCCTGTACTATGTTTAGAGCTAGATACTGCACTATCCCTTAGCAAAATGGAACCGTCTTTTCCCCTCCCACTCCTGCAAAAACTGCAGTATTTGACAAGTGCATCCTAACACCCGCTGTACTAGTTGCTGCTGGACAATCATAAATAATTGACCTTTGAGCAACTCTGACACATTTCATACTTTCCCTTGAATTTATTATCTGTAATTAATATTATTAATTTTTCAATATTTCTTTTTTTGCTGGTACTTAAAATCAAATAGTAGAGTATCTTTTTTTTTTTGTTAGGGCAGGCTAGGTTCCTTTTCCACATTTCTTGAAAAGCTGACCTTGGCAAAGAAGAGTGAAGGATATGGTTTCTTCTATCTCTTATAGCAGTCAGGAGCCCCTGGAACAGGGAAGGGAATATTAGTAAAAGGCAGGGGTGTACAAAATTCACCAGAAGGTTATGCAGCTTTGAAACCACAAAACAAGTTGCTATAAAATATTAGTGAGCAAAACACTGAACAGCTCACCCTTCAGAGCCATGTGCTGTGCATGTACGTGAGTCATCATGACATCTACTTTACCTCCAAAGCTGAGTGGAAGGGGGGAAATGCTGAGCATGTAGTATTTGTACTGAACTGTGATGCAGTTAGGTTCAGTCAGCACCTTTTCTGTTTCTCCTTGTTTTAAAGTATCTTAGAATTATTTTTGTCACTGTTAATTAAGTTTTATTTTGCAAATTTCATGGCTTCTTTTAGTATCAAATAGAATTACAGTGTCCATTCCAAATCCGTACCTTTTATAAGTTTCATGTCATATTATGTATTTGATTAAAACTCTGGCAGGCCATGTATAGCTTTTATTCAAAATGCTTTATTAATTAATACCCGTAGAACCATGTTGCAGATCTCCAGGAGTCATAGAATCATAGAATCATAGAATCATTAAGGTTGGAAAAGACCTTTAAGATCATCARGTCCAACCATCAACTCAGTATCCATGCCCACTAAACCATGTCCTGAAGYGCCACATCCACATGTTTTTTGAATGCCTCCAGTGATGGTGACTCCACCACTTCCCTGGGCAGCCTGTTCCAATGCCTGACTACCCTTTCAGTGAAGAAATTTTTCCTAATACCCAATCTAAACCTCCCCTGGCGCAACTTGAGGCCATTTCCTCTCGTCCTATCRYTWGTTACTTGGGAGAAGAGACCAACACCTGCCTCTCTACAGCCTCCTTTCAGGCAGCTGTGGAGAGCGATAAGGTCTCCCCTCAGCCTCCTCTTCTCCAGGCTAAACAACCCCAGCTCCCTCAGCCGCTCCTCATAAGACCTGTKCTCCAGACCCTTCACCAGCCTCGCTGCCCTTCTCTGGACACGCTCCAGCACCTCAATGTCCTTCTTGTAGTGAGGGGCCCAAAACTGAWCGCAGTATTCGAGGTGCGGCCTCACCAGTGCCGAGTACAGGGGGACAATCACCTCCCTACTCCTGCTGGCCACACTATTTCTGACACAGGCCAGGATGCCGTTGGCCTTCTTGGCCACCTGGGCACGCTGCYGGCTCATGTTCAGCCGGCYGTCGACCAGCACCCCCAGGTCCTTTTCTGCCGAGCAGCTTTCCAGCCACTCTTCCCCAAGCCTGTAGCATTACCTGGGGTTGTTGTGACCGAAGTGCAGGACCTGGCACTTGGCCTTGTTGAACCTCATGCAGTTGGCCTCGGCCCATYGATCCAGCCTGTCCAGATCCCTCTGCAGAGCCTTCCTACCCTCAGGCAGAYCAACACTGCCACCCAACTTGGTGTYGTCCGTTTTGGCTTTCCAAAATAGCAAGTCTTTTGTTCCTCTATGCCCATTATTCCAATCTCCTGGGAATATTTATCTGTTTGCTTTGCAAATACTACGTACAACACATCACTGCAGCAATGGCATTAGGAACATTTGATTCACTCAGATCCAGATGACTCATGAGCTTCCTTTTAATCTATCAGTGGACATACTGCATCTGCTTAGCCTATGTTTAATTTTTTCCTAGCTGTTGTTGGTGTGGATGGACTAATTTTATGGACTAAAAATARCTGTAGGTGTGTGGTGCTGAGCATCCACTGACAGAAATGTCGATGGCCCACTAAGCAGCTCTCTGGACAGCAGCTTGGGGAGCCCTGGGGAGTCTGCTGACAGAGTGGAGACTCTCTGCTCATTAAAGCCTTTGGTTGTGGAGAGATGTGTGGAGTGCTGCAAGTGTGTATGTGGTATGTGGCACTCAGTGTAATAGCAGTAGGAGCATCAGTGAAATGTGTGGTATAGCTGTATCTTTATTGTATGTAGAAAGTAACTTGGGAGAGTTCTGTTTGGTCAGTGGATCTTCTACCAAACTTAGCATTGCTCATGTTTGAAGAATTGTGTAAATGCTGCCAGGATTACCCCTAGACCTTCATTGCTGTTTTTATGCTAGATCATCATTTTGGGGGTGGGTGGGTTGCTGATGCAGAGGTTTTTGCTTGCTAATGAGGCCACAGCTGTGGGCAAGAGTGACTTTTTAGTTTGCTTGTTTAATGTCTCTGTCCAAAGACTGATCTTGAAGACACACCYTGAGGCCTGTAGACTATTACCATGTGGACTGCTGGGTGGACTTTAAACACCTAGTGTTTAAGGTAATGATGGGAAGATGGCAAAATGTTTTTAGCAAGGGCTTTTCTAGATCAATATGCAGCACCACAGTAATAGCTGTAGAATCTAGAGGACATGCTGAAGGGCTGTCTTTATTTTCAGAGGAGGGTGATCATTAAAATGATCAATGATCATAGTTATTTTGGTATTTTGTTTCTGATAACAGTTTTAACTATTAAAAAAAGAAAGAAGGGATTGTGTTCTGGTTAAGAAACTTCAGTGTTCAGAGCTGTGGAAGGCATACTAAATTCCTCTGAATTAATTCAATAAATTAAGAAACAACCCCCCACCTCTGAACTTTAGCCCAAAATTAACCTTAAAGAAATTAATCATAAGTTCTAAGAGGGTTGATCGCTTCAGCATGTTGAGAACAATCAGGTATTGAAACAGTATGTTTAAAAAGAATAAGTACAAATTACATCTTGATTTGATTGATTTAGGAAGTGGAATCCAGGGTGTCTATTTGGTTTTGTGATGCTGATCTCTGTTTTGTGTGAGATCTTTTCACATTGCTGCTGGAGCACGACAAACACTTTTGGTGGCATATAACCTATGATACGTCTTTGACCTGTAGTAGGAAATACTGGAGAGTTTCTCAGGAACTGCTTTTCTTACTTTTGCCRTTTGTAACCAGCAAAGCATCTTACACAAGTTATGTAGTGATACTGAAGATGCGTTGTGCTGACAGTATTGTTAACGTCATCTTCTACAACTTCATGGCGGAGAGCTACAACCAAGAAGTGACACATGCCTGAACAGGAAAACATTTAAAAATTAATATGTACTTGATCTGTTCAGCTTTAGGACAGCTGACTCTGCTTAATGTTTGGATAATGGTGAGCAACCTCCTTTGTCCTGCACTGCAGACTTTTATTTAAATGGAATCTTAAAATAGGGCTAGTACTGGCTGACAAAAAAGCACAAATACCTGTTTCTGAAGAGCCTTTGGGTTTGCATTACTTCCTCAAATAGATCCATCTGTGGAGATCATTTTTGGTTCGATGGCTGCTCACCTCAGCCTCCTGTAGTGTAGTGTATTCTTTGTTTTGCCCATTTGGGTCAAGGTGTTCCAAGTAAAAATGCAACAATGAGGCCAGAACCCAGGTGAGATCTCTGAATGTAAGGACATATTCAGATTCCATATTAAGCAGAATATTGCTTGCCTTTAAGTTTTGTTTGAGCCAAAAAACGATAGGGAAAAATTTGCTTAATACGTGCATATATACACAAACATATAAGGACACTCTAGTTCATGCAGGTGAAAAATACCATGAAAAATCTTCATAAGGGTAAAGCTATTCTTTCCGGAACCAATTGTTTTGCTGATAACAAATTATTTTAGTTGCGCGTGGAGCTAAACGTTGCACAAACGTCATTAACAGATCTGACCGATAACTAATGAGAACTGTATCTTAAAGTCATACTGATATCTGCTGTTTTCATCCTGCTATCTTAAGAGTTTCTCCTGTGAACATATCTGTTCACTGGTGTTATGGGAGCTTGTAGAGAAGCTTTGCAGTAGCTTGAATGTAAAATTCATAAAATTCATAAAAAGATCCCGAGGCACAATTCTTCTCATCTCACTGCAAGGCCACGGTAGAAGTGACTTCTCACTGATAGCGATGATATATAAAGGCATTTTTATCACTAGAGGGTGGAGTTCATAGAATTTAAGACATTCATCTCTCTTCTGTCCTTTTTACATCTGTCAAAATTGTAAATATACCAGAGTAGTAATATAAGGATTCTCAATCCTTGTACTCTTTTCATCTGTGACCAAAAGGCCACTGTTTAATTTCACCAGAAGTCAGTGTCTTTGGCTTGGACTGTAGAATAGAGGGCTGGAACACTGAAGGCATCGAACAGCCCGGGAGAGGATAGTAAATGATAGCTAGACTGTATTGCAATTGGTTCTTTATTTCATCATGAGAATTTTATATTAGGAAAAGACTTGAAAAGAAGGGTTGGAAATAAGGAAACTGCTAAAGAGATTTCTTTATATACATATACTGTCTCACTGAATGTCTATCGAAGAAGTATAAAGTAGCTTCTATCCTGCAGAGGTAGTGTCTTTATAAAATCTGCATATACTACTGTATGTTTGGCCTCCTGACTATTCTGTTCCTGTTCCTTTGATGCCTTTGATATTGTGTGTAAATTAATTAATCTTTAGTTTTCGTTTTACCCTGACAAAGATCATAGAAGAACTTCTCCAATCTTGATTCAAGATTTATTGCATTAACACAAAGGCACAACAGTGATCACAGTACTCCACCCTGCTCTACAGAGCTGCTAAGAGAATTTAATAACATGGCTTGCACATTTTTTATCCTAATTTTTACAGGCATGTCATCCTTGGTGAGAAGTCTGAGACAAAYGTGTACTTTACTTAAAGTGCTCTAACAGGCTCTTGCAATAAAAATGGCATTTCAGACTGAAAATATAGCTTTAATAGTCATGTTGTTTGAGAAAAAAGAGTTTGCATGGGCTGCCTGAAGCTCTGGAATCCCTCTTTATGTGTGCATGTGATATTTATGTGATATTATGCTTATCTGGGAATATGTACTGCGTTGGAGAAGTTTTTAATCTCACTGATGCCAGTTACTGCACGAAGTTATTTCTGATTTTCACACAGTTTAAATCTGACTCAGGAGTAGTATGCATAGGTAACATGAAATGTCACTAAGGACCAGATGTTCAGCTGCTGTGTAATGACACTGATCCTTCTGAGGGCAATGAAATAATGCCAGTTTATGTGACCTGGGTATTGAGCTCTAAACTTCTGTGCAGTAAAAATACACTGTATTTTACACAGTAAAAATAAAGAATTCCCCCACCTGAGTATACATAACCTCCAGACATCATCCTGACCGTTGTTTTAATGGGTATCCCAGGCTGTTTGTACACTTAATTTCTTTGTTTTTCTCTCTTCTCAGTGTTGGAGCACTCGTGGGCCTGTCGATAGCAGCAGTGGTCCTCTTTGCTTTTATCATCACTGTGTGTGTTCTCTGTTATTTGTTTATCAGCACAAAGCCACGCAGCAAACTGGATACTGGTTTAAGCTTACAGATGGCAGGTAAGACCAATTGTTATTGACATACATTATCCCCTGCAGAGGAAAAGCCTTGTTCTGTCTTTAAATGGATGTGGAGGAATCCAACAGCGCGTATTTTCTTTCTGATGGGAACCTCAAGATGCAGTCAAGCTATCCTGCTGTTTTACCTTCTGAATGAAATCTGTACCAAACTCAAATGAAAAAATTTAGCACAAGCTCAGTATGTTTATTTAGCAATAGGAAGAGTGTAAAACTTCACAATTCTGAGTAAGGGTGCAACAAATAAGTCCCTTTATCAGGAAGAGGCTTGATGAGTTAGTTACTCTGGATTTCCTGTCAAGAATACATAAACATGTAGTAGTGATTTCATTCTAAGAATAAGAATCTCAAAAGAGATTTTAAGTGTATTTTCTTGTGACGGGGAGAGATCATTCTTTTTTTCTTTCTTCCTGACATAGGATCCAGTCTTTGAAATCTAAGACTCTTTGCTTCAGTCCCGCTAGTCCATACCTTTGTGCCCAAACTGTCATCAGACACCTGCAGGAACAGTGCATGTAGCAAGCGCTTGCCCACTGGCATGGGAAAACCTATTGCTGCTGCTACACTTCACTACATTTGTGAAATCTGACTGCAAGTTTTGATGGCGGGATGGTGTGTGATAAGTTTCATCCTTTGTCTTAGACTTCCTAAACGTTTAAATGTGGCTTCAGTAGTGCAACCAGTAACGTTGTAGGAAATAAAGATAATGTTGTACTTATTTAGGCCTTGGAAGTTGAACAGGTTTAAAAAGGGGAATAATTCTTGGAAAAAAGAAGTCCTCTCAACTCAAATTCATTATTTTTTTTTAAACTAGCTTTTAAAATGCTGCCATACCTGCATGGCAATAAATGACCAATTAGTTACTGTAATTATAGCCTATTATACAGCAGTAAGCCCCCTTCTGAGTGTCTAGTTAACACAGTCTACTTCATACCAAACTTCCTATGTCTTGTTTTGTTCTCCAGACAATGCAGGCTTTGGTCTAAAAGTGATTCAGAGGGCTGTCAGGAAATGCAAAGCCTCACTTTGGAGCTAAATAAGCTGAGTGATCTGCCGAAGTGAAAGTCACACATCCAGCAAACTGCTACTAATCTGCAAATTGAAAACTTCACACCTGTCCTGGAGGGAGAGAGTGGAAATAAGACCTGTTCCCTAGAACAGCCTAAATAAACTCTTGGGTGGGATGAACAAAATGCCTAGTGATCTTTTACAAGATGGTTGTGTTCTAATTATAAACTGGCATTATGCTTTTGAACGTGTTGCTGTTTAACTTCTTCCCTCAGGTTTTCCTGCTGTGGCATCAGCTCTTAATTCATTGCCAGGACAGCAGTGCTGTTTTTCTCATGCTTTGTGTTTTTGCACCAGACATTTTGGGCATATGGGGAGCTGGGAAGGAGGCAGATGCTATTGCACCACTGTGGCCAAGTGATTCCATCTTTCTCTACAGACTCGAACCCTGCTGCAAAACCACATCCTGCTTTGGCATTAGAGATCATTCCTCTCTTCCTATCATGAGATGAACAGCATCCCAAGCTCCCCTACTGATGACCCAGCATTCACATAGACATCCTGTCTCTCATGATTCCAGGTGTTATGACTCCAGGAAGCTGAGAGATCTTTGCTCTTTCCTAACTATCATCTCCTGTGTTGTTTTGAGCTTTATTCAGACTGCATTGCTTTGTATTTAAACACTGTTTTGACTTTGCTCTCATCCTGTGTTTTTCACTTTTATTATTCTGCTTCTTTGGCTGCTCTGTATGACAACTATTTCACATCTAAATTTTGATAGCTTTAGCTGTTGATGAGGTGGGTTGCCAGAAATTGAAAGCCAGTTGGTTTGCCAAGGTTGAGAGATCTTTGAAAATGTTGAAGGATTTCATTGACAAGCCTGAGTGCTTATCTTCATGATACTTGCGTTTCTTTTGCATGGAAGTCTTGCAAGGTCTGAGTATCTTATGAGATGACTGGTTAGCTGCTTTCAGGCCTGGGGAACAATAAAAGCAGCCTCTCTCCTCCTCTTTCAGTTCTTCTGAGATTTAAGCATAATCATGTATAGGCAATAAAAATTAATTAAAAAAACAATTTTTAGAAGCTTCAGAAAATTTTAGGCCTGAGGACCATGAATTTTAACTCTGAACTCAGTTCAAGTTCAGCCCTGCTTTTTCTGAACTAGCATAATCTTGCCTTTAGGTGAAGGCTGTGTCACACATTAGGTGTTGTACAACGTCTGTTGTGCAACCCCTGGAGCATTCAGAGAGCACTCATTTATGAAAGCAATATTTTTTTATTATATTCAATTTCACCCATAATATATCAGCTCAGTTGGAGTTTTGTATTTCATTAAACATACGATTGATTATTGTATGCCTTTCCTCCCTCACGTAATAGTCAGTGTTGGTCATTGTTCTGTGGGTCATCCAAGATCTCCTAAATATAGAAGTGAAATTGTTGAATTTTTACAGAAATAATTTCAAGATCGATCATAAATCTAACAATAAACTGCGTGTGTGGCCTTTGTTAAAGTTTCTGATTCTGCAAAAGGCAGATCAGCTGGAATTTGCCTCTCAAATGATCTTCAATAACACCAACATAAATATTACATACAGRGTTCCAGAGTTAGCTAAGCATGTTGTTAGCCCTAGCAAAAATTAGCATTTTAATCTGAGAACTGAATTTCAGGAAAAATAAGCTTCAGTCACTGGTGTAGACCAGGAGTAACTACTTAAATGTTAATGGAGTTATACTAATTTCTATTTGTAGTATCATAGTGTAGGATGCAGAGTAGATCCCTTATATGCAAGACACTGTGTACAGGCAAACGAGAAGATCCCATATCTCAGGGAGTTTACAGTCTAGTTTCTTATCAGATCTAGTATTTCTCAATAAAAAGCAGCAACATACTTTACCTCTTTCAATGAAATCATCTCCTTTTACAGGCAAAATCACAGCTCTTTATACATTGCTTTCTTACTGTTTGCCCTCTGCCTCAGAATGCAAGGTTCACCTAGGATTTGACTTGTGGGTTAATGGTCTGCCTTACTGAAGTGTCAGTGCTTCACAGTTTTTCCTCTATTTGTCCTCACAGCTACCTTTCTGAAGTAGGGAGATGCTATTAGCCCCATCTCACAAGGAGACACAACTGCAGGGAAGTGTCGTATTTTTAATGCTTTGTGTATCAGTTTAGACATCAATATCCAGTGGAATTTTGAAAGGACATCACTAACCAGAAGACTTTTGTCTTTTTGCTTATGATACCTCTAAAAACACGGCTCTAAGACTAGCTTGACACAGCAATTCTGTGGTACAGAGAATTGAGCCATGCTTTTTGATACTAAGGTGAATATTCAAATCATTGGAGCGTACTTTTTCTTAGCATAGTGAACTTGCTTTTTAATCATACAAGTTGCTTAGTAAGCTCTTTCTGAGAGAAAGGGTTTTTCATTGAACTCACTGTAGGTGTTTCTGTTTTTCCCATTTGAAGGCTGGAGAACTATAGAAGTGTTTCTTCTTGGTAAACGCAGGCCCCAAAGAAATCCAAGCCCTGAGAACGCAAATGTTATGGATTTTCCCAAGATGAAAGGGAATTTGGTCATATACTTTGTTCTCCTTCTAACCAAAAAACCCCTCTTTGTGCAAAAGCTTTATCCCCTTCAAAATGTAGGGAACTAGGGAGTCGCAAGATTGCAAGTCTTTTGTTAAGGCTGAGTGAACAATGCTGGAGTGTCTAGGGAAGATGAAGAGGACTGAGTAAAGATTGCATAATTGTCAGGAGAGGAGTGGTAAACAGGCAGAAAAGGAGGGATCTAGAGGCATATCTGCTGCTCTGGGAGAAGGTAAGGTGCACATACACTTCCCTCAAAMAGGCAGCTGATGGCAGGGAGAGGAGTGGCCATCTGTGCTGGCCCCTTAGAATGGGTTTTGCCATCAGAGATAAAAAGGTAGATAGAGACTCTCCACCTTGGTGACCCAAACACATTTTCTGAGTTACCCCTGTATTTCTGCCAGCGTTAGTCTGGGAAGACCTTTGAGGCGAGGTGTCCTATACCACTGCAAAGTGAGAATAGCGAATTAAATTTTATGATCGTAACTAACATTTTCCTTTAAAACTTAGCACAGGAAGACCTCTGTAATGCATTCAGAGYCAGACAGCAGGGACATTTGGGTTGGAGTGTGAAGAGAACTGTGGCCTTGTAAATTACTCATAAGTGCTGGGAAAAATATACTTTAATAGAAGAGATTAATTCCTTGGTCTTACAAAGCAGTGACATCATAGTATGCAAAAGTTCATGGTTTCATTTCATAATAAGGAAAAACTCAGTTTGAAGAATAGTCAGATGACCTTCCTGTCCCTATTTCTCTCCTTAATTAAAGATTCCTCATGAGGCACTATTCAAATATATGAAACATTCAGATATTTTGATGAAAAAGCACCAAACTCTCACACTTTCCCCTCCTTAGCTCAGCAGAATTATCTGACTCTATTGCTTCCAAAACCAGATAGCTGCTGTCTGAATTCAGAGACACTGTGCTTGGTTTTTGGAGTATGCATTGATAGCTTTGCTTTCTAGGTTTATCAATAATTTCCACTATATGGTCCTTCTGCAGYGGGCCTTAAATTTTCCCCAATTAGGCTAATTTTCTTTTTGACAGCCATCTGCCTCAGATATTTGTATAYGGGCAAAATCAGCCAAATGGGCTCAACTATAAAAAAAAAATACAGATTTTTTTTTTCTTYAGGAAATGAAGAAATTTCCTATTTTGGAGCTGGGAATTCAAATTTAGTGGAAGGGGTAACATTAGCTCAAAGTTCCATCACTAGAAAAGATTAAATTTGGAAATGTTTAAATTGGACTCCTYAGCTTTTAAATTTCCCAAACTTTCTTGTAGCAGTGGGTTTTTTGCAGCTCATTGAGAGTAAATTTTTTTTACTGCARAGATACCTATAGATGCTGTAAGCTGGTTTAGATATGAAGTGTAGACAGGCTTCAAAAACAGTGTGCCTTCCTCTACAACTGATTAGGAATTTATTTTTTACTTTTTGAGGAGGGGGTTTTGGATCACAGCTGAAATAACTCACTGAAAAGACTTGGTTTCAACTAAGATCTTGGCTTAAATATTTTTGTACAGATTTTTTGAAATGTCAAACTATMAAATCCCATTTTGATAATTTTGAAATCAAACTGCAGGTTTTTTCAATTCAAACAAAATAAAATGCAACTTTCAGAGCACTTCAAAAAACAAATAGTTCCTTTGCCCAGTTTGCTTTGTTTCAGGTTTTTTAATGAAAATATTAGGATCCTCAACTCTTCATGCCTATTGGATATAGGGAACGTTTTTTAATCCTTTCCCCATGCATTTCCTTGGACAGAAGTACCCTGCCCAGTTATGCTCATCTTTTCTTTTCTCTTTGTTCTCTGTGTTGGCCCAAGCAGTGGGAAAGTGGAAAATGAGGGCAAAGAGAGTGTTGGACTGGAGGCTAATGGGAAATATAGGGAAACTCGGCCTGGGAGGAAGACTTGATTAACTCCGTAAGGAGACTTATATGAGAAGATGGAGCAGGGAGAGGTTTTGGAGCCAGTAGATAAAGGAGAAACTGCAGCTCAACAAGGTCATGGGTGTGCCTGGGAGCATGCGGAAGAGGCATGGGACTAATGGGGTTGAGAGCAGCAGAGCAGGGAGACAACGATGCCTGAGGGGATGGAGAAACTCCCGAGAGGGCCACGAGTGGAACAATGGCTGTGGGTGGGCTGGTGAGCAGAGGCGGGGTGCTTGGGGAGAGATATGAAGAGGGAGCCTTGCAGATGGGAAGCATGCACAGGGTTGGAACAGCTAGAGATTTAGGGCAGAGAAAAGAGAGAGGAGGGACTCGAAGTATGAACTGAGCTGGTTGTTCATGGAGATGGGGACTAGCATGGGAGGCATAGTAGCAGAAAATTAGGACTGGAAACAGTGAGGAAAGCGGGAAGGGAATGAAAGAATGAATATAAGGTAAGAAAGAAAAGAAATGAAGTTCAAAGTGTGGTCAGAAAAGTCTTTCCTTCTAGAGCTTTGCTTTCTCTGCTGTCAGCAAGTATCAGTGAAAACCACTGGCAGAGTCTCTCTCTTCTCCCTTCCTGACAGTGACCCACCGCAGACTGCTTTTGCTTTGGTTATTCTGATCAGTTGGGCAAACTCCAGTTGTCTGCACTGMATCTAAAGATTCCAGCTCTTCTGCTCCAAGCAGGTGTCTGTATCAGTTACCTAGTGGAATTTTAATGAACTGTTATTTTAACCTATGAAGTTGTGCTCTGAAGAACAATATTCAAATACTACTAAGCTTCAAAACCTAGCACTCAAAAGATGGGAGATGCCAGAACTTAAGATTTTCTGGGCAATTGGTGAAATGCCTAACTAAAAATGACTTTATTTGTTCCTGTCATCCCTTCAATCTTTCTGAAAAACGAGGGTGACACTTCTTTCAAGCAAAGAAGTATTGTGAGCCTCCCCCCATGCAGTGCTTTGGGATCACTGGATGGAACGTGCAGTGAAGGCAATAGTGACTGACCGTGTTTGGAGAGGGGTGAAAGTTTGGGATTTCTGATCTGTTTTCTTGAATATGGGAAATTTTTCTGCCATTTCTTTTAGGACACTCTCTGATATCCTGCTATAAGTCCTACTTATACCACAGTGCTGCTATTTTAAACTGTTCTTCATCTCRATGTTTATTCCTTTTTAATACAAGTAAGTTAATAATTGCAGCCTCCCATAGGCTCAGGAATGGAAAGTGGAATGGCTCTGGTCTATCCCATTCTCTAAAGATTGTAGAGGAAGATTCCAGGAACTGTGTTTTTTCTAGTGCAGTGGGCACATCTATGTATTACTACAAAACTAAAGGAAGAATAATGCTGTTAGTTTTACTAAAAATGCTTTTCTTTTACAGACAGTGGGACTAGAGGGAGTTCGATATGTTAAAAAACAGAGGCACTGGATGGATTCTACCAATGCTGTAATGAAAATAGGTACAGTGAGAACATTTCTTTCCATCTTACTCTATTGTATTTGTATATCCTCAGTTCTGTTTTATATGTGGTGATGCAGATACAGTCAAAATGCCATGAATCTTCATGTGGGTTTTTAGCTTTCTGAAAAGCACAAGCAAACTGTCTGTTTGATTTGCTTATACATTGCCCTGATGCTGCCCTTGCACAGGGAAGTATCTGCAGAGACTTGAAGAGAGTCTTTCCACAGAGAAATTTCTTCTTGATTTACTTGTACATGAATACTCGTCCATGATTGTGTGCCAGAGAAGATTACATTCCCCTTATGCTGTCTTTGTCCTTTCCCTGTTGCTGTCCAGGATGCACAGAGCTTACTAAGGAGGCAGCCATCGTAACTTATCATTGAAAATAAATTCTTTAGCAATGAACTGCTAGAAAGGCTCCTGTGTGACCAAGGGTAAGAGCAGTGAAGTATCTGGTGGGTAGTTTAGTCATATTCTGCTTCTTGGGGATGCTACCTACAAGTGCTGAGCCAAGTCTGATAGAGAATTGAGAGGGTTATCTTGCAAAAAATGAAGTTTCATATGCTGGCTTGTTTTTTATGCTGAAATCRTGCTTAAAGGTGAAACTGCCTATGGCACAGACTGTGGAAAATAGTATTTAAAATGTGTGCCAGTACAGATGAATTGTACTTCAGGCTTCAGAGGAATTTATGAATAATGCAAAAGACTTCAGATGGCATGAAACATGCATTTTACTTTATGCAGGGGATGAAAGCTCATGGCTAAACAGCCACAGAATGTGAGAATAGCCGTAGATCAGCAATGTCTGTTGCAGGAGAAAAAAGTGGGCCTCTTCGCTCAGCAGTTGTTCTTAGATCAACAGGAAAGTAAATGTGTCAGAGTTCCCTGCTTCATGTGTTTTCTCTTGCAACCTTAAATATAAGYCATCCTGTGCATCATAAGTGCAAATGCATCTTTCTCAGCATTCTTTATTGTCAGCATAACAGGTTAGTTTGGGCTGCTTGTCCTCATGAAAATACTTAAGTGTAACAAAACTCATTTCGAAACTCCTAACCACCTCCACACATTTTTTTTCTGCTGTTGCAAATGAAGTGGCTTGTGAGAGGAAAATGCCATGGAAAGACTAAAAAGGATCCTTCAGTCAGAAAGCCGTCTGTAGTGAGAAAATCCAAAAATATCTGAGGCAGGTGCTCAGTACTGAGATGAGACCTCAGTTCAGGTCTGTGAATGTGGCATTGCTTTCTGAAGGCCATAAGCCTCTCATTTCTTCAGGCTTCAGTTTCCCTGCCTTCCACCATGTTACTGAGACTAATGTTTATGGAGTGCCCAGAAGTATAGCCTGCTAACCGCTATTGCTTACAGGAAGAGAGACAGAGGGAGAGAATTGAAAG
The DNA here is from genome assembly GCA_030449065.1 of Oceanodroma leucorhoa. Classification (NCBI taxonomy): domain Eukaryota; kingdom Metazoa; phylum Chordata; class Aves; order Procellariiformes; genus Oceanodroma; species Oceanodroma leucorhoa. The sequence continues at coordinate 553,693 of JASVER010000082.1, forward strand.
GCCAGCTGCAAAGGACTTTTTTGTAGGGTTTGAATGCACGCATTATATAAAGACCAAAAAATTTAGAAGCTTTTTTTTTGTGGATTAATTATCCAATTCTTTTTTGTTGGCAAAATGAGGCTGGCGTTATCATGAAGACTCAAAATACTTGAGACCTCTTTTGGGGCTAAAAACAGGAAAACTATGCCCTTAGCCTGTGAGCCTTTTTGTTTCCAGATCCAGAATGGAGCGGCTGGGAACTTCCTGTGAAAATGAAAAGGGAGGCAAGGATCTTTTCTGAACTTCAACACATAATCCGGTTAAGTGTTGGTAGAAATTCCAGGTGTCTCATTGTTTTTTGTCCTCTGCTTTTCATGTTTTGTGCTAGTTGCAGTTTTCATGTCCTCACCTGTTATGGGGAGCCACTTCACAGTGCAGTGATAAGCCAGAGAGTCCATCAGCGGCTGCAAACCTTCCACTCCTCTGAGAAAGCTACATGTAGCAATTAGATTTGATTTAGCATGCATACTTCCTCTGCCAGATTCACTGGGTTTTAATTAGGAACAGGACTCCCTACACCCTTGCAACTGATGTAGTTCAGCACACAATTCAAGCTTGTTTGCATGCTCTTTTCCAGCAAAAGGACAAACACAGCTCTTAGCTTTAAAAAGGGAAAGGAGAAGAACTAGGCAGCTGGAGGCATCACTTCTAACTTGGTGTGATAATATATCAAATTATTAAACAATCGAGTTACACACAAGAAAAATCTGACAAAGATTTCATGGAGGCAAATCATGAAAATCATGACAAACCAGTCTACTTTCTCTCTTTGTCAAGGTAATTTTGCCTGTCAGATAAATAGGAACAAGTGGCTGTGACAGGTCTTCATGAAAATGCAATCAAAGAGAAGTTTTCAATGGCTCATTCTCAAACACATTTTTGGAGGGAAGGATGTCTCAGTAGTCTATTCCAGTTGAGTAGTAAGAGCTTGGCTGAAAGAGTAAAGAGCATATGTATAAAATTTATGGATAACAGCACTCTGGGAAGGGTTGCAAGACTCAGAGAGATAAAACTACCTTTCAGAATTATCTCAGTGCCCTGGAGAAATGGTCTGGAATCAAAAAGGTGAAATACAATAAAGATAAAAGCAGTGTACTGTACTTAAAAAGGGGAAATCAAATCCTCAAATAAATCTAAGGGAGAATAACTAAGTAATGTGGGAAAAAATATCTGGGGATTTACAGGATGCCATAAATAGTATTTGATGTTATGGGCTTTTCTTTTAGTATGATATACTAAAGAGGGGAACTGTATATAGGATGTAAGGTAATAATTTGCTCCAGTTAGCACTGGCAGTGCCTCTGTTACAGTAATGCTCTTAGGTGTTGACATACTGGAGAAGACAGAAAACTGAGAAAATTATAAAGGTTTTGGAACAGCAGGACAGGCTAGAAAAGAACAGATGAGTGACAGTGTTCAGTTTTGTAAAATAGAGGACAGTGATCATTTTCYATGTCTGTGGCAGGCAGGGTAAGTAATATGCTGAATTTCACATTGAAGTAGATCCAGATTTAGTATTAGAAAATCTTCCAAACTGTAAGGGTAGAAGTAGTACTGGACCAGCCAATAAGGCAACTTGTGGGACTTCCTTCCAAAGGTATCTTGAACAGGCTAGACTCACACTTGTCAAAAGTGAGATAGATGAAGGATCTCTACAGCTTTAGTGTGTGGGGGACTGTGTCTTAGCCCCAGGCCCCCAGCCCCTTAGGCCACACCAGCAGGCCCTGGCTTTTGCTAGACTGTGTCCAGGTCTGGGAAGGAAATGTCTGTCAAGCTGCTCTGAGTAGAGACAGTCTTGGCTGCTGTGTGGGGGTCTGCCCCCTAGACTGGAGAAGAAGTGATGGCCATAATAGGAACATCTGAGCTCCCTTCTGATCTGGTATTTAATCAGAAATGCTGTGTGTGGAGATAGAACAGAATAGAATATTTCAGTTGAAGGGACCTACAATGATCATCTAGTCCAACTGCCTGACCACTTCAGGGCTGACCAAAAGTTAAAGCAAATTATTAAGGGCATTGTCCAGATGCCTCTTAAACACTGACAGACATAGGGCATCGAACACCTCTGTAGGAAGCCTGTTCCAGTGTTTGACCACCCTCTCGGTAAAGAAATGCTTCCTAATGTCCAGTCTAAACCTCTCCTGGTGCAGCTTTGAACCATTCCTATGCATCCTATCACTGGATCCCAGGGAGAAGAGATCAGCACCTCCCTTCCCACTTCCCCTCCTCAGGAAGCTGTAGAGGGCAATGAGGTCRCTCCTCAGCCTCCTTTTCTCCAAATTAGACAAGCCCAGAGTCGTTAGCCGCTCCTCATAGGACATTCCTTCCAGCCCTTTCATCAGCTTTGTTGCCCTCCTCTGGATGCATTCGAGTACCTTAACATCATTCTTAAATTGTGGGGCCCAGAACTGCACACAGCACTCAAGGTGAGGCTGCACCGAGGCTAAATACAGCGGGATAATCATCTCTTTTGACCGGATGGTTATACCATGTTTAATGCACCCCAGGATGCGTTTTGCCCTCTTGGCTGCCAGGGCACACTGCTGACTCATATTGAGCCTGCTGTCAACCAGATGGCAATACTGGGGGAGGGCACAAATCTAAGTTTATATGTATGTCTCATATGTTTTGATTTCAGTTGTTCAGGAATGTATAGTCATCCTCAGAGCCTTAAGCAGAAGAAAATCTAGAATCTACAAAAAGTATCACTGATAACTCAGATAAGCGTCATTCCTCTCAATGAATCAGTATTGAAGTGATGTTCTTTGCTGGTTAGGACGCTCTTTGCTGCTAGTTGCCATCTGCCTTGAAATCCAAGATTTCACACTTCAGAACTTCTGTCAGTAGCTGAATTAGCTGAGATTTTCTGGCCAGACTTCAGGGCATGTCCATTTTTTTTGCCTATCCAGGCAAACATCTGCTTCTAAATCCAGCTGTACCAACAGCTGTTGTGCTTCACCTCAGAAGCAATCGTGTTTTAATGAGCAGTAGAGTAATTTCTTTGTATAGAAATTCTTGAAGTGTAGTTTGGAATATATTTTGGTATCGTTCAGGATTAAAGGCACACATTGTGAGTATGTCTATCTTAAAAAAATCAAATGTGTGGTTTAATGTAGATATTAGAGGTGCGTTTTCCAAGAGGCACCACATAGAAATGTTAGATGAATGACTCTGTCTTTATCTTTTTTGTTTTGTTTTAGCACCATTGTGCCTTGAGCCTTTAACACATGCAAGGTGAAATCCTCACTTGCACAGCAGAGGAGCAAAAGCAGATCTACCCATCCACATACATCCCCAGAGGAGGCATTTAGTGTTTCATAGCTGTAGTGATGCCCTTCAGAGGTGTAACTCTTCACATGATAAAGGTTAGGAATGTAATGAGATGCTAGGAAAGAAGTAATCCCAGTGAAATGGATTGAGCTGTGTGGTTTGTCCTGGATTTGTTTGTAGGATCTCCTTATCAACTCTGGTGTGCAGCAGAGGGAAAAAATCTTCCCTTGTTCAGTCTAATTCTTAACTGTAATTGGTATTTTGCAGATACAGAGCTGCATCCTTCACAAGGCCCCCACTGAAAGAAGCTGTTGACAAAGCCAAGTGGCTTCAAGAGATATCGTGAGCCACAAGGATGAACTGTGACTGTGAGCCACAAGAACCTGATTCATTCTTCCAGAGGTGTTTCCTGGCTGTTACAACCACTGTCGATAACCAGAGGCCAATCTGAAGCTGTGCCAGGATTATGTATTTGTGTATGGCTACTGTACTGAGAAGTAGTATATTTTGATTTGCACGTACCAGCTACTGCTGCTCTTCATTTTCATGCGAATTGTTGTCTTTACCCTGTGCAGTTCCAATGAGATAACACAGTTGACAAGCAGAGCAGAATTTGGCACACCATGTTGACCAACCTTTATTTTAAGCTTTCCCTGTGTGCCATCTTAATGTGGTGTTTTCACATCATGAATATGGTTGTCTTTAGCCAAATGTGATTGTTCAGTGCACAAACATATGTGAATGCAGTACCTCAATAAAATATGGCATTTGTTTGTGTTGTATTTTTCTTAATTTATCATTTTCCCCCACCTTTGTTTCCTCAGAAGATTCTCACGGATCTTAAAATTACTTTGATGGGAGAATTTTCCAACAAAAAAGTGAAGTTAGTAAAAAGTGAATTTTTGTAGGGAAGTTTTGATTTCAATAGATGTTTTCATAGGAAACAGTAAACACTGAAATGAATTGAAATAAACATCCACAAATGTTTTGCAGATTCTACATCAAAATATGCTGGAATATTTATTTTGAAGCAAACTTTAAAAATCTTCCAGTAGTGTTCCAGGTTGGAGCATTAATTTGTGAAGTGTTGAACTTCCTTGAGGTAATCAAAGAGTTCTAATCACACATTTTATTTCCCCAGAAGTCTTAGGAACAACCAACATAGTCTTAACTGTCATATTTGATCTTTCAGGTCTTCCAAGCTTTCAGACTTCAAATTGTGAACGTTAATCATAATGATTTCTTTTTATCATGTGAGGGTTCTTTAAGATCAGTGATCAAAAGAATATCTAAAATATTTAACCATGCTGTTTATATATATGTGAAGGCAGTAGACAGGTTATATCTATTATCTTCTATATCTATGAAGCCTAAAATATTTATCTACCATGTCAGTTTTGTCTCTAGTTATACTTCAATTTTTTTAAGACCAGATCCTTGTCTGCTCTTTGGGTGTGACATCTTTGTGCATGATAGTGCTTGAAATTTAAAATTCTTTACAGCTATCTGGTATTATACATCAAAAAAACCCAAGTGTTTCCAGTCTAAACTACTCTTAAGTCACATTACTTGTGTGAAATAATACACTAGAGCCTCCAAAAGAAATAGAGAATGTGGTACATGTCCTTTCTATAACTGTTTGCATATACTGTCTCACTAAATGCATTTGCTACTGTGGACTTCTAGAAAACGAAAACCACATTGGATGCATGAAGAAAATATTTTTATAACAATAGAATATAAACCTGATCTTCCAGCCTCATAACTTTCTTGATTGGGACTGTCAAAGAGCAGAAGGGAAAAAGATTTATGATTTTTGCCATCTGGTTTCCTTTGAGGATCTCAGCCCTGAGATACACATTCTGGAAGCGTATGCTTCATTTTAAACCACTGATAAAAGACTTACAGAACATGAAAAAAATAGGATTTAAGTTATTTCAACTTCATCCAAACTTGAACCAGCACTTTTGTAATTTTTAAATTTTAAAGTTATAAAAGATATTTTAAAATAAAGTCATAAAAGATACTCCATTCTATTTTGAATGTTGCAGATAAAAATATCTTTGATTTTTGTCTCTTGGGCAATTTCTAAATGTTTGATTCCTCAAGTGATGAGGTTATTTTTCCCTCAGATACTGGATTTTTATTCATTTTGAGTATCTTAAGATACCAAAGTAACAGAAGAAAAGTAAAACCAGAATGCAAAAAAATGTTTCCAGTTCTTTGCCTACATCCAGTGTCTGTTTATGTTTTCTGGTACGGTGTTAGGAAAATCCATTTCTTTGCCCTTTTAGCTAGTTATTTTGTAATTGAGGGTTTCTAAATGTCACAAAAAAGTACCTCCCACGCTGGTTTGATGAGGGAATTCAGTATGCTGCCCATAACAGCTTTCAAACGTAATGTGCAGTYGCAACAAGGGTGGCTCCCTGTGCTTAATAGACATAATAAGGCTTAATGTACCTGTTGTTAGGCATAGCCCTAATTTTTGCCCGGGTTCTGCTACCATTAGCCATACAGAAGCTAATAAAACTCACAGGAGTTGCTACGAGCATTTTTTATTCAAAGTTGAGGACTTTTTCTAATCATAAGGGCAAAATAAAAACGGGAGAATAATTCTGTAATAGTTTGCAATAGCCTCACGGACTGTGGGATAGAGAAGTGTGCTTTCTCTCTGTACATTTATAAATACCATCAGAGAGGCACAAGCAGCAGCCCCTGATTGATTTTGTTGGGACCAGGCTGGCTGGGTCCCACTGGTAGTTCTGGGACTGGCCGCATCTTTCTTTGGAGTCACACTGGCAGAAGTGGCAGCTTACTCCAAAGTGATCTACCCTTCTCATCCAAGTTGTTCTCTAGATATTTSAATATTAACTGACTATTCACTTGTAATCTTTAATCTGACTTTGGGTCTAAGTAGAAAATACCAAATTAACGGTCCCACAATATCAACCAAGTACTTAATGACTTTCATAATTAATCACCTTATTTAAGTATAATTCCTGAAAGCTTTGGGCTTTGCAATTTCTAAATTACGGAAGAAAGACCAAAGAAAAGTCAGAGTTTTACTGAATGAAAATGTCTGTTTTAATTGTTTTCCTAACATGACAAATGCTAGAGATCCTCAAGATTGTTCCATCCTTCAAGTTTTGGAAAACATGAGGCAGGAAAGCATAAAGATTCAKCTACTTCCTAGGAATACAAATGAGAAGCTTTTAAGTTTTCATCTGTTAGCCTGAAGCTCACAGAAATCCTGTCTTAATGTGAGGTAAGGAATTTAAAATTTTGTCAAATAGATTTAGAAGTGATTATAGCTAAAAGGTCAGAGGAATARTCAATTAGTAGATGTCTGTGGAAGATCTACTTGTCCTTTTCTTAGCCATTTGTTTAGAAGTTTACAAAGTTAAGAAAAAAATATAAATAGACTTCATATTTTAACAGATATTGAATTGTTGGGTAAAGACCCATTAATATATTGCGYTAAAAGCAGAGGATGAGAGAATTCTGCAATGGACAAGTTTTTGGAAAGTCAGTTCCTAGCCATAGGAAGCTACTTCTGGTTCAAAAAAGAAATCTCTGCTATACTGAGAAATTGAAAAAATTGAAAACCCAATTTGAACAACCACCAATACCAGGATCTGTCTGAGTTCCCAACCACCATTTATTTCTGGAGTAGATCTTTGGAAACAGGGTGCCGGTTTCTAGTGGTCAACAGGATTATTGCACTTATCTTCCCTTTTCTGTCATTCTRTTGTTCCTTAGTGACCATGAGAGTGTGGTCTACAGGTAGAGGTAATTGATTTTTTTATATATATGTGTGTGTCTATATAGCACATTTGTATAAAATGCCTTTGTATGGGAAGAATCTATCCAGGTATCTCTGAATCTGTAAGTCTCTGACCAATATACTAAAATTTAGATTTTAGGTATGTTATACACTTGCTACTTAAAACCATCTTTTTAGTCTTCTCCATTATTCCTATGCTTTTTCCAATCCGCATCCTTCAGAAGAGCTGTTGAAGATCCTTGCTTTATATACAGAAGAGTACATTTTGATGGCAACAGCAACAGAAAGCATTAAAAAAACTGTTGAAGAGCCTGAAGAGCCTTTCTTTATATACAGAAGAGTACATTTTGATGGCAATAGCAACAAAAAGTGTTGAAATTGATTAATGGAAACAGTGCAAGTACAAAGAGGTGCATATAAGTACCTTTTTTACAGCTGACGTTTCAGGATACTTTAGCTGAAGATCACCTTATGAATCCACAGCTTCCCTTTCCCCGTTGTKAAAAAGAAGCTGGTGGCAATACAGCGTTAAGGACCATGATTTTTTTCTCTGTTCCATCAACTGTGCTGAGCATTACACCAGCTRGGTCAAGCAGTGTCACCTAGAGGTTTTGGGAGAAAATGGGTTGTTCAGGCTTYTGTTGGCTGTGGATGACTTCTGCACAGGGGCATGGAGGTGTGGRTGCGACAGCATCCTGAGCCTCCTGAGCCCTCATTCAGGCAAAATCTGTATCAATTCCAAAAGGGTGTGCAGAAGCAAGACCCAGAGATTGCCCCCAGAATTAGAGGGAAGCGGCAGGGGAGCGGGCAGCTGGCTGATGAACATTATATGTTTTCGATTCTCATGCTTGCTACGATAATCTGGATTCCACAGATAACACCTTGCAATGACATGGTCCTTTGCCATTATCTCTGCCTCTATGTTCTCCCTCTTCTTTCACACAGTGTGTAGCAGATGGAAACCCTTCAGATGTTCATGTGGGGTCAAGAGATGGTATCAAAATGGCTCTGCAGATGGCTTTCAAACAGCCATGGGACTGGATTCCATCTGGGAAACTAGAAAAACCTTGTGGAAACCAGGCCTCAGGTCAGAACCGTCCCTGCCCAAAGTTGTGACTTACTCCAGGGAGGAGAGCAAGATGTTCCTCTTGTTCCTGATGAATGACTACTTGGTTCTGCAAACAAATGTAAGGTAAGTACATTTCCCTTAATGAATGCACTGCAAAATGGAATCAGTATTTTCTCCTAAATGCATCAACCACAGAAATTTCCATAAATTGAATCTGCTCTTTTTACRATGCTGAATCAAAATGTCAAACCAGCACAACTCAATTATAGGAGAGGAAATAAAGCAACATGCTGAATACCAGCAAGTTATTTATGAAATACTTCAAATTGCCAATGCCATAACTACCTGTGGGAAATGAGAACAGACAAGAGCATAGATTCAGCTGTGGGAAAATTGACTGAGAGCAACTTGTTCACAAAGTTTCAAAATTTGATTTTTCACCCCATCTGAGCTTTATAGATGGCTTGCACCCTTCAGTCTGTTACTGGTTTTGCTGAAGAGATTTTTTAGGTGCAAAGAAAGGGAGGGAGAGGAAGAATCAGAATTCATGCATTTGGATTTTAAAAAAGATAAAGGAACTTCTTATTTTTTCAATGCAATGTTGTTTTTCATTTTGCCGTTCTTAAAAAAGATTTGTCACCCCAAAATCCTTTCTACAGAGGGGACAATATTGTAGCTGAATCATTTTTCTTTGCATTTTTAAACAGAGATAAGAACCTTATTCCTTATTTTAATGATGCTGAGAGATAAGCTGCAGTGACTTCCATGTCACATGAGGTTGTATTTGAGTGCTTCATATTGAATGAAAAGCCAGATATTTCCAGTGAAATAAATAGCTTTATTTATGATGAAGGCAACAAATTCAGAATCTCTCCACAATTAATGGGATTATAATTAAGTAACTCCAAGAAATACATTTGGTATTCATGCAACATTGTTTTTTAAAAGTAATAACAGTTTGAGCAACAGTTGGGAAATCGATTACTAAAGTTACTGGGTCTAATGACTACATGTACAGATCATCTTTGAGTAATATGATTCTTCTAAAGGGCAAGTTATTAGATCGGGTAATTTGTGAATATTTCCTGTTTTTCATTTTCTCCATTGCCGTGGGAAGGCAGGAGCTGGGAAAGCAAAGGTCATGAAGTCTGGTTAAATCTTTKGAAGAGCTGGGTAAAGTGGGACACATGTCCTACAGGTCCTTACCTCTGCACCTGAGGATGAACATACTGAGCCTGAGCACAAGGTGGTTGTAAAGCTGRTACAACAATACTCTGGCAGAACTGTGTTTTTAAAGATATATATACTACCATGAAATATCCGTATCATGATACTAATCTCATGCTCCATTTGGGGCTGTTGATGTGGTTTGCCTTGGTCTTGCTGTGCCTTGGCTTTCGATCGTTCCTCTTCTCTCCCCAGGGCTGTAATGGTGCCCCGTATGGCACCTCCACTCCAGCGGGAGAAGGGCTGGAGGCAAATAGCACTTTCCTTCTCTTCCCCATCACATCCCTCTCTCTTCCCAGCAAAGCAGCAGAGCGGAACTGGCTGCCTCATCTGCAGTTGTTGGGTCCCAGGATACAGGTGTGCTCRAAAAGGGAATCCTGTATGCTAAAAGGTCACTCTGCAAGACGGAGAAGGTCCTAGAAAGTGCATTGTCTCCCTGTGATAGGCATTGGGGCTTATCATGGATGATCCCAGTCCTCCAGTGGGATTGGCTAGGAAGAAAGAAGTGAAATAAGAAAGAAACCTACAGTCCTCTGAATTTCTACTGACCTCTTTTTCAAAAGCTGTAATAGAACTGCAGAATGTGGGAGCAGTATGACTCTTGCATCGTGAAAAATTCAGCATCGTGAAAAATTCAGCCCAGTCCACCTGTCCACCGTTCTAAGTCTCAGAGTCTGACAACCGCACACCATGGCCGTGTTGATGACAACAGTGTAAGTGAGTCTGTGAGGGGCACAGGTGGAAAAGAAATGCCTGGTTTTGTGCTAGAACTGAGGGAATAGATGTAACCACTGCTGGGAGTACCCACTTCTTATCCCACAAAAGCCAGGCTGTGAACTCAGCCCCTGGCTGGATAAGACCCACCCAAACTCCTTTCTGGCAGCTCTTGAGTTTCAAGCGTGTCCTGGCAACATTTTCTYATTTTGGTTATATGGAGGAAAAATGCCAGAATTCACTCGGGGTGATTTTATAGCAGATAGAGTTTGTAAGATATGGTCTCTAGTATGTTAAGTGACTTCACTTCTCATTGACTAGATGGAGTGGAGACTTGAGAGGACTCAGCCCTTCCCAGGATGGAGCTCTAAAGAGCAGTCAGCAATAAGTAGCATGCTACCTCCTGCATAGCATTGCCTGTATCTAAGCTGTGTTCATGCTGARAAAATGTGGAGGTAAATGCACCTAAGCCAACACATTAGRGATGTTCAATTTGTGTTAGAGATGAAAATGTGGAGGTAAATCACCTAAGCCAACACATTAGGGATGTTCAATTTGTGTTAGAGACAAAAATGGTATGCACAAATTGCATTTGTCATCTCATTTCTTTCCAGGTAAGGAATCTGAGGGTTCGATCTGAGAATGTGAAAACTTCATTCCTAAAAATCCCCATCATATTTAATTGTCTAACATGTAATTTACTTTATCTGATGCAGAGTAATTGCTCATATTGAAGACCAAAGCATGTCTGTCCCTTTCAAGAGCAGCAAACCTGGGACTGAAAGAAGTTCTCACTGTAAACCCAATCCTCTCTCAAAGCTTAACCTTCCACCTATGAGGAGTCAAACTACCACTTAAGATACAGAAGCCTTTCCCTCTCAGATGTGAATATGAATCCCAAACCTGCAGCACAGCCTCACTTCCAATGTTAAGGCAATAAGTAGAAAGGATGAGACTATAAGGAAAATAAGTAGCTATAGACCTTCAAGTGACCAGGACCCTGAGTGGCATGACCTAGTGTTTGGCCAACTCAGATAAACACRCTGCTTTGGCAGAACTTGGAGCTTGGAAGAGGGCAGATATTTGGGAATGCGTCCAGCCAGCAAGGGCCTATAGAGAGGGACGATGCTGGTGTGCTGTGTGTAGCAGATGATCATGGACTATTTTCAGGTGTATTAACTGCATTTTTTAAGATGGAGTGATCAGATCATTTGGGGGGGGAGGAGTCTAGGTCACTCATGGGAAAGCAGAGTGAAAGTTTGGGTGAATTATTGACAGCAGTTTGGCCTGGGCGGGGGGAGGGAGGTGAAAGGGAGGTAGAAGAGGATGGGGCTGGCATTCTGGGACTGCAGGGGAAATCTCTAATTCTTACACCCCCTTCCCCTCTGACTTCACTTTTCATTCATGAGTGGTGATTCACCATTGTCTCTTATTATTCTTTCTTCTGTGTAGGGTAAATACCTCTCACATAAATGTCATCTGCTCTGTGGAGAAAAAAACAAAAAGATCATTAAGTTTYAGCAAATCTATGCCAGCCTTACTGGTGAGTAACATGCAAGTGATTTCCTTCAAGTTTTGACGAGTTTTTGGGTTTCTGGTTTTGGCTCTGACTCTTCACTTTGCTGCTGATTAGCACGTTAGTGGGTGGCAGTTGGAGTAAAGATCCCTCCAATACGTCACAACTGGAGAGCTTGTTCCACTTGAGGAAAATAATGTTCCTTGCAGGTTATGAACAGGCAATGATGTTTCACATTTATCAGCTTGGCAACAGTAAGTGGTATGAGGAGCTCAGTGGTAGCAGTAACATTTCAATAAAGTAATTTTCTATTCAAAATTACCACAATATCTTAAATGATAAAAAAAAAGAAGTGGTAAAGTGGTTGCACTGAGCAGTCACTCTGTAGTGTTAGACAGGGGATGTGGAATAATACTTTAACTCACCAGGAACTGTTAATTATGAGCCAGCCAAAAAAAAAAAAAATAATCACAAAACATGCTTTGTGCAGCTGCTTGCATGTCTTTTTGGAATAGCATGAGGAAGCATAAAATATCCCAGGACAGAGAATAATGAAAGTGCAGAACTCTGTTTCAGTGATATAATGGGACTAAATTAAATCTGGAAGTTACATTTGGGGAAYTCAAACACCCATAGAAGGAATTCACTAGCGGATCATTGGGCTGTATCTGAACAGTGCTCAGCATCCATTGCTAATCCCACACGGTAATTTACAGGAAAAGGGAAATAGAGGAGCAACAAGCATGTACAGTAGGGAAGGATGGAGTTAGAAAGGACTCTTTCTACAGCATATATCAGATAACAGAAAGCTTGTGGAAGGCATTGGTCTGTCTGGTCATTTACACCAGAGATAAAATCTGTAAAACKGTGTTGATATGTCCTGTCAAGGACATTGGGCAATAGACAGCCAGGTCCAGCTTTATCATAATCTGCAAAAAATTCTGTGGTTCAGGCTCGTTTGGGACAAAATTGTGAGGCRCAATGCCAGGGGTACACCATCTGTTTTCTTGTGCTATTTGAAAAGGGCATAAAGAAAGAGGAAAAGAAGGACCAGGTGAGACAAAAAGATTCTCCACCCAGGGCTTATTGAKCCAGAGGGGATGCAGATGTGCCCTGTAGCAAAAGAATTCAGTGCAGGTTGCCTTCATGTTATCCTTCTGCCACTGCCAAAGCTCATGCTATCGTACTCAGCAATGCTTGCATTACCCTTGTGACTTGCTTTTAATGGCAAATCACGTGACAGCATGACACATTGTCAAGTGTTCACATCCAAATGTTCACACACTTACGTACTTTTTCTAGTGTCTAACGTGGCAACAGAAATGCGAGAGAAAAATTTTTGGGAAAGTTATTTTCAGCCTTACGGATTTCAGATTCTTCCTTGTTTCTGCCTCAGGAGGGAACAGTGTTTGTGCAGATTTCAAGTCTCACAGCATAAGATGATTCAGGGAAAAGTTTTGGCTTCTGGCTCCTACCTCCCCTACCATTTACACACCCAGGAGCACACATTTCTCTGGCAGTTAAGGAGCAGACTTAACATGTTGTTAAGCATAAATTGAGCCTGAGGATTAGATCGGTGCTTATCCATTATTTTGTGCTAATGAGGAGCGTAAGTTTAAAAAGAATAGTATCTCTTAATAAAGCAAAAATATCATCACAGTCATTGTTTCTTATTTTAGCATAAGGACATATAGTAGTTTCATGGTGCAATTACATTATTAGAAACAATTTAAATGTCATCTTATTTCTCTATAGAACGTAATCAATACATGTCTAATATACCAAGAATGTTGTTGGATCTTGTACTAATTTCATTTTCAAAACACAAGAACTTTAGACATAGAAACCTTGMAACCCTAAGTAGCCACTAGCTCTCAGTGTTAGCAGTTTTACAGAATATTGCTTGTTTACGTTGAAGTGATAACTTCTCACCTCACCGTTTCTTCTGAGACTGCAGTCCCCAGGAGCCTGAACATCATATTCTAAAGCCGAAGAGTGCCATTAGACAGGCCTGTAAGCATTTCTTAGACTTCTGCTGTCTATATTGATTCTATGCCCTTTCCCACACTTCAAAATCCTTTGCTCCATAAGAAGACACTGAGCTTCATGGAARCTTCACTGAGCTAATGGAAGTGCACAGGCCTCCCAGCGTGGAGAAGGATCCCCAGCAGCACAGGGCAGCTTGGTACGGTAGCTGTGGAGGGGTAGTAAAGAAGATAAATACACGCAAGATGCAYGTAGCTGGTAAGTAACCAGGAACTTGACTGGTCAGAGAGTTAGAGATGGTGCAGTGAGGCATTCAGGTAAATACAGACTTTTGCGATATAGCTATCACAATGGAAGGAATCTTGCTTTTCCTGTGGATCGCTTCTGCTTACTGCTTTGAGGGGARGCAATTGCTGTTCAGCTGCCAAGGCCCCATAGCTGCAGGTTCCACTTCGTATCTGTTGACTCCCTTTCTGCTGCGTACCTGCATCTCTGGCAGATGATGTTTGTAAAGCTGAACCTCTGGGGAATGATCAATAAGCAGRTCACTAGTGCCAGAGATTAGGCAAGGTGGTGTAGCAAGAGAGAGCTGCTCTTCCCCAGACAGCAGTAGCACACTCCAGCCAGTCACAGCTTTGCTGCCTGGTGCGACAAGCGGAGAATTGGACCCTCACTGAATATATTCAGACATTTTTCTTTTCTGTGTACTGTAGCTGAACAAAATACTTAAGGACTACCTTAAGCATCGCATGCCCCAGCCAAATTAATTTCCTCCGTTTTCCATTGCATTTTTCAGCAGCATAAAGTAATGAGAAATACTTGGCTACATCTACTCAGCTACGTCTATTCAGTCTTCCAGAACCGAACGGTTTAGCTGGATGCTAGAATATCAGAGCAAAAGCCTCCTCATCCGTTAGTGCTCTGAGACCAGCTACACTGGGCTTCTGCTTCTATTGGGAGCTCCTGTAATATCTGACATTTTTCAAGTCTGTGTTTAAAACTCCTAGGAAAATACACACTTGATTTACTCTTGGACGATGCTGCRTGGCCCGAGCCTCCTGCTCTGCATCTGTGATTCAAGAGTGCTTTTGTCAGGTCACAGCTGTAAGCAGAAGGGGCCTGATGCTGCCCTCCTATGCACCGGTGTAAGTTGGCTTTGGTTCTTTCAGAACCTCTGGTATTAATGGCTCTAAACAATATCAGAATTAGGCCTTGACTCTTAACTAAACATTGTGATCCTTCTAAATTAGTCACTTTTCTGTCTTCTAAGCTTTATTTTCTCAAATAACTCTTAGCACATATTTAATTATTTGCACTGTGGGTAYGCATCAAGGTCTGGGCCAGAATGTCCGCTCTATTGTGCCTGGTGCTACCTAATCCCTTTCCCAGTAGTCCTTTCCCCAGCCCTTCCAGCATGTTACAAGAGTAGACAGAGAAAGGACTGTGGGGTTTTTACAAATCCACTTAGTTAGGGTTTTTTGGGGAGAGGGAAAAAGGAGTTACTTGAAGTACTTTTATACAGAAGAATAATATTTTTGTCACCAAAGTTTGATGCGTCTACCACTTTTAAAGTACCAAAGTCCCATAACTTACAGGAAATATAGGATTACAGTAATAATMTTTTCGTTCAGAACTTCCTATTCATCCAAGGACATCCTAAGTACCTACCTGAAATTCAAAAGCACCTAAGTGATACATGTGAACATACAGAAGGAGAGGTCCACTGGGACATCTGCGGTACGTAGGTGTTTCACTGCAGTTGACTTTGGTGACATTAGCACCTAGATGCTTTGAGACACTCTTAGGTACTTATCTGTGTCCTTAACTGTCTCAAACTTTTCTTCAAAAACTCATCTGTATGGATGATGGGATAGTGGGAAATCAGGGGAAGATAAAGCTCCTCCAGTAGCTTGAAAAATGGGATGTGAACACTTTTAAAAGGTACTTTGTTTTTCTATGCCCCAGTCTCCCCATTTCTAAACAGTAGTGAGTGATCCTAGGTATGCTGTAGAGGTAATGTTTAGTAGTCAAGTACTATCTGTTCCAAAGTGCTTTGCTCCTGAACCCAGTTATGGTTGCTAAGTGACAACAACTTAATTGTCTCTCATAACTTTGACTAAGCCAAGCATTTAAAAGCAAGAAAGAAGTGCTAAGGACAATGCAGCTCTCTGGCTGCATATAACAAACCAGGTTTGGTACTAATCTGTTTTCTAGAGCAGACAAAGGTATTTGTTTGCCGTTCTTCTCCAATAACTTTATTATTCCCGAGAGTATTATAAGGAATTATATTAATTGCTATGGTAATCATAATAGGAAGCAATTACTTTCAGCAAATAACAATTACTTCACCTTCCCAAATTTGTTTGTGACCACACCTGGCCTTAATCCCAGATTTATAACAAACATTTTTCTGGACACTAAAAAAGAACAGATACTGGTTGCTCTTTGGTGGGGGGGGCTTGCAAATCTGCATGCTTGGGTCTTTTCCCCTGCCAAACGCCAAGGACATGAACAGTTACTTAAAAATCTCACGAGTTTTTGTAAACATCTCATCATAGTGTCAGGAGTGGCTTAGGACTGCTTTTTATTTGTGATTGGTAGCTTGGTGTAGACAAAAATGTGAAGTACCGGGAGCTGGGAAAAGGCTCGAATCCATGTAAAAACTGGGACCGGCTTGGTTTCACTTGAGATAATCCACTATGTTGCTGTTACTTTCCTATCTAAGGACTTTAAAGAAGGGACCTATGTGAATATCAATTTAGGAGAAAATSTTAGGAGAAAACATTACAGGGCAAAACTGTTTGCTGTGTTAATATATGATTGCTACTACGCAAACTGATCAACTACTGTGGCATTAACAGTACTAAAATGTTATAGAATGCCTCACAAAGACATTGAATTATGTCTAAAGATCAAATTCTTTAAGTTAATGCCATGTATAATAGCTTTTCCCTGTGTTCCTTTTGTTTTTTAAGCAAGACTTGTATTTTACCCAGTACTGCTTGATGAACTGCTTTTTAATCCACTGTGCCTGACCTAGATTGAAAATTTTCGTTGATAAACAACTACAGCAGTGTTTGGCTATTTACAGCAGTATTCCTCATCACTGCTAATATTCATTAAACCTGGCAGAATGAGAAATCCCTAAACTACTAATTACCAAGGTGCTGTGCTGTTCACACAAGTAAACTGGAAAACATTTTGTCCTTGTTTCGTACTAGGAAAGATGGATGGCATTTTCTGCTCTGTTTGTGCTCTCCAGTGCAAGACCAGCACTGGAAAATACCCAGGGGTACTGCTAGCAAGGGATGCTTTCATCTAGCCAAGATGAAGGTGTAGATGGAGGATCGATAAGAATCGATGCCCTGTTTGCCACTGAGCTTCCACGTTCAGAGATGTTCTTCAGGGACTCCAGAGAAGTACAATCCACAGCTGGAGGCTGGAGACAGTACAGCAGGCTAAGAAAATGACAGGGAGCTCCCACTAAGTTGGCTCACTAAAATCTTCCGTATGTACTTGGTAGCCCAGGTTCTGTTTGCCATGACACAAGTACATCCCAAATCCGTACGCTATGTTTCATCCCTGTAGCAACTGTATTTTCTCCGGAGAAACAGCTCTACGATGTTAAATAATGTTGATGTTTTCCACTGCTACTTATTTCTAGTACAATGATTTATGGTCCTGGGCCTGATAGCCAGAGTAAGTAGATTCCCCGTGGGTTTGCTGGCTGAGAACATTTGCCAAGCCCTGAACAGCACAACACATAAACAGAGTATTAAGGCCAGCTTTGCTTTTAATCTCCACTTCGCTCTATGTGCCAGCAATTTGGAGGAATAATTGACATTACCTTGATATCTAACGGTCTGCCTACACATTTTTATGAGCAGACGTGATCTCACTCTGTGCTTGCTAGGAAAGTACCATCTCCAAACAATGGGTTAGCAAAGCCCTGACTGTGCTGATATCTGCATTTGCTCAGCTTCAGGACCGTGCTATCGTAGCCGTACGGCTCACAGCCAGCCTGAAACGCAGGCTGGGGGACCTGAGGAGAGACCTGGAGAAGAAAAAAGAAAGATGGGCCAGTCTTAAGGAAGTTGGAGTGACATTTATAAAACAGACTGTAGCCCACTTCTCCACCAAACCATGTGAATTAAGCACTTTGCTGCATCTTCAGGTACCTGAATGTAGTTAAAAATCTTGCATAATGTGAATTAATGTGATTGGAGTCAGAATTTATCTTKCTGGGTGCTTTCTTTAAATGAAATATAACCTAATTATACATACCAATTATCAGAGAAACTGTATCATAACTCCCTCACCACAATTCCAGGATATGATCCTAATGGTTTGGTGTTTTGGACAGTACAATGCTGCAAGTTTGGGCACCATGTGATTTTTAACTGATATACRGAAGGTATGTGAACTGCCATTGTACGCATGTTGTCTTCCAATACCCATTTTTCAAATAGCAATTCAGTTTTCCAGTTTTGTTTATGTGGCTCAGAAGGGTAAAGGATTGAAATAAAACAGTTTTTCCAACAAAGCCATGTAATTAAAGCCTGACACTCAGCCACTAAAGAATTCCCCAGTGGCCAAATGAAAACTGAGCAGTGTTGAGGGATATTAGTGACGTGCTAAGTCGTATCTGGATCCCAAATTTGGAACAATCATAATTAGTTGAGAAAAAAAATTTCTTCATTCAAGTCAAATTTTAAAAGATACTGAATTATTAGAGAAAAAAAATTTCTTCATTCAAGTCAAATTTTAAAAGATACTGAATTATTAGAGTGAGGTAAATTCACAGGGAATGTGAAGGACAGCTGGGAATGTGAATTAATTAGCAATATGGATATGTAGATCATGAAAACCAAATTGTTCAACAAAATTGTAGCAATGTTGTTTTTTTCCCTCTTCCCAGACAATTAACAAATCAGATCATCTCTCCATTTTACCACTGATGAAAAAGCTGAGAAAGTCCCATTCTGATGTGCCAAAGGATTGCAAGAGAAGGCGTCCAGTTGTAAAGCCTGGGTCCTGCCATTGCCTCACGCACRCTTGCCACTGACAACTGCCCTCCAGTTACCTCCCTGAATACACCAGGCCACTGGCTCTTGGTACCTAAATTCTCTGGGTTTGCTGGGTTTTCTGATCACCATTGTGGACTTCATCGCCAGAACAAAATAAAGAACTTGAAGCACAAATGATGGGTAAGATACTGTACCTAGTATCGCAGGGCTAGTCAGAGAGTAGKCTACTTTGTTCCTGAATTCATAAAATTAGCTCTAATTATCAGGATTTTAATGCATCTTCCAGCTTATGTAAAGGACCATGTGCACTCCTCCTATGGGACTGAACCAGCACCCTCCAAAGATAAAGACTGAGCTGTTGCAAAATATGCTAAAAATGTGACCATATTTAATGTTGGGCATAAAATTCTTATCCTTTACGGGAGAGGCACAAGAAAGCTTATAATACTGGATGACTAGTGAGTTACATCCACAGGAACTAACATCTGACTATGATCCTTTCAGATTACCCAGAATCTTACTGGAAGAAGGAGAAAGCATGTCATTTCAGTAGCCAAATCTTATAAATAATAATGAAGTAAATTATCCTTTGAACAAGCTACTGATCCTCAATGTGTATATGTACATTTTGGGACTATGGGAATTTTAAAAATGGTTGCTAAGTGTATATCAAGACTCCACAAAAGTGATTTAATCTTTATTTTATGCAATGCAAATSTGATTCACTTTTGCTATTCATATCCCCTGTTCAGATGAATAAAAAACATCTTAGACTTTTAAAAATGATAATATTAGCATAAAGAACAATAGGCGTCTTTCTTTTGGCACCATAGGAAAGCTGCAATAACCATTTCTTTAAAGAAAAGTCATAAATGCCATTAATCCAAATTACCAGGGAGCAGATGAGGCAGCTAGCCAACAAATCATTTATTCTTATAAAATAAAAGGATCCTTTTATGCATATAAGCATCAGTGATACTGGGATAGTTAAGATCACATTAAGAAGCTTAAGAACCAAGTTCACTATTCCAGTTTCTTTAGCATGATCTCCGTGACTTT
The DNA here is from genome assembly GCA_030449065.1 of Oceanodroma leucorhoa. Classification (NCBI taxonomy): domain Eukaryota; kingdom Metazoa; phylum Chordata; class Aves; order Procellariiformes; genus Oceanodroma; species Oceanodroma leucorhoa. The sequence continues at coordinate 573,384 of JASVER010000082.1, forward strand.
TAATTATTTCATCATGTCCAYGTGGTAACCTCGTTATACAATCCTGCTCCCCGTCTCTTCTGGGAATCCTCCTCTTACCACCTTCTTGCTTTTGACGCTGGGCTTGCACCGGTCACAGGGCTTAGGCAGCGCGTCCTCCCACCCTTCCATCGCAGCCCATTGGTTTCTAGCACCACGTACCTGCTGTGCTCCTCCCTGGTCTGAAAGCACATTTCATTGCTTTTCAYGTGAGTAACGGGGTTGGATAAGATGATTACTAACTCTTTTGCCATGGTTTGTCTCCCAGGAGCTTGCACAGATCTGGGAGGAGACCTCTCTACAAGAGCTACACTGACAGTCTCCTGCTCAACCATGTTTGTCCTTAGACTTGWTGATTCAGTTTTTTGTAATCATTTCCACAAGTTGGCCTGGTGGAGCTGTCAGCTTCGGTGGTCTTTTAATTCCCTGTAGTTCCTCTTGGTATACTTTTTAAATCACACTGCTCACTGGGGAGCCAGTAAAACACCTGAGCAGTTTTGACTGTCRCTTGTCTCCAGCAGAGAACAGCCCTGGCACGCGCAGATGCTGTCCGTGTGCTCCCCAGCTCCCTTCACCTGCCTTCAGCCAGAAAGAAGTAAATACAAGTGAGAAAATAAGATGGAATCATACTGTGTTCTAGGTTAAAAAAAAAAATTAAAATATGAACCAGGCTAATTTTAAGTGTACATCAGCAAAAAAAACCCCACCCAAACCATTCCCCCAACCCAAACCCTGCTGTACAGGCAAAATAGTTACAACACAGCAAATATGTGTAAAAGGAAATGTCTCTCCCAGCATCAGGTGTGGACATACAGCTTTCCATTATGGATTCCTCTGAGAGTCCTGCAAATTAATTGCAGTTAACAACTACTGCTATAATTAGTCTCTTATTTTTAAAAGACTAGGGTTTTTCTCCTTCATTGCATAATTGGTGGCAATGGTGTTAATTGATAGGGCCTCCTTTCAGTTTGCAGTTCTAGTTAAGGACTGCTATGGATTGTCGCATAAATAGAGCACTAGAGAGGAGTAAGGTTTTGCGTATGTTTCTCTTGTTAAAAGCAAAAGCCAGTCAAGGGAAAAACAGCCYGACACAGGATTTACACTGGCTCTGGGCAGTGTAGGCTGGTAGAACAGAAGATGTTCTTTCAAACTAGCAATTGTAGAAGGGCAAGGAATAGACAAATGTAAACTTTTCAGCAGTGTGCCTGTGCATGATTCAGTATTCATTTCAAACATCAAAATTGTTGAATTCAGAATTGCTGAATTTCCATCTTGAACTCATGTGAAGGTTCATTTCAACCCAGCAGCTACCTCAGAGTGCCCGCTGCCAGGTGCTTTGCAGGAAGGAGGTTAAAAAAAACCAGTAGTAGATGGCTAGGGAAGAATAACAATGTGCCCATGAGGGAAGGGAGTTTCTTCTTTAATCTTCCTGGCTTTGTCCTGAAAGCAAGAACCTTGCTTATGTTTCGTAAAACCGAGCAGATCTTTTAAAAGCAAAGCAAAACAGATACAGCTGCAAAGGGTAGATGTGTCTCACCTTGTTTTAACTATCTAAGAATTAGCTGGTTTCAGCTATTTGTCCATACTTCTCCTATAGCCAATGGAAATAATTGACAGTAACCAGCACTTGGCAATTCATCCTGGCCCAGGAGAGATATTTCATCCTGAAGCAACATGTGTTCCTGTCATTTGCTGTTGGAAGGGACCCAGGTCTTGGAGGCCTGCCTTCCAGATATTTATGGGCAGGTGAGATGAATCCCAAATGGCAAGACTGCAGTGTGCTTACCATTAACAATAGGTAAACACTGAAAAGCGAAGAGACGCATAAAGATTTTGTCCATCTCTGACAGTTCCCATCAATGTTTATGAAAGATACCAAATGTAGATCAATTCACACTTTGATAAATATCCTGTATTGCTCCTACATCAGTGAAATCAGCAGAAAAACAAACAAGCAAACATCCATTGGTATGAGTGAGGAAGGTTCCAAAACTACCCATCATGAAAGCTGCTGGTAACTTTGCCTCATGATGCTCTCCTTGCTCCTACTGCTCTCCAACAAAGCCATCAAACATTTGCACAGTGCCAGGAGGGAGGTGGCTCTGGCACCTCTAACTGAGAGTAGCAGGAGGAGGCACTTAACGTTTAAAGCACAAGCAGCGTGTGACATCCTAGCAGAGCTGTGGGATGCCATCGCTGCGTGTTAGAGTATAATGAAAACCTGTTGTATAAGGAGGTACCTCAGGCTCAGAAAGGTTGAAACTTTCATACAAACTGTAGATAGCTATTTTAGTGGAACATGATCCAGACATTGCATTGATTAAATGTTTTTTTGCCTAATCTGAATGGAAGAAATGCACTAAACCATTTATTCATTACTGAAACATGTACTAAAAAAAAAAAGAAAACAGAAAACCAGTTAATTTACTAGGAACATGAAAAGTCAAGTCAAACTTGCTTTTTAAGAATTGCTATTATCCTTTACCTGCAAAGTGTCTCTCTGCTTATCTGGAAATGTTTTGAACACCCCAGAAGTTTAGGCTGCTTTAAGGATTGGTTCTGAAATGCAAAGAGCATGTAAAAAGCGACGTAATGGTCTGCTTGGAGGAAGAATATTTTGTCTTCTGATAGTCAGATTCTGACCACATTGATCAGAGAGCAAAACCTTTGAGCAAAACCGGCCTGCTTCACTGAGTTTCTTTTACTAGCTCTTGTCCATGGCAAATGGACATTTTATTTTATAGATGCACATTATACTTATTCTTACATGCCATCTGCAGTTTTCACTGCTTCTCATTGGTGATTATTCCTCTTGAAAGGAAAAGATCAGGCAAATTAATGGACAGCATTCGCCATGAATCTTTCCTCCTTTTCCTTTAGGGCATTCCTGAAACACAAATGATGAGAACAAAAAATGGTTCAATACTCTTTATGACAGCTGTCTGTGTCAGGTTAATTAAACTCCCTCAGGTAGCCAGACATTCCTAGAGAGAAAATCTTTGTTATTAATAAACACATCTGGCTTGGATTTTGTAGCACAAGGTCTGGTAATATGACAGAATAAGAGATGGGTAGCTGACGTGGGCTTTCTTCCCAGCCAGATTTGACTCTTGCATTTCAAACACATTAAATGAGTTTGTCTTTACTAAAGGCTGAATTCTGACTTGAAGCATAACCTATGGACCAGATTCCCTTAGGTCAGAGCCTGGATTTGAATGAGAAGGGGGGGGATCAGCATCCACTGTACAAATACAGTTTATGGACCCTTTCTTAAACTGTCAATTTGTCTTCAATAATTCAAAACCTGAAGCATGCAAATTATTTTCTAAAGCCTCAGAATGAAAATGGCTCATGGATTTAGCATAAAGCCTAATCTAACCCAGGCAGCACTTCATGAACAAGGGTAATCGCGTTGCGATGAAATCTGAGCTAGTGGAACAGGTTGTCACTGTCAAACCTTATTGCTCTGAAGGGCATGGCCGCTTCTGCTTTGCAGTCCGCATCTCCTCCTCCCCRATGGTGCAATTCCATCATAATCCTAAATCCTGGCGCTGTGTGACAGGACAGYTGCACGCAGGAGGAAGCAGCGGGGGTGTCAATTTGAGGCGGAGAGCGGTTAATGCGACGCTGCCCAGGGGTCTCAAGCAAGAGCAGACCTGGGAAGGCACCTTGGCAGTTCTCAGCCCTTCTCAACCTCCTCTTCTCCACTGTGAGAGAAGAAGGTACATTTCCCATGTAGGACAGGAGATAAAACAGAGWTACAGAGAAAGGAATCATGTAAGACATCCGTAGCAGATGTGGGAAACAAAACCAGATTTTCTGACTGTCAGGCCTCTGCAAACGTGAAAACCCCGTATTTCCCTCGGTRCGCTTTAATACAATTTACACTCTGAAGGGTGTTTTTCTTCCTCCAGGATTCCAGTGACTTGCACGTTGCCTGCTAGGACTGCTTACCCGCCGGTGCTGGCGTGGAGCAGGCAGGTCTTCAGCAGTTGGACCCCTCAGAGCTGCCATCTGGCAGCTCCACAGGGCGTTCTGAGGAGAGACAAAGCCAAACTTCTCCAAACTTAATCTCGTTACAGAGATTTTAATAATTTTTAAAAAGTGCAGAATTACTACACCATGGTGTTGTAGCAGAGAGCTTGCCATTATTTCTTCTCAGCAGGGACACGGGAGTTGCTGTGCTCTCTCAGATCAGTACTTCACACGCTCCAAAGGTCTGGCTCTGAAAGCAGGTGGGTTTAGCTCCATCTAACAAGGAYTACCCCAGAGAAGGCAGTCCTGGGAGGCTCAGAGGAAGTTACTACCTTTTGGGAYCTGATTTATGCCAGGAAGCAGAGTCTTTTGCATCCCTTTCATGTTTCCCTTGCCTGAAGTAATGACCATTTTTATTATCTGTGATAATGGACAAAAAGGACTTTTTGCTAGAGAATGCTGTGCAGGAGAAACAATATTATTTAAAGCCTTCCTGGAGAGCCRGTGTATGCATGTACAGGCCCATTGCGTTTCAAGCATTCTCTTACTGACACATCCTTCCTTAGCATTAACCTTGACGCCTGAGCTCTCCCACCTTGGCATGCCCGAAGGACAAACACTGTATGTATGAGGAATTCTTCACTGRGTCTCTGCAGCACCCAGAACCACAGGTTCAAGYTGAGTGAGAAGGAGTCTTAGGCTTTACTRCAGTAATAATTAAAATACTTTGGCTCAGTAAAACAAGGCCTCAGTAAAACAAACAAACAGTAAAACAGTTTGGCCAACTGGCAGGCCAAATCCCTAAATTCAGGTGCTGTGAGAAGTTTTCTTCCACAATCTTTATTCCTTCCCTGGTTGCAGGCTTTTAATCGGTTTGTTTGGGAGATGCTCCTTGATGAATAAACACCACAGAACTGGCACATCTCAACATCCTTCAGTGATAAGGTTTGCCATTTTGCAAGTCATCCACCACGGATTCACCCCAGGAGGAAGCAGCTTTAGCTGGAGGCTGGAAGATCGGGACAGGAGGCTGTTGTGATGTAGAGGGATGCAGGGAAGAGCTGCTTGTGCAGAGGGCTCAGCCACTCCAGCCAGCGGTTATGGGGGTTAGTCCCTTGAGTAAACCCACTCCTAAAGGGCTGTGGGGTTTCCGTGGAAGGGTGCTTCAAGTCCCCATCTGCATAAGCAGGAATAAAAGTCACCTCCCCTCAACTGAAGGCCATGTCCAGCAGAATGCTATTCTGAAGTTGTTACATCTGGAAAAGAAAAGCAAATCAGGTTTCATAGCCTGATTTTAGTCCCCTATGTGGGTTTTTTTCCCAAACTAGGGATTTCAATTGCAAGAACCTCTACATAAAGTTCTCTTTTTCCCCTTGCACCTTTGCTGACACACGCAGCTGGCGCTGAKGCACAGTTGAGCAGACAGCGGCTATGATTACGGCCCTGCAACATTTTGATAAAAGTGCGACAATTTTCTGTGTCAGACTGTGATGCAGTATGAAAAGACTATTTCTGTTAGACTCTTTCAGCGTAGGTACTTACCAGCCTCAGCTAGAATATAACTCCGTGCTGCACCATGAAAAATTTCTAAGTGAAGGCAAGCCGTTCCAAAAGCAAAAGCCAAGGTATTCTGGACAGGTGTAAAACCACAACCACCAGCTGTGCTTTGAGACGGACCAAATGAAAAGACTTTGAGATGGACAAATGAGAAGTCCCAATGATACTGGGACTAATCTAAATTCCTGCATCAAAAAACTTGTGGAAACGGGGGTTAATCACTATAGTAGTTGTAAAGACGGAGCCAGYTGCAAACCGCAGTGCTGTGCAGCACCTGCCACTGCTGCAACGTGCTCCAGTTTATCTCGAGCAGGGCGCATGGCTCTCCCTCAGCCGCTGCAGGGAGCAGGGGCTTCTGCTTGCAAATCGGGCTCAGAGTACGGCAGCTCAGGGTAAAACTCCTCCAAGACAGAGCATGTCTTTAAGCTGAGAGAGGTACTTTACACTGTATCGCCTTTGCGTGCTCCGGTGTAAAACATTGCCAGAYCAGGATGCTGCATTTTACAGATCCATGGTGAAAATGTAAATGATCACACGGTGGGCAGAGCTTGGGGCAATGAAGGGTTATTTTTGTTAGTGATGGGAAAGAAGAAGGCGGGGAGGGAGTCAGCATTTAAGTGAAGGTGAGATAGAGAGAGCAGAGCGGCTTTTCCAGTGCAGGGGGCTCCAGGGCCTCCCCCTTTTGCCGTGAGGCGGGGAGAGCCGCGCGGTGTGGGTGCCGTGTGCCGTGGGTGCTGTGTGCCGTGGGTGCCGTGTGCCGTGGGCACCGTGTGCCGTGGGTGCCGTGTGCCGTGGGTGCTGTGTGCCGTGGGCTCTGTGTGCCGTGGGCGCCGTGTGCCGTGGGTGCTGTGTGCCGTGGGCGCTGTGTGCCGTGGGC
>JASVER010000082.1:580269-601472 GCA_030449065.1 Oceanodroma leucorhoa
CTCCTCACCTCTGCTCTTCCATCCACAGCCACGATGCAACCCACTGGGCTTCTTTTCTGGAATTTGTCTTTATTCTGATTTTAATTTTTCTTTCTGTTKTTCCTCTGCCAGCACAGGGTGTTTCCCAGCGCAGAACTCTAGAGCAGAGCTGTCCCTCTGCTCTCCCGTGGCTGTCCTCTCCCACAGCGGCTGCTTCTTCAGCGGGAATCCAGCTGAAGCAGCAAGTAGGTTTTACACTCTAATATCTGGAAACTTCCTCAGTTATTCTTTGCAGATCTCATTTGTYTCCTGTGTTCATTACTATATGTGTAGTTTCCAAAGCACAGCTCACATAGAAACATGAATTTAATTTAGACATATTCTCAGAGATTCTTTGCTGCAGACAGGACTTGCTGAAATGAGTAAATATATTTCATTCTGCAAAACTTACTGGGTTGTTTTGTTAGACACAGACATCACCCACAGCAAACATTTTTAATTAGTGGCTCTCTAGCAGTCATGATGTTACCTTTCTCACTTGCCTTACATTGAGGACAGTTAATTTCTCTGTTTATCTGGTCTACTTGGAATGTACATGATGTGCTAATGAAGAAGGAGAGAACAATAATGGTGCTTAGCACTTATACAGCACTTATTCTATTTTGCTGCATAAACATTAACTGATGAATCTTCACAAGAGCCTCAAGAAATAGATTAATACTATTATCTTTCTATTTAGGGAAATAGAAGCAGAGAGGTGAAAGACAATATGAAAAGGAAACAGAAGTGCACAGATGTACTCTTCTAAGCTTTTTTATAGCATATGAAAGAGGCCTGTAGTTGTTGTTTATAATTCTGCTTACAGTTTACATTTAGGTGTAACAGGAATATTGAATCTTGCCTTCCTCCAGCTTTACTGGGAACTTGACAAATGAAGAGCAGAAACATCCTTAGAATTTAACTGAAAGGTGGGAAAGTTGAACTACCAGGGAGGATTTTTCTTCCAAATGTTTTATTTCAACAGGCATTAAAGATAATAAAGACTTGGAAACAGAATGAATAAAAATCACTTATCTCAGTTAGGCACTGCTTCCTCAYCAGTCTGCTTTCTTCGGGAGTAATCACCCTGCTCCTCCACGCACAGCCCTGCTTCAGTACTTTCTGGGCTGCTTTTGTGTCAGGTGCAGGTCCCCACACCACATTGGACCTGTGTCTTAAACCCAAACTGAGCAAGAAAAAAGGGACCTGKTTTTGGACAGATGATAAGCACTGGCTGTTCTATCATCCTCCCTTTGAAAAACTCTCCTGTACTTCTTTAGTGACATTGAATATATTTAGTTCCAAAGAGCAGAAGTTAATCCCTTCAACAATTAAGATACTTCATTCTCTGATAACATTACTATCCCTGAAGAAATATGATACATAAATGAATTTTATAGCTCGTATTCCTTGAAAGATGCATTTGTCCTTTCAGAACAGAGACGTTATGTTCTTAAAATCCATTTTTAATTGAAAAGCCTCCCACTGCCTACACACAGGTGTGGATGTTTTCTGATTACCGCTAATCAAACCTCAGGGTTGATGTGTTTCCTGTTCAAGGGAGAGTGAGATAAAATGTTAATGAACGAGGGGAAGCACATTAGTCTCAGGGGTTAAAATGGATGGACTTATCTTGTCTTACATTAAGTTTGCGGAGAGTGAGTAAAAATTGGTTTTAGATAGAGCATCTTCAACTAGATGCAATGTTTTTATATGCAGAGTATATAATGAAAAATGTGTTTATATACTTAGTGATGTCTACTCTGCGAGTTGAGGTATGAGTGTAACCATGTCAGTTTGCCTCCTCTCTATATGAAGAGTGGTGCTGCAGCATCTTGTGATTTAGCTGTGGATAGCACAGCTGCACTTGGGGCCAAACACGCAGCAAAGATGTCACCACAGCTGATTTGCCGAGCCAGCATTTACTCGTGGGTGAAAGGAGAGACCCTGATAAGAGTTTTGAGGCAGTAGTGCTAAAACTGAAAGTGCTTCAGCAGGGCAATGGAGGTAGGTAAGTTCTCAGAACTACAAGTCCTCCCTCCTGCTTGCCATGAGTGTCCCCGKATTGACACCACGCGTGGTCCTGGCGTGCTTTCAACAGGCACCCTGGGTAGCCTGTGCCTCTGCTCCCCAGGGCTGCCCAGCATGTTCCAAGCAGCAGAAACTTTGTGAGTCCTTGCACGACAAGCCAGTGCACACCTCGGGGTTCTCCAGCTGCTTTGTCGGCACATCGGTGTAAGGGTGAGTCTGGTGCGTCTTAAGTAAAGGGTTAAAAATTTCTTCTGCACGTAGGAACCAAAGCTGAAGACAGATTAAAGAAARCAAGGCACATTATCTATGCTCAGTTACCTCTGGTTTTAACAAGTTTTTCAGGATTTTCTTCCAAAGTAGCACAAGCTGTAAGGTAACCTGGAGTTGAGGGCAGATTCTAGTGACCGTTTCCAAAGCTGACAGTGGTGCCGAGGACCCTGCCCTCTGCTGTCATCATCAATCCATGCTCGTACTCCAGGTTCGTTGGAGTAGCTACCTGAGTACAGAAGATTTTCCTCCCCAGAGTCTTTTCTCTGAGGTATTAGCAAATGTACAAATATTACTTTGACATTGTAGGTAGACCTGCCTTCTTCAAGTCTTCCCTTAATGTACGCCTTAGTTAACACATTGCTACTTGTATTATCAGGGCTGCCGTGGTGCCTATAGACCATGCACCATGAGAAACAGCGGCTGTGCTTATACCTTTGTCGAGTTGTGGCTTCCAGCTCACTGTGAACTTGGCAGTGAGTCCCYGCTGGTGATTTTGCTGCCTGTACCAGGTAAGTGCTTCTTCTCAGTTAATGTTCCTCTCTCCACCACACTATTAGTCCTGTAGTCCTGACACCGCAGCCATTTAAGGTGCAAAATGCAATGTATGACAGCGGAGTCACTTTGAGAGTTCCTTGTTTTCAGTAAAAAAATTTGCCATTTTCCCATATAGCTGTTGCAGCAAATGCTGCAGTTCACCTTTTTTAGTGGATTTTGCCATAGAAAAAGGCTGTATAATGACCAGCAGTTTGGGGGAGACTGCAACCATGCAAATCTGCACTCACTGGCCTCCTAGAGCCAGGGAAGTGTGTGCCACTTGTGGACTCCTGCGATGTCTGCTGCCTTCTTTGACGGAGTTTTTGCTCACACCAGTTTAATGCTTTGTATTCTTTGGTTCCAGAAGGAAAACAGTGAAATTACTTGCAGTGACGTCCCAATAAATTTTCATTTCAGTAAAATAAACCGCAAGCAATCACAAGATGAAGAGGCTGTTAATGAGTCACACTGTTACTTTTGATTTTTTTCTTTTTTTAACAAGGACACCTGCACAAAGTGCTGCACTGTGCTGAGGGCCCCAGAGCTGGATGCAGTACTCCAGGTGGGGTCTCGTGAGAGCGGAGTAGAGGGGCAGAGTCACCTCTCTTGACCTGCTGGCCACGCTGCTTTTGATGCAGCCCAGGGTACGATTGCCTTTCTGGGCTGCGAGCGCACATTGCCAGCTCATGTCCAGCTTTTCATCCACCATGATGAATCATGAGCTTTCTGCTGGGAAGATGAGTAAACACAGGAAAAAATTGCCTGCAGCGGTTGTGAAGCCTCCAGTAGAGGTTAGACAGGGCAGATAGCTGTCAGGTAGGCAAGTACAGATAATTCTGGCTTGGGACAGAGAAATAGACTGCATAACTGCAAGGCCCCTTCTAGATCAATCTGCCCAGGTTTCTATATAGCACATATGTTGTTAGTATGCATATTAGTGTCCCAGTCTGGTGCGTTTTAATATCAGTCGTACTGCAATAAAATGTGATTTCCCCAGGAGAACATTCATACAAAATTACCTTGTGCCATCTGCAAGAATGAAAAGAGGATGACTTTTGCATCTAAATACAATGATGTTTTCATGACAGAAAACTGGTAAGCAGTGGCTGATACGCTGAAGAGCGGTGCCTGGTGTGAGCGTGCATTGCTGTGCCCTGAACGAGGCTGGGGCATGCTTGAAAGTGGTGCATCTTGAACAAACTGGGAAAAGCAGAGCCCCGGGTCATGGGGTGATCACAAAGGATTGGACCGCTGGGAAATCGCTACGTTTGCAAAACAGATGGAGAGAGGCTTTGTAGAAATATAATGGAGAGTTCAATTTGTTTAATAGGGAGATATGAGCTGTCACAGTCTGGGCTGGTTGCCTAACCTGATGGACCCACTCACGGGACCTGCAGCACTTCCGTGCTCTTGGATTCAGGGCAGTTCTTGGGTTAYGGCTCCTGGATGCCAAAGTGAAGAAGTCTAATGCTTTTTGTGCAGCAAGACCTTACAGTTTAACCACTTTGGCCTCTGAAAAGAGAGGTTTCAGCCCTCACATCTTCCCCACAAGAAATGCAAAGTAGGTCCCCCGGGCTCAGCAAACCAACCTRCTAATCACTTTCCCTCTGCTCTTGAACTAGGCAGGAACATTGCAAATTCCTGGACGGCGGCTAAACCCTGAATGCAGATCGTGCACCAAAGCCTCCCATGTTCCTCCTCCCCAAGCCGCCTTCTCTATCCTGTAAGCCTTTCTGGCGGGCAAAGCCAGCAGCCCTGCTTACAAGGATGGGATCGTTCAGCATGTGCACCAGGCATGTCCCTGAATTATCAGATTTACTCATATTGTCATCTGGTATAGCCACAACAGAAAACATAGGGAAAAAAATATAAGAGCAGTATAGCCTTTCTGTATTTGTGACTTTTCCTCTCTTTCTCCCAATACAGGTTAGGGGTGTTAGTATTTGCTTTTGCTGTGCCACAGGATTTGGTGATTACAAATCACCACGAGTCCCTACCAGGTTCCCACTACCTAGCGTACAACTCTCTGTACACTCACCACATTTATTGCCTCATTTTCTCAACTTTTGYCTGAGATACGTTCATCTGATGGACATGTGTTCTTGCTTCCTCATCTGCCCTGTCATTAGACYGGTCTGCAGTTTCCATAGAGACAGCAAGCCTCATCTTGCCCTCTGAATCAGCGTCCCTTTGTTGCGTTTCATGACTGCAGAAGGTCATTAGTTTGCTCCAGGCACTTAAGTAGAGAAAAAGATGTATTTGATTCCCTCAGCATAACAGTAATTTAAATGAGTGCAGCCTCAGACTATGGAGGGACTACAGAGAGCAGGTTATTGTGCAAAGCTCACTGCGCAGAGGCTTTAATGAAACAGAGTTTCATGGAGCACTAGATGGCAAATGAAGACCTTGAGGTCTCGAGAAGAGACAAGACGATTCTCATTCCTCTAACGCAAAAGCAACAATGTCCTTAATACAGAAAGCCGGAAAGATGAAGAGAGGCTGATTATAGCTCCCAGGCATTAGCTGTGTCTGCTGTGATCTACCCCTCCTGTTAGCGTGAGACTGGCTGTGCATGTTATGCCTCATGATGTACTGCCGCTGCTGATGCACATGGCTAAAAAGAAATACATCTGGCTGGAGCAGCTGAAGGTRGCGTGTGCTCTCTCCTGTGCAGGAGGGCAGAGAAACAAGCCCCARACCTCACCTCCCGTTAGCGCTTCTCTGGCAAGGCAGTGGCCGGCAGAAATACAGAGATCTACCGGAGCAGCACCTGGAAAGAAAGGGTGCAGCAGGGCAAAATCACGTAACTCCGGGCAGTGGTATCACCTGGAGCTGTTGCCTACCAGAAACCTGTCCAGTTGTGTTCCCTGTGCTCCTGCAGGAAGGAAAGAAAAACAGAGCAATGTTTTCATCCTGTTAGCTCTGAGTGCCCCGATGCCAACTGTTAGAGGCCAGCACTGGTAGCCAAGGGAACAGTMCTCCTACAGGAAAATAAGAAACACACAGCTGAACAGCATGTAGAGAGGACAGCACACAAAAGGCTCGTCAGATCATGAGAACATTTAGGTTTTGTTGTGGGGCTAGGTTTTTTTTTTTTAAATATAGATGGCTAGCTCTAATCTTTCATCCATTCCAAGCGCTTAGACTGCCTGCAATATAAAGTGCTGGGGCACTCTTCAGCCTTTAATGGGTTCTGGAAATGCTTCAAAGCTATTGCAATCCCATAAAATAAATGCACAGCTGGGTCTGAACTAAAAAACTTGCTCAGTTTCCAAAAATCAGACCTCTCTGTGTGTGTGCACCTACCCACTGGTTCAGCTCTGGCTACAGATAGAAAGTGAAGAAGCCTGTGATGAAAGACTACGTTTCTGTCCCAGCCCTCACCTCCTCTGCCCCACAGGGGTTTAAACTCTGTGCAGGCTCTTATTTAATAAATGCACATTAACAGCCGTGTGTTGGTGCCATAAGGGCGTATTCCTGCTGGGAGTTTCACTCCATATGGATTGTAGAGGAATTAACAGAGGAGATCTCGAACTTGTGAATGATTTCTGTTTCAGGTTGTCCAGACACTTTGCAGATATCTGAGAGTTAATTTGATCTGATTTGGGATTATATTCAAGGAAAGACCTGATCTGAATATGCCACGATCTGGATCTGGTTCCTTTGTTAAATTAGCAAAACAGGCTCTGGATTGTGATGATTTCCTTTAGGAACACACACACCTGGGACCAAGCTCTGGAAATCATCATCTCTTTAACCCCAGAGCTAAACAAGGTAGTCTAGCATCTATAAGGAGTCCTAGCAGGCTTTCTGTTGCACAGTGTTACTGTAGCTCTTGCTGCGCTCTGGAGACATCAGGGAAGAAAGCAATTTGGTATGATGCTTTCCTGGGATCAGGAGATGCTTCAAGGGCCAAATTGAATTACTTGTCGTTTTCTTCTACTGATTGAGCAATGAGAAAAAATAGAATTCACTTTGAATTAATTAATCAGTCGATCTCATTTTGTGTAAGGACAGGCAAGTCCTAGCTAGAAATAATTCCTCTGCTATGCAATTTATTCTGGCTCATTTTTGTTGTGAACCCACCCTTCTTTTCAGACTCTCTAGTATTTTGATCCTGTTTTTCTTCAATAGCTCTGCTATGAACTATCTTCTTGGAATGTTTAGGCCAAGCTAAGTAACACTCCAGCAAGTCCTTTAGAACAATCACATAGGTCCCAGCTGAGGGAAGCTGTTTGATGCGCTGCAGAAAGTGTGCAGTCCCTTTGGTTTTAACGATATTCATAGGCTGAGCAGTATTGCACATAGCAATTTCTAACAAGAAACAGCATTTATGTTTGTCACTTATTAGTTCAAGCCTCCAAGCAGAGGAAGTACTCAATCAATTCCTCTCCACACATTCATCTGATCAATTTGCAGTGTCAAGACAAAAGCAGAGAAATATCCCATATCCCAAATTGCACAAGGACTTTTCTGAAGTATTAAGGTTTCCGGTATTAAGGTTCGATACAATTAGTTTTCAAGGTTATGTTTCCCAGTCTCACAATATCTCAGCCTAGCGAATGGGAACTGAATCAAAAAGCTTTGTTCTTTCATACTTAAACATCAAAAGATGTTTGTAACTTACTTTCTGTCACCTTATGTATGTCCCCAGGCAACGTTAATGCCTTTCAAGAGCACTAAGCGAAGCGTGAGCAGCCTGAAGCTTGCTGCTCTTGAGCAGTGTTAGCAGTAGGCTCCTGAGCACCAGGTGTCTTCGTTTGCCTTTTTCCTGGGCTGTGTGCGCGATGCTGGCATCGCACTCTGGCCAAGGACCTCACCTTCGGCTCTCCAGAGGGCAATGTTTCCACTGGTGCTTCTAAGATATAAAACTTTTCCACAATTTGGCTTGAAGTTCTCATCGATTGTTGCAATGTATCTGTCATCTGGGATGACAGCAAGTATTCTGGCTCAGTACTGCAAAATGCTGCGGGAAAATATTCACTGAAACCAAGTGGAGGTTATTTATTTATTCGAATCATAGATCAAAACCCTTTCTTGAAATTGTTCCCCAAAGATTATAATGGGGSAAACAGTATATTTATATATCTAAAGTTTTTTATGTCAAATTATATAAAATCTCTSTGAGGGCCAGTGCCTGTTCATCATAAATACCGTGGTGTGTGAGCTGCCAGTCTGAGGCAGGTTTGGGTCCCTGTGACAGCTAACGTCACTCTATCTCAGCCTACCTGACAAGTAAGATACTATATATTTCCCTTGTACCGACTGCAGAACAAATAAGCAAAACAATGCCGTAGAGAAACGTTCCTCTTAAGGCGGCACACAAAATAACTTCCCCAAAGGCAACACAGCAAGACTGCTTGCGGTGTTGACAGTGTCATAGCTTCTTATTTTCCCTTCAGCAATTATTAATAACACTTGTGCTGAGGTGGCTATTGCATCTTTCTGGAATAGTACTTCACAAATATTATCAGAATAACATTCAAAGGCCAGTTTCCCATCTYAGTGTTTCTTGGCTTGTAAAGAATTGACAAGTCCTTGCCATGCTAGATATTGTTTGGAGAATAATCAGTCTGGGCCCCTACTGACACCGTGTAACCTGAAATAAGGCCATAGTTGTTCAGTGCCTTGTCCTCCTTTCCTGTACGACAGAGATAACACAGGTTTCCTTCTCAGGAGTTTGCAGAAAAGGTTGTTGCAAAGCAATGAGAGTTTCCTGGGCAGGAAGCTCTATAGGAACACGGCGTGCCTCCAGTCGCAGGAGAGCTGGAAGGAAACCACTTCTTTTCAGTGTTTTTCATGAGACAATGAAATGCTCAGAGCAGGCCATTAAGTATCAAACAAGGACTGTCAGCATAAGGCATTTCTAACATAAATTCAGGTTAGCCTCATCTTCACGTTATGAAATTACATCATGGCCCAACAATTAACATTTTTCTTCGATGGCTTTCTTACCCCAACTCCATATGTAATGGCTCTGTGAGCTGAAAAGCATSTCCGTGTTTCTTGTGATTCACTGGGCGAAGTGCACTAGAATGCTGCGGCTGACAACTGCTGTATAAACATGCGGGGTTTTCATCTTCTTTCTTTCTTCTGTTTTACCAGAAGCCTCTCAGTTGCTAAGAAAAACTCTCCTGGGTATGTTTAAAGCACAGTATTTCAGTTTTGCATAGACAGAACGAGATCTTATAGAGAACTCCCACCATACTCATGAATTGGAGCGTATGTATGCATTACAATTATGCTGTTCACAAATCCCCATCTGAAATCACCACTCCAAAGTGGCCTTAATTTTATAATTCCATATCACACAAATTTCTTACTAGTTGATCCAGGGAAAAAAGGATTACAAAAGAGACTATATTACAAAACTATATTACCATATTACAAACAAGACTGTAAACCAAAGTGTATATAAGAAGTATAAAACATCATATTTGGAATGAATATACCATTGGTGATTGTAATTAGTGTTACAGTACAAGGCAATAACAACAAATTAGAAATATGTGATATAGTCTGAAATTAGCGTAATTAGTGATTACTGTGTTTGCTTCAAGTGTGGATACTGAAAAATGAAAGCACTGGGAGGCTACAGATATGGCATACAAAATTAGACATCGAAAATTTGGCACAGAATTGATCATGAAATTCTTGAGAGTCTTGGAGAAATCTGTTATTTGTGGATTCTGGGCCATATTGTTGATACAGTGTCTGGAAAATCAGAGCRGGATACTAGTGTTTGATACTGAAATACGTACTAGGGACTTTGTACAATCCTGTGTGGGTCTCTGGATCGGGGGTGTCATTACGGGTGCATGCAAATGGCCTAATATCAGGACCTGAACTGGACCCCTGGGTGTTACCCCAGCACAAATTATTGCAATAATAATACAACTGAATATATTTCTTCYTTTCTAATCTGTTTCTTGCTGTGCCATGACTCCTTTTCCTCCCTCTATCTTCTTGCTTCACTCCTGAAAAAGCCTAACCCTGAGCAGAACTGTATCATTCTGAGGTCTAGTGAGATGAGATGCTGGGAAGCGCAAGGGAGGAGGAATTATTCCTTCTCCATCCACCAAAGGAGGAGAAGAGCTACCTGGGAGAGTTTCTTTCTCTCACATGATGAAGTGAAAAATTGCYGACAGAGTGAATTTCTTTCCGCACTGAACAAAGAGTTTGTACGGTAACAAGGAACACTATTATTTTGCTTTCTTGGTGTGGCGATTACACATACAGCGTCTCCCGGACCGTCCATCTGGGTGGGTGTGTACAGCTACAAGAACTACCTTCACACGTACATTGCAGAGAGGAGTTGTTACTGATGGCTGAATAAAAGGTAAGCAAGCTGCAAAACTGCTTTTATTACAATATAACACAGAAAGAGAACCACCAGGACAAGTCCGTTTTTCTGTTTCTACAAYGTCATACGGTTTCTTTACCCGACAGCATCTTTTGTCCAGAATTAATCCAAATGACACTGAACGACACAACATGATGTGGCGCCAGTTTTTTATACATCTCAGTACAAAACCAGCACTCCACTGGCGATCTTTTCACAGCTGCAGGAAGCATCCTGCAGTGAATGCTTTCATCATTTAAAGCCATGTATTCATGTCTATTTAATTAATTAGAGTTGGTCACTATTCCTTCTGACGTATACTGCTGCTTTATTAAAGGAGGTCAGCTGTGTGCAATACAAACAAATRAAAGAGAAAGCAGACAGTGGTTTAGGAGCTGTGAAGCTGAGATTAACAACTCCTTTATTTCTTAGACAATCCACTGATCCTGAAGAGATCAACAGGTCTTCCATATTTCCAAGTATGCTATTATGATCACATATCTATCACTCTTTCTTTATGACTTCAGAGGCTTTGGAGGAACAATTTTCTTCCCAAGAGGACATAAAATTTAGCCTTTGTAACATCAGGTAAAAAGAAAGAGCAGGAAGATAGTGGCCTTTTGGTAATACCCTCATAATATCAGAGCAAGATGGTTATAAGCCAAGATTTGCAGTACAATTTTCACCTCTTAACAGATTTTGGTTACGTCTCCTGAACATAATCTCTAGGTTGAGAATAGGCTGCTATTAGTAGAGTCTATAGTCTCTGCTATCATTAACCACATATAACTTACAATACGCTGAAATGAGACTGGCTGACCTTTTTTTTTTTTTTATGCTTCGTCACTTTGGAGGGAAAACAGTCAAATAGGAGAGGGCCTTACCCATCTAATGCATCTGCTACAGCATCATCAGTATCTGTGTAAAAAAGATATAGGTGTGTCCACCTATAGAACAGGCAGCAAACTGTTCAGAGACAGCCTGAAAACACTTTAAATTGTTTTTGATGGTGTTTTAGTGTAACAAAAGAGCTTTCCTTAACTTGGGTTTGCCGTTTCAACCGGTGGTACAAAAGYGGATGATACTTCATAAACTTATCTGTGCTAACACACTTGACAGCTTTTATGAAAATAGTTCATTTTATAATATTTAAACTCTGCAAGTCTCTGAGTTATCAAGTGCTATGAAAAAAACTTCCCGCAACATGCGCTTTATATGTGGCTTTAATTATCTGCAATGTGTGTCACTTTTATGGAGGATGTTCCCAGGTGCCCATTTGCTGTGTTGACTGGAAGTTCCCCGGGGGGATCACTGACAATCATTAGTCCTGGTGGAAGAAAGCCTGCTCTGGTGCAGCAGCTTCGCTTGGACTGAGGATCTGAACAAGCCACTCGGAGGCAGTGAGCAATTACCAGCTCAAAAAAAGATCAGGGCTTAAAATGTCACCCAATTCTCCAATGCCTTGAACCACCTGTAATTGCTTACTTCTGAACACATGGCTTCCAAACTGTTTTATTACTAGGCTGTTACACTCCACAGAGGTGGCATTTACTTACCTTTCCCAAGTGAAACAAATGCCCAGAATAGTACCTAACAAAGAATCAGGCGAAGTGCATTCCTCTAAAAGAGCTTTACCTTCTTGAACAGCCATAAAATATTAACTGTATTAACAGAAAAAATAATGTCACTTTTGTCACCGCTGCTATTTTTTTTTCAGGCTGCTGAAAACAAGAGCCATAGGCCTTACACCCACGGCATGCAAGAACGGTTTTCATCTGCTGCCATCTGTCGTTAGTGTACCCGTTTTGTCACTACACTGTGCCACTGGGGTTTTTATTCCAGCAGCAAGCACATCCCTTCCAAGAAGTCTGTTAAAAGTGCAGTTAAGTTGGAAGAAATGCTTTAATTCATACATGCTCTGCCTGAGACAGCATGCAGTGAGATTCTAACAATTCTGCTTTCAATTGTGGCAATAGCCAAATCAGTGTTGTTTTTTCTCCCACTTAATTACTTCAATAGTAAATTTGTATCTTTATTCAGACCATAGCCAGAGCATTCATGTTCTAAATCAGCAGTAAATTTACAACAAAACATACACACACATATCACAAACTTTGCATATATTTATACAGACCAAAACTATAAAGGATTGTGTCAATGCATTAATACCTTTAAATATACTGCTCTACTTAGACAGCTGTTTCAGAATATGTATGTTTAGTTACAGTTTGCATATATATAAGCTATGGATTTGAGTCCAAAATCTGATCTGTTAGCACCTTGTTCCCTAAATCTGTATTATAAAAAATAGAATATAATGTTTCAGAAGCTGGCAGGAAAGTAAGACAATCTGTGTGTGATCGAATAAGGGGTGATCACCGTGTGTTGGAGAGCAATCCTAAAGCAGTCAGGCACACACGGCACTCAGATACGCAGTGACAAACCAGTTGGCAAGATGCTAAAAACAACTTTCAGGCTAAAGGTATTTCAAACCTGTGTGCATGCCTTGCCTGAAGAGGAATCTCCTGCCTTGGATACTTGTCTGTAATTCAGTAGACCTAGGCCAATTCCTGGCTCTTTTACTTATTTCCTCCACAATCTGGGGCAGCTCTCTTAAGCTCTGCCCTTGTAGCTCATCTGCCCAGCTAATTAAGTCCCTTTCTCTCCTGCCTCTGTCTCTCCCATCTATTTCATTTGCAAGATCTATAGGCAGAGATGTCTCTATGCACATATTGCCATACAGGCTCATTACTGTTTCGGGCTTGGCATCATCTSAACATGACTTATATGTTTCTAGAGCTAAACTGACCAGTGAGAAGCTTCACGCTCTCCGGACCTAAAGCAGCTTGCCCCCCCTGGGCCTGGAAACGTCACAGACAGCAAGAGGCACCGTCCAGGATCAACATGCAGCCTGGACAAACTTCTCACAGTTAATAAAGTTGACAGTACAAGCAGAGGACAGTATTTCTGTGGCCAAAGAGAGCAAAATAAGCATAGTTTTAAAGTGGAAGTGGTGAAACTTAAACATCATGTGAAAAGCAGCTCGAAATCTGTGCTTGTTCCAGCAGGATGTTAGCTCAGAAAATATGTGGGATTCACGACAGTCTCCGAAGAGCAGAAACCTTTACGTGGCAGCAAGCTATTCAGCCTGAGCCCAGTACAGAATTACAGTTCCTGGTTATAAACATTTGCATTGGAGAAAAAACCCCAGGATGTTATGGACTAATCATACACAGAACTCGCTGTGTATGACTGCTCTTTGTTCTGTTTGATGCTTTAATGCACTGAAGCTTATTGCCACTGGTCACCATGGATTTTTTATATTCAAAATACAGGCTATATTCCTCTATTCCACAGACTATTCCTATATTCCACAGACTATTCCTATATTCTTACTTCATGTACTATAGAAATCTAGGGGCAATATAATTCCACAATAAAAACTACGTACAGCCATCTTGAAACTGGCTGGCAATATTGTTCAATACATTTGAAGTAGAATATATGCAAGAACCTTTGTTCACTTGTATCTCTCCAGGTTGTCACATGCAAAATAACAAAAAAAAAAATCACACAGTATCAAGGTTTACTTGTACACTTGATTAATCTTCCAGTTTTCCTCTCAGTTTGCATCTTTTGGTGATTTATTACCCTTACTTATCCAAAATCCACTATAAATGTAAAATTTAAATTTTGGATCTAGAAATACTAAAACAGCTCAGTTTAAAAAAAAAAAAATTCCTTCCAAGACACTTGTATTGAGCTTTGTTGATGCTGCCTTTAAGAGTGACAGTAGAATTGCACAAATCAATTAACACACTTTGAAGCTTTTTTCAGTATAGTGAAGCTTCAGTGATGGAGATGTTTAAGAAAATGCTTTGAGAGAACTAAGAGAGGACTCAACTTGACTTTTAAGCCACAGCCTAAGAGGAGGAAGAAAGAGCCAACTACTGTTTGTGCAAATCTGGCATGTTCTGAGTTTTTTAAGCAGCAGGTAGCAGGAAATAAAAAATAGTTAAAATCAGTTAGAAATCATTCTTTAATTGCAGCTGTTGCAATGGCTGTATGCAAGTTGAAATGCTGGGCGTGCTGAGAAGCACACTGGAGAACGCGTCTTATGAGGAGCGGCTGAGGGAGCTGGGGTTGTTTAGCCTGGAGAAGAGGAGGCTGAGGGGAGACCTTATCGCTCTCTACAACTACCTGAAAGGAGGCTGTAGTGAGGTGGGGGTCGGTCTCTTCTCCCAAGTAACAAGTGATAGGACAAGAGGAAACGGTCTCAAGTTGCGCCAGGGGAGGTTTAGATTGGATATTAGGAAAAATTTCTTCACCGAAAGGGTAGTCAAGCATTGGAACAGGCTGTCCAGGGAAGTGGTGGAGTCACCATCACTGGAGGCGTTCAAAAAACATGGCACTTCGGGACATGGTTTAGTGGGCATGGTGGTGTTGGGTCGACAGTYGGTCTTGATGATCTTAGAGGTCTTTTCCAACCTTAATGATTCTATGATTCTATGAATGCATGTACTTTGCTAACTGGCCAAGCGAGCTGACATCCTTTCAGCAGTATGCTTATAGCACAAACCCATATCCAGAACTATCCGCTGGTCCTTCAAGCGTAACGTTCATTTTGGATTGGAGAGCCTGTATTGTTAGCAGCTCTAACAACTCTTCATGCGTTCTGAACGTATATAGGACAAACCAAGCAACTGAGCGCAGCTTCCAGCACTTGCACAGGAGCGCCACATCCCACATCATGATTTTTGCACAACTCCATTGTACAACTCTGTTGTACGTGAACTCTCAATATCATTTCTCACTCTCAGTTACCCAGGCATTTGTTTCTTTCTTTTCAGATTGAGAGATACTATTTTTTATTTAAAAGATAATACAAAGCAACTGTGAGCCGCTTTTTACCATAAGGAAAAAAAAAAAAAAAGAGTATTGTAGAAGATTCATATCACAATGTTTAGAAATGTCAATAAATATATAAAAATGGCAGATGGGACCAAAAAGCAGTCATCAGATTGAGAATAACACCAAAGCATGAAGTTAAGCAGGAACGAGACTAGTGACAATGGCGTTTGCACAGGTGGGCATTTCAAATCAACGAGCACACACAGATGCAGCTCACATGGTGAATGGCAAAGCACCAGCATTCGGAGGTTGTCACCCCACAGAAATCTGTTTCAATTTTGTAGGCTAGACCTCCATTTAAGAAGACAGCAGCTTAGTACAACTCCATCCCAAGACTGCACACTGCTATAGAACAGCTTTTACTTGTATGCTGAAGTGATCCACCCCTCAGTTCCTTCACAGCTTTCCCACATGGCCCTGTTCCCTCAATCCAGTTTTTTACTGAAGATGTTTTTGGACAAGAAATTTTTGGCTTGGCTCCAATTGAATTATTTAGAAAGTCAAAGTATACCAAATAATTCCATTGATTTATAATCAAATAATAAGTATTTGCACAAATGAAATAATTATACTAACAGCCTGTAAAGCTTACAGACTGAATTGAGAAAKCAAAACTTCTCAGATGAAAYTATGACATTAAACATATAATTTAAACATCAGCAAGATATCAAATTATTATTTCTCCCTGTAACAAGTCATCTCTTTTTTYCTCCTAGTTACAAGTGCCATTTTGATGGTATGGTGACAAAGTAACTAAATCAGCAAGTCTAAACCCAGCCTTGGGGTAACAAATGTTACTCTCAGCAAATAAACCTTCTCAAGTTTCTCAAGCCATCCTGGTGCAAAGCAGCCTTAGAGCAGATCACCCAAGTGTGCACRCTGCCAAAGTTCCACAATTGCTTGTAAGAGAGATGGCACAGCTCTGAATGTCCAAGTTTGGATTACCTTGCAACTGTGATTTTGTGTGTGTGCTAGAACTGGTCCTAGCACAAGCCTCAATACTGAAGCACTAGACATGAGAGAGAGCCTTTCATACTTGAAACCATGGGGACAAACTTCCAAAAGGCCAGAAGTCTTTGTCTTCCTTAAAGAAGAGGAGGAATCTAAGCAATACACTTAAGAACTGGTGTATTCAAAAATGTAGAAAGACACAGCAGAGTTAGTTGTTTGTTGCATCCACAAAAATATAAGTTTATTTGCATATGCAAATACTTAAAGGATATTTATTTAAATGAAAACTGTATGCTCACAATTTAAATAACAAGTTCACTTGCCATTTAAAACTGCAGTCTTAATAACTGCAACTGACAGTTTTACTCCCCAAATGTTAAAGAACTTGAGGCTTCTTTCTGTTCTTTATGCAACTTTTTTGCCCTGTTTTTCAAATCCTCTGCCTTAGCATCATTTTTCTCAATGCCATCTCCCAGTTTGTACATTCGACTGGCATTGGCACAAGCCCATATGTGACCCAGCTCACACCCTTTCAGCGAGTACTTCAAAGCATGGTTCATATCCTTAGGGACCCCAGGTGCTCCTTGGAGGTATATTACACTGAGGTTGAAGCAGCTAGGAGCAAAATTGCCATCACAGGCTCTTGTGTAATAGTCTCTAGCAACAACGGGGTCAGGTTTATCATCGTTTACTCTCCCATCATGGGCCAACAGCCCAACGTTATGACATGCATTTGCTGACTTCTTCCCACCTTTCACACATGACTTCATAAAAGACTTGTAGGCAGCTTTCAAATCTGGGTCGAGTCCACCTGTCAGCCAAGAAACCAAAAGATTACTGGAAGGACAGGCTAAAACAGATGGGAGCTCTCTGYTTTGCAGCACCCTTCCCAGCGCTCTTTGGGAAATACAGCATCCCTCACTTCAGATGCTACAGACAGAATTTAGGACTTGAGAGACACTATCATTGTCTCAATTACAAGGTTTTTGCTAATGTCTTCAACTTAGGAAGCCCTCCTCCACTCCCCAGTAACCACAACTTATGCAGACCAAAAAAAAAAAAAAGGCAAACCAAAATCACAAAACATTCTTTCTACTACTACATGTATAGATTTCTTAATAGCTTACACTAGGCAAAGTATTCTTTTGTCAGTATACCTACAGGTACACTAAGATTGTTACTAGTTTTGAACTACCGTAAAAATGTTCCTTCCTAGTATTGTCATTTGGAAGAAGACTCACTAGTTTAACTGCTTCCAATTACTGTACCAGAAGTTGGACTGTACATGTTGGGCAGACTTGGGGCCTACTTATGTGTCTGTAAGCAGTGTTAACAGTCTGTAAGTTTATTTCTTCCTCACTTTCTCTAAAAAAGAACAGCCAGACAGGAAGAAATCCAAATTTTAAGAACAGGACACACAGCAACATTCAGCACTGGATATACTTAGCACTTACACAGACATAATTATAAAAAAATAATACATGTGGTTAACCTAAAGTTGATTCTTCAGAAGGAAGCAATGTAAGGTTTAATTCCACCCTTCCCCAGCTTTTATTATGCGACCATAAAAGGGGCAAGACRGATAGTTTCAGGGTCACAAGGAAATGTGGGTGTTCAGCACCTTTGGAAAAGCAAGAGCTGTGTTTCCCCACAGGCATCAGGCACCCTCCCTGCCCCGGTGCCTGTACACTGAGGAGTTCACGCTGCTGGCAGGGCTACCACAGACCGGCCTCCTCCCTGCGGCTGGTGAACAACCCGCAACTCCCCCACCGCTGTGCCAAGCCACCAGCGGCTCAGGCACGAGTGTGACGGGCACCAGACAGGAGGGGTTTAGAGGCCACTGAAGGCAGGAGGGCAGGGAAGGGAGCCCCCGGCGGGGCACCGGGACGGCGGGGCACCGGGACGGCGGGGCACCGGGACGGCGGGGCACCGGGACGGCGGGGAAGCGACACGAGCACCAGGCCTGCCCACCCCCGGCTCACCTTTGCCGATGGCCTGGTAGGCCCCCAGCTTGTAGCAGCTCTCGCTGTGCCCGTGCGCCTCGCAGTTGTCGCGCAGCACCCGCGCCGCCGCCACGAAGTCCTTCCTCACGGCGTCCAGGTAGTCGGCGAAGCGCTGGCAGCCTGCAAGGCACCGGTGAGGGGGCTGAGGCTCCCGCGGGCGGCGGGCAGGGGGCCGCGGGGGGTGGGGGGGCCGCTTACCGTCCGGGTCCTTCTCCTTGAAGCACTGGTAGCTGTACTCGACGTGCAGGTTCTCCAGGTAGCCCCTCACCTCCTCCTCGTCCTCGAAGTTGACGAGCCCGGCCATGCCGGAGCTGACAGGGCCGCCGCGCGGAGCCGCCCGCGAGCGCCGAGCGGTCGATGCGGCGCCTTCCGCGAGCGCCGAGCCGTCGATGCGGCGCCGTCCGGCGGGGCCGAGCCCGCTCGCCGCTGCCGCGGGGCCGCCAGTCGCGCGGCTCCTCCCCCGGCCCTCCGCCACCGCCACCCGCGGGGGGCCGGCTCTGAGGCCGCTCGGCGGTGGGAGTCCGCGTGTTCGCCTGCGCTGCCTCATCTTTCCCTCACGAGATCACCAGAGACCGACAATTCACGCAGTAATACATTTTTAGTATTTTACTATCAGAGTTTCGCACCTTTCAGGACAAACAAATCCATAAGTTGAGACATCACCGCATACATTAATACACCATGCATGGCCTAGAAGCCAGGGCTGCTGTACCAATTCCCCACCTTGTCGCCTGCGTGTTTTTGTCTCTGAACAGCTAAGTAATTTCCAACTCGATTTTAGAACGGGGGAGTTGCTGCTAGTGACTGTTACCAGCAACCACTTTTTTTTGTGGTACAACAAAAGGTCTCACAGATGCTTTTTGAAGAGATGGAACCCGCATCCCGATGTGTCCCGGCAAACAGCGCCAGGGTTGTTGAAAACACCCGGAGACTGGTAACCACTTAACAACACACAACAAACCCCAGTTCTCTAGTTATGAATTTAAGCTAGATGTGATATTAGGATACTTATACAAAACATGGCACGCCATCCAATTCCAGCGGGTTTGAGCACAAACTGAGTTTTCTGAGCACATTACAAATTTACATGACAAAAAGCTTAGAGTTAAAATTAATTTCAAAGAACATTTGAGTTAAAAYGAATTTAAAAGAATATTTGAGAATGCTTTGTCCCAAATGATTTTAGTAACATAATGCCGGCTTGACAAGCTTTTGGGATAAATACAATTCAGTTAAATCCTGTGCATAGGCTCCCGTAGGAAGAAACCAGATTGTCTATTAACGGCTGGAGCTAATTGTGAGAACCATTGCTGGCTGGACTGATGGCACCACCTGCGGGATGTGCTGCCCAAATGCCAGTTACAACTTTTATTATTGCTATAGTACTTCCTTAAAGCTTTTCAGACTTTTCAGTATTTGGGTTGGAGTTAACACACATCCACATGAAGCTAAAATCTTGTTTTCAAAATGTATCAACCAAAACCACTGATGTGTCTGTGAGAGGGCAAGTAAGAAGATACACGTAGTGTGGCCGATGCGGACTGCTATTTCTGAGGACTTTTGTGTCAAGTCCTCTGTTCTGGAGAAGGCCTTTGGAAGAGGAACTGCTTTTGTACCAGCAATACTGTTTCTCTGAAAATCCGGCTTTGAAAAATTTCAGTTTGCACAGGCTCAGTAGAAACTCTTTTGAGTTTGTTGGTTTAAATCCCTGAAGAGTCTGTTCTTGCTGGGGTTTTGCCTTTGCAGTTTCCGATGCCGATGTTGAGTCAGTRCCAACTCAAACACCCGGCCTCTCCATACTAGGAGCAGCGAGGCTTCCCCTGCGGCTGCGGCTCTTGAGTACAGCGGGGCAGGCCAAGAACRGGCACTGAGAGCAAGGGATCCGTCTGTCGCTTGAAAGTTTTCACTGTCTGAGCCCAGACAGGAGAAAGGAAGAYAGTTCCTATCATAAATGTGGATGGAATGAGAAAAAGAAGGTAAAGACAAGACAGCTGGTGATACTCAGGATGAAGTGAATGAGTGGATTTGCAATAGGTATGGGAAGAACAGCCTGGAAGCTCTAAAAGACATTACRAGATGGAAGAAACATGTAATGGACTAAGACTAACAGTACTAGCCCCTCCCTTTACTTATCTAAGCTAATTTCTGTTTCCATAATTGTATAAATTATTTCTTCTAAGCAGATTACATTTTCAAGTGGTTAAATTCAGAACACGAGGACATTTGATTCTGTTCTTGTTGGATCCTGAGCACGTAATTTACTTTCTCTACATCAACATCCTAAAGAATTGGGACTATAACTGACCTTTGCCATGTATTCCTTAAACAGGCAAAATTGTGTTTGTTAATGTTTGTAGAATATTTTGTCACCTTCTAATGGTGGAAACATAAATGATTTTAGCACCTGTTCCTTAATGCTTATTTATGTGTTTTGCTGGTTTGCAAACAAATATTATTTAAAGTTGCTGTACCTAAAATCAGCAATTCCTGAAAAGGTTTAACTGTAAACTCTTTATAATTTCATTTTACTTGGACAGGGTAATTGTATCACTCTTTACTTTGTAACCTGAAACAAAAAATAACTGTATTCTCTTTACCAACAATGCATGTATTTCTTGGGAGACAGGTTTTCATCACTACTACTGTATCTGAAGCCTGAAATTATTTTGTAYAAAAGCTTTTGGCAAAGCTCCTCTCCAACTTTGAAGCAGGTGGCAAAACCTATTGTACTGGAGATTATTATTCATATTTCCAGAAGAAACTGGTTTGGGCAGGAAACATTTAAATTACAGAGGTTGATCTGTGAGCAACAAGCATAAAATGAGGTTTAATTCCTGGTTGTGAGAGGTTACCCAAAGACAAGGAACTGCTGTACAACTCCTTCGGTCCTCAACAGCCTCTGCTTGGAAGCGCTTCGGTGTTGCTTCATCCTTACTCCGAAATGAAAGCAACTAGGTGTCAGGGAAGCTCTCACACACACCGTAACACGCGAGGCCAATGCGCTTTGCTGAGTAAAAGACCCTTCTCCTAACATTTACGCTTTGCATACTTACACCTGGAATTTAAGGCTCCCACTCACCCAGAGCGCCGGCAAGAGTCTACCTGGCGCGGCCCCTTTAAGGGAGGCGGGATCGGCGCCGCTT